>JAPMUZ010000009.1:3000000-3405838 GCA_029931735.1 Dactylonectria alcacerensis | reverse complement strand
TTTAATGTCATTTAGAATAGAAGAAATAGAAGGGTTGGCTAAAAGTGTATAAAGTGTGCTATTAATTTAAAATGAACTTATAGGTAATTATGACTTAGTGATTAAATAAGCTACTTATTAATAAGAGGAGATATTCTTTATAGATATTCTACCTTCCTAAATTTTATATACTAAAGTAAGGATATATCGTTCTTTAGATCGATTATAATAATAGTAACCAATTTTCTAATAGTTATTTATCTAAAACCTGATTCTAATTAAGAAGAAATCCCCTTATAATATCTATAGAAGTTATACTTTTCTTTAATATACCCTTTATAGTAATAGGGGCATCGCTATATTAATATCCAAGCTATAAATACAACTATTACATCTAGACTAGTATAAACTATCTACTAGGATGCAGAAAGCAGGGTGTAGTTAATATAAAATGCCTATAAAGGGAAGCGATTATTATAGGCTAAACTAAGCTGCAGGCTGGGAACATCCTTTGATTCCTATAGTTATAAAAAGTATGTATATCTCTACAAATTGAGACCATGGCTTAGAAACCCATTTCTACAGAGTGATTTCTAGAGCTTTAATGTCAATCTTAATATTGAAATGAACTTACGGGATGAGCAGGTTTATTTCTCTAATAAACGCAGGTCATAACTAGCTCTAGAAATTGCGCATATTAGCCGCAGTTCTACGGATAGTTCTATTAATCGACTCTTACTAATAATAAGGCTATATTATAATAAAAATCCTATAGGCAATCAGCGGTCTAATGCATAGTTCCTTTCTAGCTAGCTTATTATATACTATAGGGTGAAGAACTATATCTAGCATATCCAAGTAGAATAAGCTAGAATACTATCTATTCATCAGTATTACGTACTATAATAGAAGAGGCTGAAGATAGCGTTATACTTATTACGAATTTACATAAAAACAGGATAATAGAGATCTACAAGCCTATAGCCTGGTTTATATATTATTCTAACATCTCACCGAAGGGGCACGAGTCTTGCGGCTAGTAGAAGTTATTATACTATCTCTTTATTACGCACTTTTATAGAAACGGAAGTGGTGGACAGGACGAGAGCTCCTAAGCTACGTCTTAACGATATTAGCGCAGGCCACAATTTAAGTCATAGTTTAATTCAATTCAGCGGCTGATAGGCTTAATACAATTTGCAAACAGCTTCGAATTGAACTCGATTTGAGGTATAGAATAACTTAAATCTTCCAGATCTGAGTGTCTGATATGAGGCTCAGTGTCCCCCTTATTTAACTTCTAGGGCCGGACTAGACCATTTCGGCCTTCCTGCCCCTTATTCCCCTTATGCCCCTTATGCTCCTTATACTCCTTATGCCCCTTATGCTATTAAGTGGAGCCCTGGGCAGCGAGCTATGTCCCCCTTATGAGAGCGTTCTAACTAATAAGGTCGGTTATCCTACAGGAAGATTGTTTTATAGGAAGATCCCCCGGTCTACTATGCTCTCTATATAAGCTATTAAGCTAGAATAACTAAAATGATACTTATATAGTAAAGCACGGACACTTAGACTATATTAACTAGAATCGAAGATGTATCTTCCTGACTAAGGAGGAAGCGAATCGTAAGGCTTCAGACCTAGCTAGAGGTATTAGGTCTTATATAATGTATATAAACCTGCTTCAGCTAGGCTAGAGTATGGATTTTAGCATTTAAATCTTAAGAGCATAAGCTTTAAATATAAGCCGGGTAGTATAGAACTTTCTATATATATAATTTAGTTAACGGACTATTACTTATATGACTTAATAACAGCACCTTCTAAAGCAAGCGCCCACTATAGAAATTAGCTGAACTTTAAGGATTAGTTCAGTATCTTGCCTTAGGTATTAATAACTCGTTCCTAACTACCAGGCTACCTAGGGCCAGGATTATCACTGCAGCCGGCTTAATATAGTATATAGTAAAATTACTCTTATTATCTAAGTTCTCTAAAAAGCCCTACTTACTTAATAAAAAGGGCAAGCCTCTACTATTATAAACAGTATTATTTTAAATAATAGTATATATATATATATCCTGATTAAGGGCAGACTGTATTAATATAATACTAAAGCATACTTTCTTATAAAAATCGTTCTATTTTATTAGATACCTAGAGAGAATTAGTAATATAGAGTCTGGATCTACTAGTAGTAGATAGGACTACTACGTTATGCTCGTAGAGACGGCTGTCTCTATTAGCAACATTTTCATTATATGCATACTACAGGGAAGTGATAATCATTGCCTTTATTAGAATATTTCAATAATAGTAACACTTCAGCTACTCTCTATAGAGATAGAGTATATTAGATTTTTAATGTAGTAAGATGATCTAATTGTATAAAATCTATAAACTTTCTGTCAGTAGTAATCTGCTAGTAAATATAGATAACTGTCAATAAAAGAGGAGCCTCTTTATAATGCACTTCTATAATATTAAGGCAGATCGTATAACCTTAATCCCTCTTTAGCTTTAGCCTATCCCGATCGCCCAGCCCTGCTTTAAGGTTATTACTACCTATTAGTCTGAGAATTGGGACCTGATCTTTGCCTTTCTTAAGACGCCAATTCTGGCTATTATAGGCAGTGCCCGCTTATCTTCTGGAAGCGCAGCTCCTGCCTTTGCTAGCCAGTCAGCCTTTTCCTTCCTTCGATATCCTACCCAATAGACCTGGACCCAAGCTGCAGCAGCCACCTGCTGGAAGTCTAGGAAGGCCTCTTGTGAGCTTGCCACAGCCTATCCTAGCAGCCCTTAGATAGCCGATGTATTATCAATATATATGTAGATTTGCATGTTTTGGCTGATCTATCGGGCTCGCCAGAGTCTATAGCGGGCTCCTTCTACCGCTGTTAAAGACTTCTGCTAGGCTAAGTCGGCCTTTTCTTTCAGCAACCTTCCAGCCTGCTTAATAGAGGATGTAGCACCAGACGACAGCCCCAGTAGGGCTTTTCGATCCGTCTGAATAGACGACTAGATGATCGTCTGGAGCCGTCTCCAACCAGGATCGGAAGTCTTAGCCCTTGCCTCCTTAGTCTCTTTCTTTGCTAGTGTTGCTAGAGGCGGCAGATATCTCTTAGGCAGCAGCTTTGGGCACGGGTGTTTAGAAAGCAGTCTAGCCGCTCGCTGTATCCTTGTTTGGACTGGCTAGAATCCTCTGATGTAACGATCGATACACTGCCCTGAGCTCGTGAGTCTAGGGTAGGCTGATCCTAATTGGTTTATATAATAATGAATTAGGCATATTAA
Source organism: Dactylonectria alcacerensis (assembly GCA_029931735.1). Lineage (NCBI taxonomy): Eukaryota > Fungi > Ascomycota > Sordariomycetes > Hypocreales > Nectriaceae > Dactylonectria > Dactylonectria alcacerensis. The sequence continues at coordinate 3,402,565 of JAPMUZ010000009.1, read as the reverse complement.
GATTGAATAACGTTAGTTACGTCTAGTAATAGTAGAGTAAATAGTACTTAACGTAACTAAGTTATAGTTAATAGCTAAGGAGCTGCCTATACTAAATGCGCACTTCTTAGTTTGACTATATACTAAGTAGACCGCCCGGTTCTGATATAGGCTGTAATATCTGAAGCCTCTGCCTTAAGGGAAAGGTTGTTATGCTATTCAGTGTGTTAGAGGATGGTCTTTATTAATGGACCTGAGCTACTAGCCTAGTTTTAGCTAAATTCTTTCTAAGGCGATCCTTGCTATAGGGATTCCGGCTTTCTTACGGAAAGTCAGGATTGGGGTCATCTGTCAGACCGGGAGGGTAGCTCTAATCGAGGTATTGATAATACTTATGACCTCGTCTGGCAGGTATTCCTGCCGGACTGTGATAACTAGGTCTAAAGTCAGACTGACATTCTGCTTAGTCTTCGAAGTTCCTTTATACCAGACCTCCGCTCTATATAGTAGGCTTAGTAGTATATAAGCCAGAGCTGCCTTTTAAAAGAGTCTGTTAAAAGGCTTTATTAAGTATTAGCTAGGCTTTATAAATAGCTATTAACTATTCTTCGACCCCTGCCCACCGCTAACCAAGTTATGTCTTTAAGTCCTGACCCTAAGCCCCAGCCCAAACCCTATGCTATAGAAGCATTGCATTATTACCTCTTTCCCTTTCATATTCTTATTAAACAACTCCCCTCTTACCTTGCCCCCCCCCCCCCGGCCCTCTCTCGGTCTCCACTTACTCTATACTATCTATACTAAGCTATATATCGAGCTCTTATATATATATCCTTACTATTAGCTGACTATTAAAAGCCACTTAAAAATTTAGTTTAATATTACTATTAATATATTCTCTCCTTTTTTTATTTATTCTTCTTACTACTAGGCAGTATTCTTATATTATCTATAATATTCTACTTAAGTTTAGCTAGTAAATATGCTACTATATAGTTTGCTTATATATACTTACTCCCTCCTAATAATACACTCTTCTCTAGCTATAGTATATACTCTTAATAAGTCTTGAATGTTTAGTCAAAGTGCTTTAAGAACCACTTAGTCCGGCTAGAATGACTAAAAGCCCTAAAGCAGAGCGGTATAACCATATCTAAGTACTGATAAGCGCTATCCCCTTTATATTCTGGGTCCGCTGTCTGGCAGATCTCCTATAGCTAATAGCACTTCTAATAGACAGTATACTGGTCTATCTACTCCTTGCCCTAGCTTTAGCAGTCTAGAAGTGCCTTCTGTTTCGCCTGAATCCAATTATAGCATTGTGCATATACTATAGCCATATGTTTAAACGGTTTCCCCTCTATATAATAATAAAGGCAATAGCCTATCATTATCTTAAGATCCCTCTCGTACTGGCTTAGTACTTTGTTATAAACCCTAGCCTAGTGGAGGACTTCGCTGGGCCCAGTATATTCCATCTCATAACCCATAGGGACCTCTTCGCCCTCGCTTGCCCCTTTCACCTCAGGTCGCGGCAGATAGAACTTAAGATCAGAAGGCCGGCGTTCGGTATGACGATTAGGACAGATGCTGCAAAGCTCGTCACCCTCTATACACTACCTCCAGTCTGGCCGCAGGTCAAGGAATTAGCTTATAATACTGCGCGAACAGTGCTACTACATTAAGTATAGCTATACGGCCTCCTTGTCTGCCCCCAGCCGTCGGTCTAGCTGCGGTTGCCAGGCTGTACTAAGTAAGACAATAGATTTGGCTACTTTTCTATCCTGACCAGCCCTGCTAGACTCCTGTGAGAAGTCTGTTATCAGGCCTGGGGCACTAATGTGGATAACCTATCGGACATGTGAGTAGTCGAAGCCGGGGCCTAGCGTGAAGGTAGCTATAATGGCGAGCAGATCCATAGCCCTGAGCTACTGCCTGATAATAGCTGCCTTCTCTTCCTCCATACCGGATTCGCCTATGTATAATAAGCACTCTAGTATGTTAGAAAGCTCTACTACAAGCTCTTTCATCTAATAGTATAATATGATCTTATCTCATTCGCTCTTAAAGAGGTCCTCCCGGGTCTAGCACGCTTAGATAAAACGGGCTGCCTTCTGGTATAAAGTGCCTAAGCCTCGCTCGCACTATACAATATACTGGAGATTCAGCCGATTTATTAATTCCCTAACTATATACAGCCAGACTAGTTTATTATACTTAATAAAAAGCTCTTAGTAGTCTGGCAGTAGTATTACTATTATCTAGACCGTCTGGGTTTAAACTTTGCATATATACTAGGCTAACTGTAATATGCATTATTAATACTCGCTTGCTGTAATGGTCAGATAGCACTCATTAATAACGATCTAATCTAGCTACTGCCAGTCTATAAGTCGGTTGGCATACTTTAGGAAGCTTTCCGTATAGGCGGCCTTAGCTGATATAATGATAAGCGGCGCCGACTTAGATAACCCTAGTGACTATACATAGTGTTTTAACTCTACCTTACTAAGGCGAATGAGCATATTACTACAAAGGGCTACTATAAGTAATATTAATATAGTTATTGCAGTACTCTTAAGCGCAGCACTAACTATCACTATGAGCGTCTTACTAGACCTAGTTATAAGGACTACGATGACCTGCTCGGCCGGTCGCGGACCTAATGTCGCTAGTATGCCATCCCGCTGACCTAGGCGACGTAACTGCAGCTCTGGGTCGTTATATAGCTTATGAGCTACTGCCAGCAGGCCGTCCTCCTTCTAAGTAGGCCTTATGCAATACTGCGTCTTCTTACAAGCATTAAGCAACCCCTGCGCTTACATTTCTAATACCGTCCGTAGCCGCTTCCCCTAGAGAAGTTGATCGACCCGGAACAGGGAGCGCCAGCTCTGCGATGCCCGGTAGGCGCGATGGAGCAGTGTGCTCATTATTAGCGTCGTGCTGCTAGTATAGGCATGGTTGAACGTATGGTAGCTGTAGTTACTCATTCTGGCTAGGTCTGCGAAGGCCGCCTTATCCTCGACTTCCTTAGCTACTGCGATCTCCTCTAAGTTAAAGTTAGCTCACTCCTTAGCACTAAACTTCTCCTTTGTAATGGAAGTAGCAGCCTGGCGCTACTACGCTACTTAGAACTAGGACACCTTAGTGCGCGCGCAGGCCTTGTAAAGGCAGGACGAGACTATAGTATCCCTCCAGACCTCCCCGTCCAGGCCTGACCACAGGTACGGCGACAGCAGGGCGCCGGGCTTGCTCTGACGAAGGAAGACCTGGCGCAGCGGCGGCACCAGAGCTAGATACGTTAAGAGCAGATCTCCGATCGCGCAGAGCAAAAAGCGGATGTTCTCTGTCTTAGTACTAACCTATTCCTAGCTCTTATAATACTGTATATATACTATAACTATCTTCTCCTATATTAATATATATTAATAATGACCTATATTAGTATAGGTAATAGAAAGCAGCTCTAGTGCTTATAATAGAGGAGCTGGCAGAATATAGATAAGCATTACTATCCGCTTTAAGAACTCTTATACATACGCTTCGTAAATAGCTATTGCCTTAGGGCAGAGCTAGGCAGAGCCGCCTTAATCCAGTCGCATAAATGCCCGTCGTAACTCAGCCCTCTCTTCGATTTGCTAGAGTAGGGCGTCCTGCGTTCCCTTCAGGATCTTAGCATTCCTCTTGTCTATTAGCCATAAGCCGCTATAGTCATCAAGGTCCAGATCGTCATATAGTCTCTACGCTTTAATCAGGGCAATATCCTTCGCCCTGAATAATAGCTCATCGTATAGAAGTAAGTGCGCCTAGTAAAACTCTGATATAACTAGCTATAATACCTGTTCTATGTGCAGCTTAGTTCCTATATAGTCAATCATCTACCTATTAAGAGACTAGCGCGCCTGATTCTTAGTAAGAGCGGTCCGAAAGGCTGCAAAAAGGTAAAGCCGCTACTATAGGATATGACTGAAGGGCGTCTCTGCTATTTACTGGAAGTACTTCTTATATATCTTATCTAGCAGTTCGGGTATCGTGTCTTTATCATCCTACTTCTAGAAGCATACGAAGTTAAATAAAATGAGCTAAGCAGTCTATATAAGTATGGATAGGTTACTATTAAAATTACCTAGCTCATTCCAGACGCCTCATTTGCCTTGCTTATTATTATATGCCTCTCGCTATATTAAGGCCTTTTTCTAGCTAAGCATAGCGCAAAAGCTTAATACAGCGGACTAGAACGGCCTGCTCCCCACTGTCTAGCAGATTAGGGCTATGTAAAAGTTATGAATAGTATACTTCAGTTCTGCATTACGCTCGTCCTCATCCTCCTCATTAGCCGATTTTTCCTTCGCCCTCTCGTCCTATTCTCATAAGGCGTTAATAATGCCTCCCATAGCCCGCTACTACTAAGGTGTCAGTTCGATGACATCCCGCAGTAACACTTAGTCTGCCTTCTCCCTAGTGAAGTGGCCGTCCTCGCGGAATATGACCTAATAATAGTATATAAGAAGCTGCTTTATCCTCCGGAAATATGAGGTCAGCGAGGACTCGTTTTTAAAGCTGCGGAACCCGCCGGGCTTGCCGTTACTTAAGCCGCTAGCATTACAAAACTCATTCAGCCTCTTAGCCCACTACTATATCATCTTCCGATCGAGTGACCTATCGCTATAGAGCTTGTATGCGTCCCTAAGGACGGCCTCGGCTGTAATAAGGATGCGGATGAGGTCTGAGTCGTCCTCCCCTTCGCCATCACCGTCCCCGTCTCCGTCCAGGAGCTTCTTTAGTAGTAGTGAGTACGATGACTGGATCTCAGCATCCCAGAGCCCCCGCATGTGGGCAGGGAACCCGGTATTAACGAACTACGGGACTCAGTCCGCTCATGACTCCCCGACGTCCTACACGGCCCCAGCCTGCTCCCCCAGGTCGCAGGATGCCTAGGCCAGATCCGCTTTCAGCTCATCAAACAGCTTCCCCTCCTCCTATGACGGCAGCGAGAGGAGTCTAAGGGCCGACACCTCCCCTAATAATAATAACGATAATGAGGGTTCTTTAACGATAAAGTAATCTATGCGACCCTTTACCGTAAAATACGTCTAGAGCCTATAGTATCGCCAGAGGGGGACAGCCTCCTAGTACTATAAGGCCTTCATACTATATACTAGCATGTACTAGTATATCTTAGCGAGCTTCTGCGTACAGTAGTTACAGCCATCGTGCGTATAGCAATAGCTAGTAAAGGCAGCGAGACCCTTGATTAGCTAGTAGGGTCTCGTCCTATCTGGCCTCTACTGCCGGAGCTCCTCTACTAGGCACAAGTCATAACTCAATAAGAGCTCGATAGTCGACCTTAGTTCATCGCCCCTTATTTAGTGCGGGTCGGCCTATAAGTAGCTCTTCTAACTTACCGCCTTAGGGACTAGACATATCCTGCACAGCTAGCAGATAATAACCCGATAATTAGGGTCATAGCGGAGAGTGTCTATCCCCATACTATTAGTATAGTGCATAAGTAGATATAAATATATATATATATGTAAAGAGTAAGAAAGGAAGGAAGGAAGGAAGGAGGGAAGGGATGTTAGTTCTTTATTTTATACTTTAGAGCCCCTTGCCCCTATTTTACAAACCCTCTAAAAGCGCAAAGGCTAATTATTTACCTTCCGCTTTATATATAAGCAAATAAATAATATAAGCAAACATATGAGGCTAATTGTGAGGCTTTTGAGTTAGGTAACTCATAAAGGTAGGAATACACTCTTCTTATTCTAATAGATATCTCTCTTTACTCTTTATCTTTAGAATTATACTTTAAATTCAACCTTTTATAAGTATGTGCATCTACTTGTTATTATAGTAGTGGTAGTGGTAGTAGTAGTAGTAGTAGCCTAGCGTTTCTATACCTAGTTTTGCTTTTATTTATCCGTCCCTTGCTCCCTTTTTAGTCTAATCAGCTCATGCCCTTTTACTTAACTTACCTTTTACTTTACTTAACTGCTGCAAGCCATTAAGCTATATCATTTCCTATATAAATTACGCCCTATGAGGTACTTGCAAACCTGACCGGGGTCTGACCTTTTACTGAAAGGTCGTCGAGCCATAGTGGCTAGCCACCCTTAACCCCACTTTCACTTACAAAACTAACCCTTACCTCTCTACCTTCTACTCTTACCCTATACACACTCTTTACCCTCTTAAACCTTCACTTACTTCTTTACTTCTCCAGATCCTAACAGCGTTTACCGATTTACTTGTTCTTTTTACTGCTTCCCACCTCCTTACGTCAGAAGTTAGTACCCCTTTCTACTCCCTCTCCTCTTTACCTACTCTCCACTCCCCTACGTTAGAGCAACTGAAGTATTAGCTAATATGGATTGGAGGAGAAGTAGAAATGGGCCCTATTTCAGTATGAAATGCTTAAGTAGCTAATATAGATTCTCTTAGTAATATATCTAAGATAGTGATGATTAATAAATCAAAATGACCCTTAATAAATGACTAAAATACTGATATAATATTTCCCTATCTCTGCATAGTTGAAATAGTAGCTTATAAAGAGCGTATGAACCTATTGCTAATGAATAAATCAGATAAGGGGCTAAATTTGCCTATTAGAAAATGAGTAAATATATGAGGAAATTGGCCGATCTAGTACCCTAAGACTTTAGAATAAGTTAATATTAATACACTTAACGATTTTATTACGATTCAGAGAGCATAGGAATATAGGAATGTCTATATCCACATTACATGTGACTATAGAGGGTTAATTAGTTACGTATTTCTCTCTATAGTTATAGATATAAGGGAAGAGAGGGATGGGGGTAGTAGTAGCTTACCCGCAGCGCAAATCGAGCCTTGTTCACTATTCGAATAGCATGGCCCGGTAGGATTTGCCATCGCTATACTGGCGAGCGCGAGGGAGAGGAGAGTGTAAAGGTTCTTGGTAAGCATTTTTAATATCGTTTAGAATAGAAGAAATAGAGGGGTTGGCTAAAAGTGTATAAAGTGTGCTATTAATTTAAAATGAACTTATAGGTAATTGTGACTTAGTGATTAAACGAGCTACTTATTAATAAGGGGAGATATTCTTTATAGATATTCTACCTTTTTAAATTTTATATACTAAAGTGAGGATATATCGTCCTTTAGATCGATTATAATAATAGTAACTAATTTTCTAATAGTTATTTATCTAAAACCTGATTCTGATTAAGAAGAAATCCCCTTATGATATCTGTAGAAGTTATACTTTTCTTCGATATACCCTTTATAGTAATAGGGGCATTACTATATTAATATCTAAGCTATAAACATAACTATTATATCTGGACTAGTATGAACTATTTACTGGAATGCGGAAGGCAGGGTGTAGTTAATATAAAATGCCTATAAAGGGAAGCGATTGTCATAGGCTAAACTAAGCTGCAGGCTGGGAATATCCTTTAATTCCCACAGTTATAAAAAGTATGTATATCTTTACAAATTGAGACCATGGCTTAGAAACCCATTTCCATAAGGTGATTTCTAGAGCTTTAACGTCAATCTTAATGTTAAAATGAACTTACGGGATGAGCAGGTTTATTTCTCTAACGAACGCAGGTCGTAACTAGCTTTAGAAATTGCGCATATTAGCCGCAGTTCTACGGATAGTTCTATTAATCGACTCCTGCTAATAATAAGGCTATGCTATAATGAAAATCCTATAGGCGATCAGCAGTCTGACGCATAGTTCCTTTCTAGCTAGCTTATTATATACTATAGGGTGGAGAACTGTGTTTAGTATATCCAGGTAGAATAAGCCAGAATACTATCTATTCATCAGTATTACGCACTATAATAGAAGAGGCTGAAGATAGTGTTATACTTATTACGAATTTGCGTAAAAATAGAATAATAGAGATCTACAAGCCTATAGCCTGGTTTATATATCATTCTAATATCTTACTAAGGGGGCATGAGTCTTGCGGCTAGTAGAAGTTACTATGCCGTCTCTTCGTTACGCACTTTTATAGAGACGGAAGTGGTAGATAGGATGAGAGCTCCTGAGCTATGTCTTGATGATATTAGCGCAGGCTACAATTCAAGTCATAGTTTAATTCAATTCAGCGGCCGACAGGCTTAACGCAATCTGCGAATAGCTTCGAATTGAACTCGATTTAAGGTATAGAATAACTCAAATCTTCTAGATCTGAGTATCTAATATAAGGCTTAGTATCCCCCTTGCTTAACCTCTGGGGCCGGACTAGACCATTTCGGCCTTCCTGCCCCTTGTTCCCCTTATGCCCCTTATGCCCCTTGTGCCTCTTATGCCCCTTGTGCTATTAAGTGGAGCCCTGGGCAGCGAGCTGCGTCCCCCTTAGGAGAGCGTTCTAACTAATAAGGTCAGTTATCCTGCGGGAAGATTGTTTTATAGGAAGATCTCCCGGTCTGCTATACTCTTTATATAGGCTATTAAGCTAGAATAACTAAAATGATACTTATATAGTAAAGCATGGATACTTAGACTATATTAACTAGAATTGAAGATGTGTCTTCCTGACTAGGGAGGAAGCGAATTATAAGGCTTCAGACCTAGCTAGAGGTGTTAGGTCTCGTATAGCATACATAAACCTGCTTCGGCTGGGCTAGAGTATGGATTTTAGCATTTGAATCTTAAGAGCATAAGCTCTAAATATAAGCCGGGTAGTATAGAACTTTCTATATGCATAATTTAGTTAACGGGCTATTACTCATATGACTTAATAATAGTACCTTCTGAAGCAAGTGCCTACTATAGAAATTAGCTGAACTTTAAGGATTGGTTTAGTATCTTACCTTAGGTATTAATAACTCGTTCCTAACTACTAGGCTACCTAGGGCCAGGATTATCACTACGGCTAGCTTAATATAGTATGTAGTAAAATTACTCTTATTATCTAGGTTCTTTAAGAAGCCCTACTTACCTAATAAAAAGGGCAAGCCTCTACTATTATAAACAGTATTATTTTAAATAATAGTATATATATATATATCCCGATTAAGGGCAGACTGTATTAATATAATACTAAGGCATACTTTCTTATAAAAATCGTTCTATTTTATTAAATACCTAGAGAGAATTAGTAATATAGAGTCTGGATCTGCTAGTAGTAGATAGGACTATCACATTATGCTCGTAAAGACAGCTATCTCTATTAGTAATATTTTCATTATATACATACTGCAGGGAAGTAATAATCATTGCCTTTATTAGGATATTTTAATAATAGTAATACTTCAGCTACTCTCTATGGAGATAGAGTATATTGGATTATTAATGTAGTAAGATGATCTAACTGCATGAGATCTACAAACTTTCTATTAGTAGTAGTCTGCTAGTAAATATAGATAACCGTCGATAAAAGAGGAGCCTCTTTGTGGTGCACTTCTATAATATTAAGGCAGATCGTATAACTTTAATCCCTCTTTAGCTTTAGCCTATCCCGATCGCCCGGCCTTACTTTAGGGTTGTTGCTGCCTATTAGTCTGAGAATTAGGACCTGATCTTTGCCTTTCTTAAGACGCCAATTCCGGCTATTATAAGTAGCGCCCGCTTATCTTCTGGAAGCGTGGCTCCTGCCTTTGCTAGCCGGTCGGCCTTTTCCTTTCCTTCGATATCCTACCTAATAGACCTAGACCCGAGCTGTAGCAGCCACCTGCTAGAAGTCTAGGAAGGCCTCTTATGAGCTTGCCGCGGCCTATCCTAGTAGCCCTTGGATAGCCGATGTATTATCAATACATATGTAGATTTGCATGTTTTGGCTGATCTATCGGGCTCGCCGGAGTCCGTAGCGAGCTCCTTCCACCGCTATTAAAGACTTCTGCTAGGCTAAGTCGGCCTTTTCCTTCAGCAACCTTCCAGCCTGCTCAATAGAGGACGTAGTACCAGACGACAGCCCCAGTAGGGCTTTTCGATCCGTCTGAATAGATGACTAGATGATCGTCTAGAGCTGTCTCTAACCAGGATCGGAAGTCTTAGCCCTTGCCTCCTTAGTCTCTTTCTTTGCTAGTGTTGCTAGAGGCGGCAGATATCTCTTAGGCAGCAGCTTTGGGCACGGGTATTTAGAAAGCAGTCTAGCCGCTCGCTGTATCCTTATTTGGACTGGCTAGAATCCTCTAATATGACGATCGATACACTGCCCTAAGCTCATAAGTCTAGGGTAGGCTGATCCTGATTAGTTTATATAACAATGAATCAGGCATGTTAAGATTGAATAACGTTAGTTACGTCTAGTAATAGTAGAGTAAACAGTACTTAATGTAACTAAGTTGTGGTTAATAGCTAAAGAGCTGCTTATACTAGATGCGCACTTCTTAGTTTGACTATATACTAAGTAAACCGCCTGGTCCTGATATAGGCTGTAATATCTGAAGCCTCTGCTTTAAGAGAAAGGTTATTATGCTATTCAGTGTGTTAGAGGATGGTCTTTATTAATAGACCTGAGCTACTAGCCTAGTTTTAGCTAAATTCTTTCTAAGGCGATCCTTGCTATAAGGATTCCGGCTTTCTTACGGAAAGTCAGGATTGGGGTCGTCCGTCAGACTGGGAGGGTAGCTCTAATCGAGGTATTAATGATACTTATGACCTCGTCTGGTAGGTGTTCCTACCAGACTATGATAACTAGGTCTAAAGTCAGGCTAGCATTCTGCCTAGTCTTCGAAGTTCCTCTATACTAGACCTCCGCTCTATATAGTAGGCTTAGTAGTATATAAGCCAGAGCTGCCTTTTAAAAGAGTCTGTTAAAAGGCTTTATTAAGTATTAGCTAGGCTTTATAAATAGCTATTAACTATTCTTCAACCCCCGCCTACTGCTGACCAAGTTATATCTTTAAGTCCCGACCCTAAGCCCTAGCCTAAACCCTATACTATAGAAGCATTACATTATTACCTCTTTCCCTTTTATATTCTTATTAAACAACTCCCCTCTTACCTTGCCCCCCCCCCCCCCTGGCCCTCTCTCAGTCTCCACTTACCCTATACTGTCTATACTAAGCTATATGTCGAGCTCTTATATGCATATCCTTACTATTAGCTAACCATCAAAAGCCACTTAAAAATTTAATTTAATATTACTATTAATATATTCTCTCCTTTTTTTATTTATTCTTCTTACTACTAGGCAGTGCTCTTATATTATCTATAATATTCTACTTAAGTTCGGCTAGTAAATGCGCTACTATATAGTTTGCTTATATATACTTACTCCCTCCTAATAATGCACTCTTCCCTAGCTATAGTATATACTTCTAATAAGTCTTGAATATTTAATTAAAATGCTTTAAGAACCACTTAGTCTAGCTAGGACGACTAAAAGCCCCAAAGCAGAGCAGTATAACTATATCTAGGTACTAATAAGCGCTATCCCCTTTATATTCTGGGTCCGCCGCCCAGCAGATCTCCTATGGCTAATAGCACTTCTAACAGACAGCATACCAGTCCATCTACTCCTTGCCCTAGCTTTAGCAGTCCAGAAGTGCCTTCTGTTTTGCCTAAATCCAATTATAGCATTACGCATACGCTATAGCCATATATTTAAACAGTTTCCCCTCTACACGATAATAAAGGCAACAGCCCATTATTATCTTAAGATTCCTCTCGTACTGGCTTAGTACCTTATTATAAACCCTGGCCTAGTGGAGGACTTCGCCGGGCCCAGTATATTCCATCTTATAACCTATAAGGACCTCTTCGCCCTCGCTTGCCCCTTTCGCCTTAGGTCATAGCAGATAGAACTTAAGATCAGGAGGCCGGCGTTCGGTATGACGATCGGAATAGATGCTACAAAGCTCATCACTCTCTATACACTACCTCCAGTCTGGCTATAGGTTAAGGAATTAGCTTATGATACTGTGCGAACAGTGCTACTACGTTAAGTATAGCTATACGGCCTCCTCATCTGCCCCTAGCCGTCAGTCTAGCTGCGGTTGCCAAGCTGCACTAAGTAAGACAATAGATTTAGCTACTTTTCCATCCTAACCAGCCCTGCCAGACTCCTACGAGAAGTCTGTTATCAGGCCCGGGGCACTAACGTGGATAACCCATCGGATATGCGGGTAGTCGAAGCCAGGGCCTAGCGCAAAAGTAGCTATAATAGCGGGCAGATCCGTAGCCCCGAGCCACTGCTTGATAATAGCCGCCTTCTCCTCCTCCGTACCGGATTCGCCTATATATAATAGGCACTCTAGTATGTTAGAAAGCTCTACTATGAGCTCTTTCGTCTGATAGTATAATATGATCTTATCTCGTTCGCTCTTAAAGAGGTCCTCCTGAGTCCAGTATGCTCAGACGAGACAGGCTGCCTTCTGGCATAAAGTGCCTAAGCCTCGCTCGCACTATACAATATACTGGAGATTCGGCCGATTTATTAATTCCCTAACTACATACGGCCGGACTAGTTTATTATACTTAATAAAAAGCTCTTAGTAGTCTGGCGGTAGTATTACTATTATCTAGACTGTCTGGGTTTGAACTTTGCGTATATACTAGGCTAGTTGCGACATGCATTGCCAATACTCGCTCGCCATAATGGTTAGATAGCACTCGTTAATGATGATCCGATCTAGCCGCTACCAGTCCACAAGTCGGTTAGCATACTCTAGGAAGCTTTCCGTACAGGCGGCCTCAGCTAATATAATAATAAGCGGCGCCGACTTAGATGACCCTAGTGACTATACGTAGTATTTTAACTCCACCTTACTAAGGCGAACGAGTATATTACCGCAGAGGGCCACTATAGGTAATATTAATATGGTTGTCATAGTGCTCTTAAGCGTAGTACTAACTATCACTATAAGCGTCTTACTAGACCCGGTTGTAAGGACTATGATGACCTGCTTGGCTGGTCGCGGACCTAATGTCGCTAGCATACCATCCTACTGACCTAGGCGATGTAATTATAGCTCTGGGTTATTATATAGCCTGCGAGCTACTACTAGCAGGCCGTCCTCCTTCTAGGTAGGCCTTATGCGATACTGCGTCTTCTTATAAGCATTAAGCAACCCCTATGCCTGCATTTCCGATACTGTCTATAGCCGCTTCCCTTAGAGAAGTTGATCGACCCGAAACAGGGAGCGCTAGCTCTGCGATGCCCGGTAGGCGCGATAGAGCAGCATGCTTATTATCAGCATCGTACTACTAGTATAGGCATGGTTGAACGTGCGGTAGCTATGGTTGCTCATTCTGGCTAGGTCTGCGAGGGCCGCCTTATCCTTGACTTCCTTAGCTGCTGCGATCTCCTCCAGGTCGAAGTTAGCTCGCTCCTTAGCGCTGAACTTCTCCTTTGTGATAGAAGCAGCAGCCTGGCGCCACTACGCTACCTAGAACTAGGACACTTCGGCGCGCGCGCAGGCCTTGCGAAGGCAGGACGAGACCGTAGTGTCCCTCCAGACCTCCCCGTCCAGGCCTGACTATAGGTACGGCGACAGTAGGGCGCCGGGCTTGCTCTGATGAAGGAAGACCTGGCGCAGCGGCAGTACTAGAGCCAGATATATTAAGAGCAGATCTCTGATTGCGTAGGGTAAAAAGCGGATGTTCTCTGTCTTGGCACTAACCTATTCCTAGCTCTTATGATACTGCATATATACTATGACCATCTTCTCCTATATTAATATGCATTGATAATAACCTGTGTTAGTATAGGTAATGGAAAGCAGCTCTAGTGCCCGTAATAGAGGAGCTAGCAGAATATGGATGAGCGTCACCATCCGCTTTAAGAACTCTTATACGTGCGCCTCGTAGATGGCTATTGCCTTAGGGCAGAGCCGGGCAGAGCCGCCCTGATCTGGTCGTATAAATGCCCGTCGTAACTCAGCCCTCTCTTCGATCTGCCGGAGTAGGGCGTCCTGCATTCCCTTCAGGATCTCAGCATTCCTCTCGTCCGTTAGCCACAAGCCGCTATAGTCATCAAGGTCTAGATCATCATATAGTCTCTACGCTTCGATCAGGGTAATATCCTTCGCCCTGAATAATAGCTCATTATATAGAAGCGAGTGCGCTTAGCGAAACTCTAATATGACTAGCTATAATACCTATTCTATGTGCAGCTTAGTTCCTATATAGTCGATTGTCTGCCCATCAAGAGACTAGCGCGCCTGATTTTTAGTAAGAGCGGTCTAAGAGGCTATAAAAAGGTAAAGCCGCTACTATAGAATATGACTGAAGGGCGTCTCTACTATCTACTAGAAGTACTTCTTATATATCTTATCTAGCAGTTCGGGTATCATGTCTTTATTATCCTGCTTCTAGAAGTATATGAAGTTAAATAAAATAAGCTAAGCAGTCTATATGAGTGTAGATAGGTTACTATTAAAGTTATCTGGCTCGTTTTAGATGCCTCGTTTGCCCTGCTTATTATCATATGCCTCTTGCCATATCAAGGCCTTTTTCCGGCTAAGCATAGTACAAAAGCTTAGTATAGCAGACCGGAACGGCCTGCTCCTTACTGTCTGGCAGATCAGGGCTATGTAAAAGTTGCAAATAGTGTGCTTTAGTTCTGTATTACGCTCGTCCTTATCCTCCTCATTAGCTGATTTTTCCTTCGCCCTCTCGTCCTATTCTCGCAGGGCGTTAATAATGCCTCCTATGGCCTGCTGCTACTAAAGTGTCGGTTTGATAATGTCCTATAGTAATACTTAGTCCGCCTTCTCCTTAGTAAAGTGGCTGTCTTCATAGAACACGACCCGATAATAGTACACGAGAAGCTGCTTTATCCTCTGGAAATACAAGGTTAGCGAGGACTCGTTTTTGAAGCTGCGGAACCCGCCGGGCTTGCTATTACTTGAGCTGCTAGTATTATGAAACTCATTTAGCCTCTTGGCCCGCTGCTATATCATCTTCCGATCGAGTGACCTATTACTGCAGAGCTTGTATGCATCCCTAAGGACGGCCTCGGCCGTAATAAGGATGCGGATGAGGTCTGAGTCGTCCTCCCCTTCGCCATCACCGTCCCCGTCTCCGTCCAGGAGCTTCTTCGGCGGCAGCGAGTACGACGACTGGATCTCAGCATCCCGGAGCCCCCGCATGTGGGCAGGGAACCCGGTATTGACGAGCCACGGGACTCGGTCCGCTCATGACTCCCCGACGTCCTGCACGGCCCCGGCCTGCTCCCCCAGGTCACGGGATGCCTAGGCCAGATCTACTTTCAGCTTATTAAATAGCTTCCCCTCCTCCTATAATAGCGGCGAGAGGAGTCTAAGGGCTAACACCTCCCCTAATAATAATGATAATAATGAGGGTTCTTTAACAATAAAGTAATCTATGCAACCCTTTACTATAAAATACGTCTAGAGCCTGCAGTATCGCCAGAGGGGGACAGCCTCCCGGTACTACGAGGCCTTCATACTATGTGCTGGCATGTGCTAGTACATCTTAGCGAGCCTCTGCGTGCAGTAATTACAGCTATTATACGTATAGTAATAGCTAGTAAAGGCAGTAAGACCTTCGATCAGCCGGCAGGGTCTTGTCCTATCTGGCCTCCACTGCTAGAGCTCCTCTACTAGGCGCAAGTCATAACTCAATAAGAGCTCGATAGTCAACCTTAGTTCATCGCCCCTCATTTAGTGCGGGTCGGCCTGCAGGTGGCTCCTCTAACTTACTGCCTTAAGGACTAGACATATCCTATATAGCTAGTAAACGATAACCCAATAGTCAGGGTCATAGTGGAGAGTGTCTATCCCCATACTGTTAGCATAGCGCATGAGTAGATATAAATATATATATATATATAAAGAGTAAGGAAGGAAGGAAGGAAGGAAGGAGGGAAGGGATATTAGTTCTTTATTTTACACTCTAGAGCCCCTTACCCCTATTTTACAAACCCTCTAGAAGCGCAAAGGCTAATTATTCACCTTCCGCTTTATATATAAGCAAATAAATAATATAAGTAAACATATAAGGCTAACTGTAAGGCTTTTAAGTCAGGTAACTCATAAAAGTAGGAATACACTCTTCTCACTCCAATAGATATCTCTCTTCACTCTTTATCTTTAGAATTATACTTTAAATTCAACCTTCTATAAGTATGTGCATCTGCTTATTATTATAGTAGTAGTAGTGGTAGTAGTAGTAATAGTGGCCTAGCGTTTCTATACCTGGTTTTGCTTTTATTTATCCGTCCCTTGCTCCCTTTTTGGTCTAATTAGCTCATGCCCTTTTACTTAACTCACCTTTCACTTTACTCAACCGCCGCAAGCCATTAAGCTATGTCATTTCCTACGTAAATTACGCCCTACGAAGTACTTGCAAACCCGACCGGGGTCTGACCTTTTACTGAAAGGTCGTCGAGCTATAGTGGCTAGTATATAGTAAATAATATAATTAATAGAATAAATAGATAGATAATAAGTAGCTATTAAGAATTATAGTTATTAAAACCTTTTTTTAATACTATTAAGAATATACTAATATAAGAAAGTAATAAACCTAAGTAACCCTAAGTAACCCTAAGTAACCCTAAGTAACCCTAAGTAACTTAAAGTTAAATGAATAGTATACTATATTAGCTAATTACTATAGTTATTTTACTTAAAAGTTATTCTATTTTAGTAAGGCGCGTTTACATCGTATTATTAGCTAAAACGCTAACCCTAACTTAGGGTAAGCAGTTATTTAACTCAAATAACCGCTAGATTACAGGCTAAGCATATGCCTTATTATCTTTATACTTTATAAAGCCCTAATCTCTACTATCTTCATTATTATCACCAGTCTCTATAGCTAGGAGAGATCGGATAGTAGTATACTCTCTGCCTTCTTTAGGCTCAGTAAGTCTAGTATACATTATACTATCTAGGCCCGTTTAATTAGAAGCATGCGTCTTACTTAACTTATAAACCTTAACAATATCTTAGTAAAACAGATCGAGCTATATATATATTAATTAGTTACGCTTTAGTCTTATTTTTTTATATATATACTTACCTAATAATAATCCTCTTTAACTATAATATTAAAAACATAAGCCAGAGTTAGAACATTAGCGCTTAGTATATCCTTATAATCCTATAACTCAGCCTAATTATTATAAGTATATACTTAAGAGTGTTTAAACTACATATTCTTACTAATGCACTTCTATACTAATCTTAGCTATATTTAATAGATAGGCAGGCTAATTCTATAAGTCTGTCCTTTAAAGGGCCCTAAGGCTGCTTATATAATAAGCTTTCTATATAAGAATCCTTCTCCTTATATTACTCACACTAGTGCTCTAGCATAGTATTAGCCTTTAAGTTTCTATTTAGTAAGTATATACTAAAATACATACTATATTTACCTTTATAGTATGTATAATCTAATTATACTATACTACTTAGTAAGAAGAGGACTATATTAAAGCAGTAATTATATTACTTATTTAGTAATAGGATTAGATAGTGAGCATTTAGATACTACTATTTATCTATATATTTATTAAGCGTATTAACTCACGCTTTAATTATACTTAATATAGTAATATTCTTAACTACTTTATTATCTAATATAATATTTATATATATTAATATATATTAATATACATTATATAAGATATAAAACTATATCTAGTTCTATTAGTATTCTCTATTATTATTAAGTATTTATTATATAGTTATATTAGATATTTATTAATTTAATAGTTCTTAAGAACTGCACTTAGAATTACTTTTAATAATTACTTTTATATTATTCCTAAGTCGCTCTTATAAATTACACTTAGGCTTTCCTAATTCTAAGTAATGCAAGAAGGAATAATATAAGAAGGAAGAAGTTAAGTATAAAGTGCAAAAGAAAGGTATACTTAGTAGATACTAGCTGCTACTAGTAGCTTCAAGCCGTAATTCAGTTTAAAGTAGTAAATATAACTACAATTCTCAGCAGCAGCCTACCTTAATCTTAAGAGAATAGAAGTATATAAATATTATAGAAAAAGAAACTTATTAAGTATAAGATATAATAGTTTAATTAAATAAGATAATACCTCTACTACTACTTCTTATTAAATCAATCACCCCTTTTTATTTAATTACTATCTTATTATAATACGCGCATCTTATATAAATAACTCCTTCCTTCTTTTACCCCTTCTCTTCGCCCCTTTCCTTTAACTCTTAAGTCCTTTATTACTTCTTATATCTCTACTTCTTATAAGCAGACTCTAATATAATTAGACGCTTTCTCTTCTTTCTAAGCGTCTGGATCTCTTCATCCAATATAATGCTTAGTAAGCTTATTATCTTAGTAGTCTTAGCTACTCTGCCGTCCTTCTAGCTACTAGTTGCTTTAGCCAATTTACACTAGTCAGTAATCTCGACCTTATTATTATTAGTATTACTATCTTCACTATTATCCTCAGTCCTATTACTCTCTAAGTATTCATTATTAGTATTAGTGACCTCGCTTAATACCTTTGCCTTCTTAGACTTCTTAAGCTTCTTAGACTTCTTAGACTTCTTAGACTTCTAGAATCCTTACGGCCCTTTAAAGTAGTAAGTGCGTAGCTCTTTAGTATCCTCCCCTCCGTCCTCTCTATCTTCATTATCTTTATTATTATCTTTAAGCAGAAAGTTTCTAATAATAACTCTATCTTTAAGGAGTAGTAGCTTACTCTTAATATATGCTTTAGTAAAGGGCGTCCTGATTCTCTAGCATATAGCGATCTTAGTAATGTTTTTATTACTAACTAAGTTAGCTAGATCTAGGTTTACTATAAAGAACCGCCCGAGCTCTAAATAGAAGAAGCCCTCTTATTCGATTTTAATTAAGTCTTATTAGTACTAAGTAACTCAGGTCTGTAAGTATTAAAAGCAATATTACTCTAGCTAGATCCATAGGATTTTAAAACAGACTATTATCCAGGCTTGCGTAATAATCTAAGGGTCTAGGCTATATTCTATTACTAGTATTATTACTGCCTTTTCCATATTCCTAGACTTACACTAAGCATTAAAAGAGTAATAAAGGTAGAGAATCTTCTAATGTATATAATGCTCCTATCCGATCCTCTATAGTTAACCTATTGCCTATAGTTTAGTAAATAGGTTCTCTAATACTTTAATAAGGATTCTATACTAACACGCCTTATAGAAGTTAATACTAAAGGCCGTTAGCTTTATAGATATTATTAAGCACTTATAGTCAGAATTAGAATTATTAAACTTAGTAATAGTATTATCGCATTCTATTTAACTATTATAGCTTATATAATAAAGTGTCTTTAGTTTAATATATACTAATAAGGCATTAGTTATTCTATTATTTATATATTAACTACTAGTCAATTTAATAATTCCCGCAGTAGCTAATGTAAATTGCACTTAGGCTAGCTATTAAAATGCAATTTATAGCGGCTATTGCAGGCTAGGGTTAGAGAGGGGGGGGGGGGGGGTAATGAAAACTTATATTAAAGTAAGCGGATTATTTACATAAACAAGAACTCATTTATTTTCTGCATTCAGTTCTAAAACATATAATAAGACTCTTATATACTTTAAGGATTCCTAAATTACAAATTTAATTAAGTTTATCCAGTTAGTAAGAAAGCTATATTAATCATCCTCTCTAGTATTATAAAAGTACTATTAAAGACCTTTAGTAATATTTAGGGTTATTACTTAATTGACTTCTTTAGTACTTTTAGCAGGGACTGCCTTATGCTTAGCTTATTATATAAGCTGCCTCCTTCGCTTATTTAGAAGAGGATTATTATCGATCTCTATAGCATTCTATTAGCAAGGTTTAATAGGGGAGTCATCCTAGTTAAGCTCATCCTCAGCATTCATAATCTCCTTAAGGGTAAGCAAGCTATTAAGGCCTAGCCTATACTCACGCTCTCTAGTACTGTAGCTACTTTATATATCCTTAAGCTGCTTAATAAAACAGACAGTTAGGGTTATTAGTAGGATATTTTAGTTATTAGTAGACGCTAGTACTAGTTAGTAGTAAATAGCTCTATTAATAAGCATTTTAGCACTAGACTTAACCATCCCTCCACTTAGCAGTTCTAGCAGTCTAGTATCTATATTCATTATTAGATACTTAAATAGTTCTAGGATTATGCCCTTTAGCTTTAATATTACTTAGTCACTAAGCTCAAGCTTAATTATCTTAATTATTAGTAGTGTAATGCCCTTACTTATATAAGTAATTATACTATTAAGTAGCGCTATAAGCATTAGTATACCTCACTTTACTACTATTATTTAAAGCATCCTCCTAATAGCTTCTAAGACCTAGTAGCCGAATTAGTAATAAGTAGTAAAGTCAGTAAACAAGCGTAGGTTAAATAAGAATAGGGGCATAGTCTAGCTCTTTATAGCCTTATAATACTCATTATAGTAAATCTTCTGCTTAGTAATATAGTCATTATCATTAAGCTAGGTCCTAGTCATAAGTCACTCCAGTTAGATTAATAACTTATCTTTAGAGTCATTGCTTACGCAGATTTAAGACTAAGTCTTAGGCTTATAAAAGGTTTTTACTATATATATATTAACCTTCTCCTTATATACAAACAGCCACACTAGATCCTAAGCTAGCTAAAGATATCCTTTAATATCTTACATATAGTTTAATATAGCTATTACTAAGATAAATAGCTAAGAGTCAGTCATAAGTTACTTAAAGAGCTTATTCACTCCTATAACCGGGTTCTTAATAAAGTAGGACTTATTAGCCATAACCACAGACCACTCATCATTATAAATAGACTTATCGCACTTCTTAAAGAAGGCGGCCATTTAGTTCTCACTAGTAAGGGAGTTTCTACAAGTATTTAAAGTAGTATTCCTAATAGAGTCAGCCTTAAATTGCTTATTAGTAAGCGTCTATAATTACTCTTCGATCCTAGCTTCTTCCTATATAGTTAGATTATCTTCCTTAAGTTACTACTTTAGCTCATTTACTAAGAGTTTTACTAATTCTCTTACTATAGACATTTAAGATAGGCCAGTATTATAAAACATTAGGATAAGTATACAGCCAGTCTATAGATAATAGTTAGTAATAACGTACA
This sequence comes from Dactylonectria alcacerensis, assembly GCA_029931735.1. Classification (NCBI taxonomy): domain Eukaryota; kingdom Fungi; phylum Ascomycota; class Sordariomycetes; order Hypocreales; family Nectriaceae; genus Dactylonectria; species Dactylonectria alcacerensis. The sequence continues at coordinate 3,381,581 of JAPMUZ010000009.1, read as the reverse complement.
TAATAAGCGAGTGCACTAACTAAGTGAGTGCACTACTTATACTGTACAGCTAAAAGTCAAAATTTTCAATTTTCTAAAATTAGATATATAGTTCTAGGAATTTTAAGGAATTAACTTTAGATCTTTAAATAAAAAAGTCATAGGATGGTATTTTTTCTAGACTTTTAAAAAATTTACTTAGCTCTTTAAAAATAAAAATAAGAAAAAAAACAGTGCGAATAAGATTATTTTAAATAACTTTATAAAGAGTTTTTATAAAAACCTAGAAAAATATTTAATTATTATAATTAAATTAATACATCTATTTTTTAAATTATAGCCATTTTAGGCGTAGTTTGAATTTTTAAGACGTTTTTTAAAAATTATGTTTAAGGTGTAAACTTGCTCTGGTGCACTCACTTGGTTGGTGCACTCGCTTATTATATACGTTAGTATATAAAGAAAGCAAGATAGCCTTTTTAAATTATACTTACTTATAGTTATAGACTGTAATTTATAAAGGCTACTAATCTAAAGTAAATAAGAATAGAATTATACTTACTACTAAGTCCTTATAGTTCTTAGCCTATAAGTTAATAAGCTTCTAGAGCTCCTACTAATTATTAATAGTTTATATCTTCTTAGTAGAGTTTAAGCAATTATCCTTAGTTTAGTAAAGACAGTAGACTATAAACACTCCATTCTATATTATACTAATCTTAATAAAGGATTAATTAATAGTAAAAGCTAGTGAAAAGATAATAGCTAGTTTAAAGAGCCTCTATCCTAAAAATAGGTTCTTCTTTAGTATATCTATATAATTAATCCGATCGTCTAGTAATATCTTAATTATAAGGCAGATAATAAAGGTCTTTCTAATTCTACATTTACTAAAGAGAAAGGCGAATTAAAGCACTTTTATAAAGAGTTCTACTAATCTATATATATCTATTCTAAATATTAGCATTTTCTTTAGTCTATATTAAGCACTATAAGCAGCCTTTATAAATTGCACTTACTATAGAAAGTGTAATTATAATCCTTAAAGCCTGAGTAAAATAAGGGAGGAGGGAGAGTATAGTTATAAATAACTTACTTAGAATCTATAACGCTCTTACAATCATGCTTAGGTTATTCTTATTTACTTATAGTATACTTATATCAATCTTATAGTAGTTATATATCTGCACTAAGTCCTGGTTTTCTAGAAGGATCTCCCCTATTATTAACTGAGTCTTACATAGCTCATTAATAGCCACCTCCTTTTTATCCTCAGTTAGCTTCATATTTAACTAGTAGACCTCTTCTATGTCTATAATATCCGCATCCACCTAGGCCACCGCTTAGAGTATTAGTATAGCATTAATCACTCCCTCTAGCTAGTTAACTTACTTTTTAGCACTCTTAAGCATTCTATGAGTTTTAATATTAACTCTTTAGTATAAGAGTAATAATAGCATAGCCCGGTCATTATCTTAGAGCTCAGGCAGTTATACTGCCTTAGGCTTCTTTAGCTACTTTAACTAAGTTAATAAGTCAATCCTTAGCGCAATCGCTTATAAAGTATTACAGACTGCCTCTAAGATTAGTTTGAGTAAGCTGCTATCTATATCTTAGAGGGCTATAGCACGCTGCTTTTTTAATATACACTTAAAGCGGTCTATTTTTCTAAGTAAATAAGCAATTAACCCTAAGTCCGCAAAGCCCTTAATGCACTCAGTATTTACATAATTAATACTATAATTAACTATAGCAAGCTCCTTTACTAGCTCTTATATAATAACACTCTTTTCTTATTCTACCTACTTAGCCTTAGTAATAGTAATAAGCTTCTCAGTTACGAACCTGAATCAGTTAGGCTTTTAGACTACAGACAGTATACTATTAGTAAATAAGTACTCCTTCTACTTTATATACTTAGACTTAAGTACTGCGATTATATAGTAAGTATAATACTAGTCTTTATAATATTATCTTTAAATAGTATCGCTACTATTAACGTACTTAATAAGTGAGTGAGCTAAACAAGCGAGTGAGCCACTTTGAAATTTCCTAGCATTTATACCTTAAATGAAAATATCTTTAAAATATTCTCTAAAATTAAAACTAAGAGTAAAATAGCTAATATTTTAGAAATAGTTCTATTATATATTAAAAAATAAATATAAATTCTCTTAAAAATTTTTTAAAAATTACTTAATAAGCTATATTAAAAATGCTTATTCGCACTGTATACCTAGCTATTTCTATATAAAGGAATTTTTTTAAAAATTTAAAAAAATTATTATATAGTTTTCTTTTTAATTAAATAATTAAAAATATTTTTATTTTATTTTTAATAATTAGATAGCTAGTTTTAAAAATTTAAGGTTTAGCTCTTTTTAGTGCACAGTATTCGTAGCTCACTCGCTTGTTTAGCTCACTCACTTATCAAGTACGTTATATATAAAGGGCTATTAGAAGTAAAGGGAAAAGTACTCTATTAATTAATATATAATAGTGAATATAGTTAAGACAGGCTCAGTATCTCTAACTAATAGCTTATCTTCTTAAGAGTAGAAGACTTAGTTATTATTACGCACTTTATAAATAAGGATCTTACTAGCTAGGAGTATCCTAGGGGCGTTACATACCCGCTTTAACTAGCTAGAGTTAGTAAATAGGTTATTAAAGATACTCTAAATCTTAGAAGCTTAGGAGAGCTAGCCTCCTTTATTCTTATCCTTCTTATTAGTAGCCTCTTCAGCTTAGTAAGCATAGAGTGCTATAAGTAGTTTAAGTATAATAAGGCCTGCAGATATTAAAGTTAGTATAAGGTCTTATTTAAAGCAGCTAATATAAATTGCACTTATAAGTCAGACTGCAATTCTAAAGAGCTATTATACTATAATTATATAAATACAATTCCTATACATAGTCTAAGTAGGGGAGGGTTAAGTTTATACTTACATTTTATATTTAAAATATTAAATAAATAATAAGAATCTTCTATTCTAAAATATATAATTAGCACTACTTAGTTAAAATCCATCTTATCTATATATAGTAAATGACTTTTTACTAGAATCTTAGACTTAGTAATAAGGGTTTTCTATATAGTAATCATTTCTACTATAGCCTCTTTAGATACCTTAGCTAAAGGGATCTATTTAAATAGCGTCTTTTAGTATTGCTTAATTACATTCTAGCAGTTAAGCATAATATAACCCATTTACTATTCAGCTACTAAGATTAGTTTAGTGCTAGTAGAGGGTTGCTCTTTAGTCAGCCTATTATCCAGTTCTTTAGTCAGCTATAAAGGGTCTGAGGGCTAATCAGCGCCTAAATTAGCAAGTGCCTCACTTTACTTAATAGCTATGCGCTCTTATTCCTCCTAGAACTAACAGTCAATCTCCTCCATTTCTAGCTACTAGGCTGCCTCATCATCCGATTCCCTATCATTCTCCATCGCCTTACATTTATTAGCTAGAAACTAGTTTAGGTCTTCTATCTATCAGCTTATATAATTAAGAAGCTAAGCACTATCTATATTAGCCATAGTTCGTTCTTCTCTTAGCCAGGAGAGGAAGGGGTCAGGCTGCTCTATATTATCTTCATCCTCATTATTATCTAAAGGGCTTATAAATTCATAACTAAGAGCGCTCTTCTAAGCCTTCTTAGCCTTCTCCTATCACTACTTATAAGTTTGGATAGGTAAGAATATCATAGGGTCAGTTAAAAGCTAAAGGCTTATAAGAGGTTTTATATATTACTTTACTATACTAAGCTTAGCCTTAGGCTTAGCCTTATGGCTTAAAGGCATAATGGATTTCAGTTATAAAGTCATTTATATATAGTTAGTAGAAGTAAATAAGGCAGTTACTTAGTATTAAAAAGTATATATAAATGAGTAATTATCTACTAGTATATTAATATTAAGGCTAGAAAAAGTATAAATTAAAAAATAAAATATAATAAAAACTTAATAACTAGTAAGATATATAAATTGCACTTTATTATATAGATTTAGTATTATATTTTTTAAGTTTAATAAAGAGGTTGCTTTTATAAATTGCAATTTATCCTTAAAGAGTATTAGCTTAAGAGATATAGATTAATAGGTCGAATCTAAAGATTACACTTTATCTAATTTAGGGTTTATAGAAAATGGGCAGTAGGAGAGAGAAATAGATAGTAGCTAGTTATTATAATTAGAATGTAATATTTATAAATTGCACTTAAGAAGACTTACTAATTTTAAAAATCTATATAATAATAAGGAAGGAAGAAAGAAAAGAAGAAAAATTTAAAAGAAGGGAAATTTATATAATTAGAAATAGCTCAGGTCTAACCTCTTTTAGAATAGTTTTAGTAAGAAACGTTTAATTATTTTATATAAATAGCTAATAGAGTATTAAATCTCATTTCACTAGCTATTTATATATACAATTAGTATTTTAATATAGTAGCTTATTATATAGAACTCTAGTAGAGTTTTAATAGATAAAAGTAAGACTTAAAAGTAGGGCTATTTAATTATAATTCAATACTATTATATAATTTTTAATAATTAATATTAAAGTTATATAAGCGCACTAAAGAATAACTATAATTCCTAATAATTGCCTTAGTCTTTTAGTATTAATTATAATCCTTAGTAATTACTTCTTATTATACTATTTAGGATTTTTAGCTTACTACTTATAAAAGTTAGTTGAATTTTTAAAGTAATTAGCTATTAGTTATTAAGCTTTTCTAAATATAATTCTAATAAACTGCTTTACTTACTTTACAATTTCCTATTATAAGTAACTTTAGACTATATTACTAACTATATTATAATCTATTTAGTAATAAATTATAATCTATTTACTTATAAATTATAGTCTGAATTATAGTTTAAATTATAATCCATTTAGCTATAATTTATATACTATTTAATTATAAATTACTTACTTACTAAGATTATACTATACCTCTTAGCTAGATCTAGTTATTACACTCTTCCCTAATTTATAAGTACAGTTTATTAAAGCAACCTCTTCACCCCCTCTATTTAGCTATTTACTAGCTAATAAAAAAAACACTATATTACTTAACGATTAATATAAATCATACTATTACTAAATTATAAAGATACTAGATATTAAGGATCTAATAACTAATATAAATTATACTATTACTAAATCGTAAAGATACTAGATATTAATTATCTATTAACTAGTATAAATCATACTACTATTAAATTATAAAGATACTAGATATTAAGGATTCATTAACTAATATAAATTATACTATTACTAAATCGTAAAAATACTAAATATTAATTATCTATTAATTAATATAAATCGTACTATTACTAATTATAAAGATACTAGATATTAAGGATCTAATAATTAGTATAAATCATACTATTACTAAATCATAAAGATATTAAATATTAAATACTTATTAACTAATATAAATCATACTATTATAAACTCATAAGAATGCTAAGTATTAAGTACTTTATTAATAAGTATAAATCATACTATAGAAATTATAAAAATACTAAATATTAAATACTTATTAACTAATATAAATTATACTACTATAAACTTATAAAGATATTAAGCATTAAGTACTTTATTAATAAGTATAAATCATACTATAGAAATTATAAAGATATTAAATATTAAGGACTTTATTAACTAGCGTAAAGGAAACTCTAAAAATATTAGAAAATTAGTACTTAAACTAATAGCATCTAGAAGGAGATTAGACTTAAGAAACGTACTAAGGAGGACGCGGCCGAATTACTCTAGTAGAAGGAGGAGTTAACCTAGAAAAAGAAGGCCTAGAGGGAGTTAACTCTAAAGGAGGAGTTAACTTAGAAAAAGAAGGCCTAGAGGGAGTTGACTCTGAAGGAGGAGTTAACTTAGAAAAAGAAGGCCTAGAGGGAGTTAACTCTAAAGGAGGAGTTAACCTAGAAAAAGAAGGCCTAGAGGGAATTAACTTAAAAAAAGATAGCCCAAAAGGAGTTAACTTAGAAAAAGAAGGCCTAGAAGATATTTACTACTACTATTACATACTTCCATTACTTATAAGTATAATTTATAAAAGTAACCTCAGCTTCTTCAATTTCTTAATATAGTACTATTCTCTCTTATCTCTTATATAATAATCCCTAAGATAACTCTATTGTATTTATAAACATAATTATAAGTATTCCTATAGGGGTTCGTAAAAGAGTAATACTTATAATACTTTATTTATTAGAGCGCAGTATATATTTATTATAAATATTATAATTACTTATATAATAGTAGTTATAAATAATCTCTCTACTAATATTTATAATATAATAGCCCTTATGAGTTTTAGTATAATATAAGAATAACTTCTTATAACTCTCCTATCTCTATTAGGTTATTATCCTTAAGGAGCTACTAAAGTAGTTATATCTACTCTAGTAATTAGTATATAGTAAGTAAGTCTGCATTACTATTAATAATAGCTTTATAAGCATCTGCTTTAACGCTTAGTTAGTTATATATATAAAACTCTATATTAGAATATAAGAGCAAAGCATTAAACTAAACTATAAGTAAGTAATTTATTATATATCCTTCTAGCTATATATATTAAATAATGCTTTTAATATTAGACCTTATAAGTAAAATAATAGTTAGCTATATTTTGGCTATATAAGGGCTTGTGCTACTATAAGGAACTTAGAAATAGTCTTAACTAATAAGGTTAAAGACCTATAGCTTAGTATATTAAATGCAGGTTATATAGCTAGTAGAGACCTATAAAGAGCTAGCGAGGTTTACTATAAGGTTAAGTAAGATACTGCCTTTTAAATACTGCTCACTACTCATAGTATGCTTTAATAACAAGCCTAGTAGTAGTATATAAGTCAGCCTATTATTATAATAAAGCATAGTTTATATTTATTACTATATAGTTCGCTTATTCATTATATATAACTCTATAAATATTAGTATATTAGTATATAACTCATTACTTAAATAGCTATAGCTTACATTTCTAGCTTTATAATTAGCAAATAAGATAGTAGTTCTTATATTAGAAGAGTAAAAGTATAGTATAATAAACTGAATACTAAAAAAGGTTAAGTAGTTATAATACTATGTTTTTATACTATAGTTAGTCCTGACCTCCTTAGTTATATTACTATTAAAAGTAATTATAATAGAGTTATTAATAATAGTGTAAAAGCATTATTAAAAATCTCTAGTATTATACTTATATATAATCCACATTTTTAAATAGTTATAGTATACAGACAGGAATGCATTATTAATCTAAATAGGGTTAGTGCTTTAATTAAACAGTTTACTATATATATATTCTAACTATATAGTACTAAGGATTGCATAGTATGTGTATATTATATACTAGTTAGGAATCTTAAGTAAGAATACTAAAGCAGCCTCTTAGCTATAGTATACTAAATAGTGCATTCATACCTTATAGTATATCTCTAGGATTTACTAAGTAGTAATAATAGTACTATATAGAGTTATAAAGTCAGTAATAATATACTTAAGTAAGGATAGCTCAGTTAGTAGTTCAGAGTATATCTTATACACTTAGTACTAATACCCCTTAATCTTACTAACTATATACTTATAGTAAAAGCAAGCAACCTCCTTAACTATAAGAGTGATAATACTATCCTTATATACCTTACTATAAGTATTATTATAAGTTGCTTTAGTAGTATAGGCTGCCTAGAGCTATTGCTTTATAAAGTAATCTATTACTATATATACTATAGTAATAGCCTAGAGGTTGGACTAGCTTATAAAGGGGGGCTGCAGAGGGCTGTAAAATATGTATAGTATTATCATAGTATTAAATACAAGCAGGCCGCACGACTAGTCCATAGTATATTCAAGTAGCCAAAGCATACCAGCCTTATCTATATTAAGGTTAAGTCCTAAGCCCCACTATTACTACTTAGCGCCTTACTTATATACAGTCTATTTAAGTAGCTAGATCTAATTATTATAGAATGGGCATTACTTATTAATTAGCATATAGATAAGCAGATAGTAGAGGAGCTGTAATATATAGAGCGTGAGGATCCACTTAGGCTTGAAGGTGTTAGCTGGCTTATTAGTATAGATACGCTAGAACAGTACTTCTAGTAATAGGATAAGGTACGTAGCCTAAGTAGTAATCATAGTATTAATATCCTTAGTAAGCACAATCCAGTATGCGTAATAGTCTCTTATAGAAGTAAGCGCAATTAGAATATTAATGCTTTACTCTATAGGCCTAATATTAGAATACTAATTAAAATCAAAACGTTCATTATATTATATAGTAAGGACAATATTAAGTCAGAAAGTCATCTCCTTATATATACTATAGCTAGCTATTATTATTATACCTTTAACAATAGCTAAGTAGTTCTTATATACTTACTATATAGCTAGTATAGGCTGCTATAATTACTTATACTTCTTAGTAATAGTAGAGTTAGTAATAGCATTACTTAGCTTTTTTATAAGCTTAAGCAGTATAGCTAAGAGCAGTAGTATAGAGTTAGAAAATATATAATAGTTACTAAATATAATAGAAAAGAGCTCCTTATTATAATTATATACCTTTACTTTAACTATACTAAAGTTATTAGTATTAGAGTAACTAAGTAACTAAGTAATGTTTCTATTCTTATATGCCTTACTAATATAAGTTTTAATATTATAAAGTAAGAATGACTAAAAAAACGTTAGTTATAAGCAGTTATTTAATAGCATACTTATAATAAGCTTATAGTAAAGTGCGTAAAGGCACCCGCTCTTCTAAAGTAGTATTACAAGCTCCTAAGGGGGTGTTTATAATAAAGAATACATAAGAATACTATAAGATACATTACCTAAGTAGGTTAGGTTATTATATATACTAATATCGATCTAGTATAAGTAGAGGTCTAATTAATTATAGTTAATATAATTAAGAACGCTATCTTTAAATTAGTTAAGAGTGAGTTAGAAATAGTCTAAAGTAAAGACATTCTTAAGGTTATATAATTAAAATAGCAGTTTAAAGTTCTAAAAGTAAGCTACTAACTCCCCTTTATAAATAGTAATATAGAAGGTATTATATTACTTAATAAGCTTATCTTAAAATGCTCTAAGCAACCCATTAGGTAAGGAGTAGCTTAAGTGCAATATGCAATTATTATTATTTACAGCCTAATAGGTCATAGCTAGCTACTCTTAGTACAATTAAGACTTTATATATATATTATTAAAAGAGCGTAATAGCTCTTAGTAGAAAACAGCAAGTACTATATCTTTAATAAATAGGAATATAATATTATTATATAGCTCTTTCTAACATTAGTATAATAAAGCGTTAGCCTTAGTATAGCCTGTATCTATGCTTAAGAAGAAGATAAAGGTATAGAATCAAACCCCCTATATACTAAAAGCACTAAGCATAATATGCTTAGTCTAAGCAAGGTCAATCCTATAAGGCTGAATGCTTTAGTTAAATAAGATATTTAAGACAGTAAGGAAGAAGAAAGTAATCTTAAATTAATAAAGTAAGTGAATAATAGTAAGGCTCTTTACACTAAGCTATATACTATCTACATCCTAAAGGCAAGAGATTATAATTATATCTAATATATAAGCTTATTTCTATAACTTTAATATTAATAAATACTTAAAAGAACTAGTAAATAGTATTTCCTATAAATATAAAACATAATAGCTAGTATTAATAAAGCTATTAGGACTTAGAAGGTTATAGATATTTAGTAATTGTTTTTTAATAATGTATAATTACTAGTAGAGTGTTTGCAAATTAGATAGTATAGTAGTAGAAGAGCTAGTATTATTTATAAGCAATATATAGTTATATTAGTTTTAAAAGAATGTTTAAAAGAGGTAATTATAGCTATTATATAAATATAGTTATAGGCTAGCGCTTTTAGACCTTAGTATATTATAGTTAGAAGGAATGTTATTATATACTTTTAAATTAAAGAAGTCTTTATTAAAGAAGGCCTCTTCTAATAGTAATATATAGAAGTAATGCATTTTATCTATAAAAGCACTATTTATAACTTCTTCCTCTATATTATTACTTTTACTAACTCTACTATTATTACTTCTACTAACTCTACTATTATCACTTTTACTAACTTTACTATTATTACTTTTACTAACTTTACTATTATTAATACTATTCACTTTACTATTAACCCTATTATTAACCCAAGTTATATTCACTCCTGCTTTAACTAGAGGTTATAAACCTAATTTAGGTTCCTCTATACTTAAATTAATAACCCTACTAGCTTGCTTATTAATTTATATAGTCATTTTAATAAGGTTGGCTAGATTAGTAAGGTTAGCTGGATTAATAAGGTCAGCTAGATTAGTAAGGTCAGTATTATAACCTATATAATATAGATACTTAGCATTATATAGCCTTTACAAATTTCTCACTAATTACAAGCAATTATTATAAACTATAGAGCGATTATTATAATTACTCTTATAATTACTATAATTACTTTTATAATTACTATAATTACCTTTATAATAAAGGTAATTAAACCTTATACTATATAGTATATAAACCTAAGAAACTGGCTATTATTAAGACACTAGCTCCTTAGCTATTAATATAACTTAATTACTTTAATCTACTCTAATTACTATATATTATTATATATTAACTATTATTTAATATAATATTATAATTACTGCTTAATAAGTATAACCTAACTGTTTTACTAATATAAACCCTAGTCTATCCCTTAAGAACCCTTTCTAAGCTATTCTATACTCTGTATAGCCTAACTTAAGAATATGACTATTATATATTAATAGCTCTTATTCAGACAGTTACTTTATATACTAAGTAATATCTAATGAACTATAATAGTACTTACTATACTTTCTAGTAGTATGCCTCTATCTAAAGGAAAGGCCTCAGTGCTCTCTAAGGATAGAAATAGTAATAAATATATAAAAGCCTCTAATAATAAGTATAAAGAAGAACTTAGAGAGCTTTGCATAAAGAATGAATGACTTTTTGCAGGACTTACTAAGCTCTTAGCTTTAAAAATGCGCATTAATACTATATAAGAAGAAGAGCGTTACTAGAATGAGGAATGCTTTAAGTAATTATATATATAACTCTAGGCCTTACTAAGCAACCCTGCTTTAAATATAATTATTATAACTATAGAATAAAAGATTACTAAACTTATTATTAAATTAGTATAAACTAAGAATAACTAGGAATAGTAAGTAGCTTAACTTATAAAATATAAATAGCCTGCTATAATAGTATATATCTATAATATAAGAAAAACTATTAAGCTTAAATAACTACTTAAGTTTAATAAAAACCTAAAAAAGCTATAAGAATACTTTACTAGCCTTAAGTCTTATTATATATACTACTTATTACTATTTATAAGTAATTTACTTAAAGTATAATATATTATAAAAAGACTAGAAGGTAAAGTAGCTTAAAACTATAAGTTAATTCTAAAAGACTTTATAACTTAAGCTCTAAATTAGTAAAAGCCTAAGATAATTATAATATTTAATAGCTTTAATAGATATAAGCAATTACTAATTAATAACTATAGTGAATAGAATAAGAAATACAATATATTTAATACTATTAAAAAACTCAAATAGATAAAAGCAGTATTTAAATACTTCTTAGAGTTTTAATATATTATAATAAAACTTAATTAGTTAAATAAAAACCTTATTAATGAGTTTTATTAAAACCTAAAGGATGATATTAAGGATAAACTTATTAAAAATATAGATCTACTTATGGATTTCGCTTAGTATACTAAACTTACTATTATAATTAATAACTGACTATTTAAATAATAAATAGAAAAATGGAATATTAGTAGTAATAATAGTAGTTAGAAAAGAAAGACCTATATTAACTAAGGGAAATTACAAACTTCTAACACTTCTTATAGTATTATAACAAGACTTATAGAACTCAGAGTAATATAGTAACAACCCTAATAGAGAAAGAAAACATTCAGTTATTATAATTATAATAAGCTAGGACACTTCTTATATAACTATAAGAAACCTAAGAAGGAGAAAAAACCATTTAAGCCTATTACTATACTTACTTATAGTATTAATTCAGTTAAAAAGGGAGACGATTTCCTTATTTAATTTATTAATATGACCTAAAGTGGCTATAATAGACGCTTTAGTAAAGTAAGACCATTCTAGGACTAGATAGCAGACTTAAAATATAAAGACATATTCTAGAAAAGGCTGATTAGTAAGACTAATCCTATAAATAAATAAACACTAGACAATAAATGTAAAAAGAAGCGTAGTAAATAGAGTCAATGAATAGAAAGGGAAAAGGATGACCTTAAAGCATGTAAATAGCGGCTATAAATAAAGCGAGAAGTAGCGTACTAATATAAAGCAGAAAAGAAAAAGGAATAGGAAGAAAGGACTTAGGAAGCGATAGCTAAGAAATAGAAACCAATTCTTATAAACTAAGTCTCCGGTTACTTAACTATCACATCCTGACCTAAAGGAATATATACTATTACTATAGTCTAATAACTCAGGGAAAACCTAGTATAAATAAAAGACTTTAATAATTATAAAATCTTAGATTAATAACCTAATTATGCATAGACTAATAAAAATAGGCTATAAAAACAGACTACTATATTAGACAGCAGCGTAATATACAGCTATATTATATAATAACCTGCTCTCTAACTATAGGTCAGCGCAAGACAAGATATACACTAAGCTAGGAAGGCTAGATATAATATTAAGGATAAGGATATCCTTACGCTAGTAAATAAATACTTAGAATTAGATAATAAACTCTAAAGTATTACTTTAGAAGAATAAGATATACTAACTTATATAATAAAAGACATTCAGATTGAATAATTTACTAAAGAATAATAAGATCCTATAGAAAAAGCAGATATTTATATCCAAGCCTTATATTAATAAAGTAAAAAGAACTTATAAAACCTAAAAGAATGGAAATTATAAGAAGACGAATCCTGTATATATTAAATATACTAAAAGCATAATAAAATCTTATAAGCATTATATATATACTATAAATACATTATATATTTTAGAAATAAGCTATAATAAGATTACTTTTTAGTTTAAGTAAATAGATAACCTATTATAATTCTATATAAGAAGGAAAATATAGAAGACTACTATGTATAGAAATAGTATAAATACTTTAGTATTGCTTAATTAATAGAGTATAATGTAAATTACTTAACTAATTACTAAAAGCTTAATATAAAACTTATAGATTACTAATAGCTTAAATATTAAATATATATATATAATAAGATTAATGTATAATATAAGTATAACTAAAGATAGACATTCTAACCCTAATAAAATAAAATAATAAAGAATATAAAAAACTCTTAATACTATTTATAATAAAGTAATAAATAGGCATAGAGCTAAGGGAAGCAGAACCCTTTAAAATAAAAGCTCTATATATAACTAAAAGCGTATAATTAATAAAATAGTACTTAGAAATATAAGTATAAATTAAGAGAAACTAGCTGCCTGCCTTAGTAGATAGTAGTATAGAATTTAACTATATTCACTTTATAGTAGTAAATATATTAAAACTCCTATAAAAAGATAAAATGAATTTATATAAAGTATATAATTTTAAAAGAACTCCTTTTAACTATAATAATAGAAGAATAATTAAAAAGCTTAATTATCTTAAGGTTTTTATAGAAGGATAAAACAAAAGAATTTCATTTAATATAATGCTTATTATATACTATGCTTTAATCTTAAAGTACTTATAGTTAAAATAAGTTAACTTAATAATAAACTAGAGGACTGGCTAAGTGAACTTTAATAATATTAATAATTACTCTTCTTAAGAATCAGATTTAGATAATAATATAAGATCTTAAACTTTAATTAATAATAGTATTAGTAAAGTATTAGTAAAAGAAATAATAGAAACTTTCTTATCTTAAAGTATAAAATATAAATACTATAAAGCTTAAAATAGTAAGATATACTATACTATTGCCTTTATATAAAGCTAATTAATAAAGCTTAATAAAGACCTTATAGAAATAAAGAAATAATAAAAAGTAAATAAAAGGCTAAAAAATATACTATCTGCTTACTATATTTATAAAAAATTATTTACTAAAGAATTAGAAATAGGTTTACTTAAATATAGTAAATAGAATTATAAAATAGTACTAAAAGATAGAACTTTACTTAAGTTCTTTAAACTCTATAACTTTAATAATATATAACTATAAATACTAAAAGAATACTTTAAAGATATATTAAAAAAGGGATATATTAAAATCTTAAAATCCTCTATAAAATACCTAGTTATATTCATTCTAAAGAAGAATAGAAAACTCTAATTAATTATAGACTATTAATAGTTAAATAATATTATACTAAAGGACTGAATGCTATTACTCCTAATTACTAAATTAAAGGATTGCTTTTATAGTAAAAAGTAGTTTATAGTACTTAATCTGAAAAATGCTTATAGCTTAGTCTATATAAAGCTTAAAGATAAATAGAAGACTGTATTTAAAACTAAATTCAGACTATTTAAATATTTAATAATACCCTTTAGACTTATAAATATACTAATAATATTTTAATAAATAATTACTAATATTTTAAAAGAATACTTTAATATCTTTATTATATATTACTTTAATAATATTCTAATCTTTTTAAAAATAGAAGAAGAATATATAAAGTATATATATATAATTCTATAGAAACTATAAGATATAAAATTACTTATAGAACTAATAAAAAGTAAGTTCTATATATAGGAAGTAGACTTCTTTAAATATACTATTTAACTAAATAAGATCTAAATAAATAAAAAGAAAATTAAAGCTATTAAAGATTAGCTAAAACTAAATAAAAATATTAAAGAAATATAGAGCTTTTTAGAGTTTGCTAATTACTATAGAAGGTTTATTTATAGATTTAATAAAATTATAAAACCTTTAATAGAACTTATAAAGAAAGATATAAACTTTAGATAGAATGCTAAGGCTTAGAAAGCCTTTAATAACTTAAAACGAGCTATCCTTAGTAAATCTGTTTTAGTAACTTTTAACTTAAGATAACTGATCGAATTAGAAATTAATACTTCTAACTTTATCTTAAGAGCTTAGATTAGATAATAAGATAATAAAAGAAACTTATACTTAATTACATTCTACTTATATATACTAAAAGGAGCTAAACTTAATTACTCTATTTATAATAAAGAATTCTTAGTAATAGTTAACTCTTTTAAAGAATTCTAATACTATCTCTTAAAAAGTGAATATTACATTATTATATATATAAACTATAAGAATATCTTATACTTCGCTATTACTTAAAAGCTTAGTAGAAGATAACTTTACTATATAGAATACTTATTAGAATTTAATTATATTATTATTTATAAGAAAGGCTTAGAAAATAAGCAAGCTAATATAATAAGCTAATAATCTGACTTTAAAATAGACATACTTAAAGCTAATAAGTAAATATTAGCTTATACCTTTAAAAGATATTTTAAATAAAAATATATTATAGCTATAAGTGAGTTATGATTATCTAATGACTTACTAGAATGGCTATAGAAGCTAGAATAAAGCTTTAAATAATAGATATATAATGAATATCCAGCCCTAAGGAAATTACTATAATAAGAAGGAAAAGTAGTCTTAACTAGATCCTAAGGACCTTAAGTAATTACTTACTTCTATTAAGGCAATTACTATAAAAACCCCTAGACTTTAGTTAAGAAACTCTATTAGTACTTTTATAATAACTTTATAAAAGTATATATTACTTATATAAGATAATATAATTAATACTTATAAGATCTTATTAGATAATATATAAAAGAATGTTAGAAGATAATTAACTATTAAGATTATGAACTTAATAAAATATAGAAAAAACTTAAATAGGCTAATGAACTTAATAAAATAGCCTAAATTATAGTAATAGTGTCTTAAGAAACACTTTATAAATAGATAAAAGAATATAATTAGATATATAAAATAAATAGAATAATAAAAGCACTTTACTTAATTCCTAAATTATAATTCAGATTATAAAGGTTATAAGTCCTTCTAGAATTATAAGAACATTTAGTATAGAACATTTATAACCACTTTCTATATAAATACTTAAGAATTAATAAGACTATTAAATAAGTTAAAATAGTATATATATTTCTTAATATAAAGAGAATAGTTATAGAAATTATTAAATCCTATAAACTATATAATAAAACTAAGGCATAATATTATAAACTATATAGAGAATTATAACCCTTACTAATTACTAAGTAATTATAAGACTCTATTATAATGGATTTTATTATAAAATTACCCTTATTAAAAGACTCTACAAATAGTACTATTTATAATAGCATTCTTATTATTATAAATAGATTTATAAAATTTTCTTATTTTATATTATATTAAGAGTTAATAGATATTAAGTAATTTACTTACTTATTCTTATAGAATATTATTAGTATATATAGCTTACTAATAGAGATCCTAAGTAATAAAGGACCTCTATTTATATCTAAGTTTTAGTAAGCCTTAATAGCCTAATTAGGATTAAATTACTAGCTTATAATAGTATTCTAATTATAAGTTAATAAATAAATAGAATATATAAATTAAATACTTAAATAATACTTATAATACTATATTAACTATAAATAAAATAATTAAGTAAAAAAGTTACTTATAGTATAACTAAGTTATAATATTATAATTAATAAAAGCACTAAGCTTATATTATACTATACTAATTTCAGATTTATACTAAATATATATTAATAATAGTATAATAAAATCATTAATCTAAAAGTAATCCTAATATTAGACTAACTAAAAAACTTCTATAAAGAAATAAAAACCGAATTCGAATTTATATAAGGATAAATAAAAAAATACTATAACTAAAAAAGGCTAAAGAGACTATCCTTTTTAAAGAGAGATATAGTCCTACTTATAATAAAAAACCTATTAATAGATAGACTAAGTAAAAAACTTGATTATAAATATATCAGACTTTATAAAGTATTAGAGAAAATCTTAGAAAATAACTATAGACTGGACTTAAAAATATAATATTATTTAGTTTTTTATATCTTATTATTAGAATTAATAGAAAACACTATTCTAATTAATAATAAATAAAGTTATAAATTAATAATAGAAGACTTAGAAGAGTATTATATTAAAGAAATCTATAATATAAAGAAAATTAATAGAAAAATAATATACTTTATAAAGTAAAAAGACTATTCTAAAAGCAAAATGTTATAATAATTACTAGAGAACCTTATCTATATATAGTATTTACTAAAGATATTCTATATATAATAATAGAAAATAAAGAAGCAGTATTAAAATTAAATATAATAAATTAATCGATTGTATTTACCTTATTATAAGCCTAGACCTTAATAACTATATTAGCCTCTTAATGCTCTGCTTTATTTAGCTTATTTAAAGAACGAAGACCTTAACGCACTATCTCTATACCTCGCTTTTAAAGCTGTTTTTATTAATAATAAAGCCGTATTAAATGAGATAAACGCTTATTCATTTACTATTATAATTCTATTAACTCCTCTTCTGCCTATTCCTCTTTAGACTCTAAATAGTGCTTTTTAACTATTAGATAAGAAGCTATTTAATTAGTATAAATATAAAAATCAGATAAGTAAGAATAAATACTTATATATAGAAATTAACTCTCTTAAGCTATTATAAAAATGTCTATAATAAATATACTTAGAATAGTAGGAAATGCCTTTAAGTATTTTACACTTTAACTTCTATTAAGTGTAATTTAAATATTTAATAACTTTAGAGCTTATTTCTTTAATAAGTTTATAAAGATAATAATAATATATAGCGGATTGTGATTTTACTTTTAATATACTATTAGTATTATATAAAAATAATTATAAGAAAAGGTTAGATAAACTAAGGAAAAACTTAGAATAGCTAACTTATAAGCCTTAGGGATAAGGACTAATAGAAGAAAGACATTATATTATAACCCGTATAATATAAACGCCTAGTATTATATAGCCCTTATAAATTTCTTACTAATTATAAGTAATTACTATAAACTATAGAGTAATTACTATAATTACTCTTATAATTACTATAATTACTTCTATAATTACTATAATTACCCTTATAATAAAGGTAATTAAACCTTATATTATATAGTATATAAACCTAAAGAACTGGCTATTATTAAAACACTAGCTCCTTAGCTATTAATATAATTTAGTTACTTTAATCTACTCTAACTATTATATATTATTATATATTAACCATTACTTAATATAATATTATAACTACTGCTTAATAAGTATAACCTAACTGTTCTACTAATATAGACCCTGGTCTATCCTTTAGGAACCCTTTCTAAGCTACTCTATACTCTGTATAGCCTAGCTTAGGAACATGACTGTTACAGTCAGCTAGAGCAGTAGAGTCAGCCAGAGCAGTAGGGTCAGTTAGTACAGTAAGGTTAGCTAAATATTTAGTAAGAATACTAGAATTATTCGGATTATTATACTCTATAAGAATGGGTTTATTATTTAGCCTATTTAGCTAAGTAAGCAGAGTTAGTAAGTTTAGTAAAGTAAGTAAAGTAAGCTAAATAAGCATAGTTAAAATAGAAGAGTTAGTTATACTAATTACTTAAGCATTATATTAAATAAAGAATTACTAAAATTACTAAATATATTTATAAATCTACTTACACTACTATAAAGGTACTATAGTATATAGGGATATTTATAATTAGTTTAATACTATAAAGGCTTTATAAAGTCATCCCTGCTTTTATTTAAGTAATAGCTATATTATAATAAGCAGTTATATTTTACTTAATAGAATAAGTACTATTTATAACTATATAAGAAAGTGAGGGTTTAGAATAGGATTTACAAATAATAAGGTAGTTTAAACTAATATAATAAGTATTGCTTAATATATAAAGAGACGGGTAGATAGGCTAGGGTTTGAAGAAGGGATTGGGGAGAAGTAGTTATAAATACTTATATTACTATTAGTATATAATAATACTAGGAATAGGGTAGGAGTAGAGAGGGGTACTATAGCTAGTTAGATAAGAAGGAAATTAGTAATTTTATAATTATAATAGTTTTATAATATAAGGGCTTCTAGGGTTTGAGTTAATAGATTAAAGAAGGAAGTAATTAAAAGGGGCAGTATTATATAAGTAATAGGGTTAGTAAGAAGTAATAGAGGATTAAGAATAAATAGATTAGATAAAATAGATATAGTAAAAGGGTTAATTATATAAAGTATAAGAATTGCACTTCTTAGGAAATGGTTAAGAGTATGCTTAGGGTTAGAAGTAGCTAGAGCAGGAGAGTTAATTATAGTAAGTATAAAAATTATAATTCCTAAAGGGAATAGTAAAGTCTGGGTTTTAAAAAGGGTTCACTGCCTTAACCGCTAGGTTAGAGTAGTTAGATTAAGTAACTATCCTAATTACTACTAGGGTTATATATTAGATAGGTGCTTTACAATTCTATCTTTACTACTTTACTCTTACTATTACATAAGGCATTATATAAGAGTAAGAGCCTTCCTGCCTATTAGATATAGAAGTACTAGTAAATATATATAAAGGAAATAGAATAATAGTATAAAGTAGGGTTAAGTTAGTTATAAGGATCTAAAAAGAAGTTTAGATATTTAAAGAAAAATAAGTAAAGTAAACTAAATAATAAATCTTTAAGAGGAGGGAAAGGGAGTATAGCTAAAATATAAGGCTTTATTTATTTAATATATTGCCCTATTATATATAAGGGAGTGTTTAAATACTAGTCTAAGTTAAATGTATTAAGTATTAATAGATAGGACTTTAATATAAATCTAATTAAAATAGGCTTATAGTAGAACCAGGCTATTAAGTCATTATAAGTCTGAGTATAAGATACTAACTAATTATGAATTTATAATAACTAAAGCGTTATTTAGCTAGAGTATGGCTGTAAGTCTAGGGGGTAGCTTAGTAAGAGATCGATCTAATGAAATGTAAAATAAAAAGAGTAGGGATAATAATAGCGGGTCCAGAGCATAGCTTACTAAAGATATATGTCTAATAAAATATAAAATAAAAAGAGTGAAGAAACTAGTAATAGGTCCAGAGTGAAGCTTAGTAAGAGATTAATCTAATAAAATATAAAATAAAAAGAGTGAGGATAATAATAGCGGGTCCAGAGTATAGCTTAGTAAGGAAATGTATCCAATAAAATGTAGAATAAAAAAGTATAGAGATTATTAATATAGGTCTATAATTAAGGTCTTAGCTAATTATGAATTTATAATACCAGGGGTCTTAACTAATTATAAATTTATAATGCTAAGGGTCTTGAATTTATAATACTAGGGGCTAAAAAGAGAGTGAGGATTCAGATTTATATAAAGAAATATATAAGGTTTTTAGCTTTAGTAGCTAATAACTACTGCATTTATAATTTAAAATAGTATTAAAAGATAAAATATATTATTTAATAATAAAAGGTATTTTATAGTTAATTTTTTAAGATTTGCATCTTTAATATTAATAGTAATATAAGGATTAGAAGTCAAAATCTGAAATGGATTTTTTTTTTACTGACATTTCATGTTCAGCTTAACCCTGGCCTTACTTTATGTACCTATATACTTAAAGTAGGTTTAGGCACCTTAAGGAGTTATATTAGGAAAATAAAGACCTTAAAGCGAAGATTAATTAACTTAATACTACTTATAATCAAAATATCTAAGCGCTAATAAGGTCTGAAAATAAATAGCTATTTAAAAATAGTAAACGTAAAAAGACTAACTGCACTAAAGAGACTGCTAAAGAGGACTTAAAAACCGAAAAGGCGATCTTATAAAAACTTAATAATTAGGTTCAGGCCTTAAAAAAAGAGGTTAAAAGGGCAATTACTATAACTAAGGCTAAGGAAGTCTAGATAGGAAAATTGACTAATATTAAGAGGTTATATACTAATAACTTAAAGAAGGCCTAGATAGAGAGAACTAGGCTTAAGGGAGAGTTATAATTAAAATAAAAGTAATTAACCTCTAAAACTACTAAGTTAGACTAAGTTTAGAAGAACCTTACAGTCATTCGAACTTTTATTATTAACTTAGTAAGTCTTATAAATAAGAAAGTTATAATATATATTCAAACCCCTTCCTCTTCTTTCTATTATATTTATAGCTTATACTAATTACTAATCTTACTATATAAGCATAATCTATTAGCTAACTTCTTTTATATTATACTTAAATATATAAAAGCGTTTATATATAATGATCTTAATAATGCATATCTTATAAATATCTTAGTATAGAAGAATACTAAGATATAAGTATTAAGCTAGTAATAAATCCTATTACTAGCTTCTAACTTAATATTCACTAAGTAAATAAGAGTTATTACTAGCCTTATTACCTTTAGTAAAGCACTTACTAAGTATATCTTTAGATTAACTTATATAATACTAAGTAGTAAGCTTAATAATATCTTATCCGATCTTAATACTTAGAACTCTTTCTATAAGATATACCTCTATACTATCTTATTAAAGGCTCTTCTAAAGATACAGAGAAAGAATTAAGGAATAGTAATTAAGTTAGTTATTATAAAAGTATTAGACGCTTTAAGCATTCTAGTCCTCCTTTTATAATAAGGGGAGTTTGATTCTTGCTTAAAGCAGGTCTTTAGCGAGATATGCTATAGCTAGTTATAGGTTTAATAACTATAGGAAAGAGTAAGGCTAAGCTTCTTAGTTAACTTCTCTAAAGAATGGCAGGCATTGTTACTATTATTCGCTTAACTTACTTTCACACTATTATTATTAATATCCTTATTTACTTAGTTACTAATATAGTAAAAGAAAGGCAGGCGCTAGAGTTAATAGTAACTTATACCTAACCTTTAGCTACTAATAAATAAAGCGTTTAAAGAAGTTATATAACTAGCATTTTTAATTCTAACCCCTAAGTAAGCCTAAGATACTAATAACACTAATATATAGTTATTAGTCTATTAAGAATATATCCTTATTAAGATATAAGCAAAGGGGGCTAAGTAAGAGAGGGATACTAAAGAATAGGCTTCTTATAGGGCTAGGAAAACTATATAGTAGAACGGTAGTGATTCTGGTTCTGTATAAAGAAAGAGGCAGGACTTAGGCATTTTTTTTTTATCTTAGGGAAGCTCGGGCATAGTAAATATATAATAATAAGCTAGTAAAGATACTTTAAGGGGCTTAATTATTAATTTTCTTACTATTTTTTCTTTTCTCTTACTTAATATTAGCTAATCTTTTTATTATTATTTTAGGCTTAAGCAGGGTTTATAGTTTTTTACTAAGTTTCTTTATAACTACTTTCTATCTTTCTTAAATAATTAATAGGCCTATATTATTACTTTAATATAAAAGAATATCCCTATCTATATGAATAAATAATGATTGCTTAAACTATACTAAGTATTCCTAAGTTATTTACTATTATAGCCTACTATTCTCTAGTCTTACTCTCTTCTTAATCTATATTATTGCTTTTATCTGACTAAGTTCTATCTTCTTCTATCCTCTCTACTTCCTCTTCTTTAACTATAATATTAAAAACATCTATAGGCTCGAGTTCCTACTAGAGAGGCTCAGTTTAATATAAGAACTGCTATAAAAGAGTCTGGCTTTTAGTAGAAGGCTCTGCTGCTTACTACTTAGCCCTTAGGTAGCTATAGAGGCCATTCTGACTACTATTATTATTAAGCTAATACCTTATCCACCTCAGGCGTGCTATAAACTTAGGCAAATGGCCTAGTAATAACTCTATAGTATTAAGTAAACTGATAATATTATCCCGGGTTAGTAAGAGAATGGTTAGTTAGCTTACTATAGATTTAAATATCTGCTTCATTATATATAGTTCTAATACAGAGACTTAGAAAATATCCTCCTCACTATATTTATAAACATCCGATTCCTTAAGAAGCTACGATTATATAAAATTTATATCCCTATCTTAACCTTAGGTTAGACTAACTAGATAGGTTATATATAATAATGCTCATTAGTAATAACGCTGAATAGTGCTATAATTAGTAGAGTGTAAACAGTCTATATTAATTATAATCTCTAATTAATATATCTAGGCTGCTATTTTAACATCCTGAAAATATTAAGCAGATAGAATCCTTAGAATTATAGAAAGCGATAGACCCTTAGGATAGTTAGGGCAGCGATATATAGATAATAGGCGGGTATCCTACTGTCCTTAAGGAAGTAAGAAAAAAGGAGCTTAGTATTAGATTTAGAAGAAGGCTGGCTTATTATAATACTAAGTATCCTAGCTATAGCTTATACTAACCTCTTTACTATAGTTACTATTAAAGGCAATCTGGATATAATAGCTGATTTTTATATAGAAGTAACTATTAAATAAGCCTACTAATATGCAGATACTTTACTAAATGTTCTTAAATACCTTATAGACTTAAAGGAAATACAGTCAATTCTAGGCTAGTAGCTTAGAATAGTAGAATAATTAATTAAATAGAAAGTCAGACCAGCTGTTTTTAAGTAGTAAGTGCTAATATATAATTACTTAATAAAGTAATTTATTAAGTATAGTACTTTCTATTAAGAGATCTATATTAGCTAGCACAGCTTTACTATACTTAGTCCATGCCTTTATATAAATACTATGAATTACCTAGGCTGTGGGGATATAGCCAGCCTTAGCTACAGATTCTACTTAGGCTTACTATAGTTAAATAAGAATTAATAGGTTTTAGCGCCTAACCTTGCTTTATACTTAGTCTTAGTATGACTTAATCTTAGTAAGGAAGTGCTAATAGTAAGCTTAAGCAGTCTCTTTAATAGTAAGTGCAATAGCCTGATTAGCTAGCTTCTTTATACTATTATTATACTCTTAATTATATACTTCTTAAGTATTATAGACTAACTATTAAAATAGAAGCTTAATAGTAACCTAAGTAGTTATAAGAGCTTGAATATTAGGCTAGTAAGCTAGCTTTGCTTAGAGCAGGCTTTAAAATATATAGAGATTAATTAGTATCTTAAGTAAGATATAACCCTGCTGCTAATTGATATAGTTATAAAGGATCCAGAGTATGCTAGATGCATTAATAAGAGCGCCTAGACCGAGACCCTGCTGCTCCTTATAAGAGCCCCCGCTATAACTATGATTCTATACTATCTAGACTGACTTCTAAATCTAATTATTAAAATTCTACTCTTCCTCCTTATTATTAAGTGTATAAATAAGGAAGCAGTAGAAAAGCTAAGTAGTATAGAACGTAAGGATCTACTAGATAGAGTTAGATAAAGATAATAATTACTTGCCTTCTTTTTTTATTACTTCTTAGAAAATGTAATTAAGTAAAAGGATCTAGTGAGTAGCTTATGTAAATATAAAAGAAGTAAACACTTTAGTTAGAATAATCTAAAAGGGGTAATGCATCTTACTAACTCTAGTATTAAGAGGAATGTCTTAAGACATTAGCCTAGTGTAAGGACTCCTATTAGGCTCTAATACACTATTAGCCTATATAGTAAGGATAATATTAAGCTAAAATGTAACCTCTTTCTAGATTCTAAAGTTTAAGTACTTATATAAAGATAAGATAGCCTTTAGATACTGCTTATTAGTATCCTAAGTATATAAGAGATGGGAGTGGTTAAGCTAGAGTATAAAGGCGCATTAGCGATTTTAATCTATCCTTACTAAGTCTTTTAATATGCCCTTATTAAAGGTAAGGAAAGGGAAGTAGCCTAAGCTAAAGAGCTAGTAATTACTAAATATAACTCTGAAGAAGTCCTTACTATAGTTATATGCCTTAGTATAAATAATGCTAGGCGATCTAATATCCGGATAGCCTAGGTTAAGGACCTAGCTTGACCTTGCCTTAATATAGTAAGTCCTTATATTATAAAGGAGGAAGGAACAGTAGTATTTAGCATTAAGTAAGGCTTCTAAGACTAGATTTTAAAGGGTTTTATAAAGATAATAGTAGCATTCACTTTTCTAAAGTAGCATCTAAAGTTCAGCCCTGCCTAGAGCGTCTTATAGCTATAATAATAATAGAGGTCTATTAATATAGTCCTATATCCTTATATTAAGCTAGCAGGAGTGTATATCAAGTTAGCTTAGGTTAAGATTAGCTAAGATAATATCTTAAAAGAGAGCTAAACTTTTATAAAGGCTTGGCTATATAAATACATTCTTTAAGTCATAGGATTAAAAAAGCAAGCGAGGGTTCTAGAAGTAGGTAATGTCTTCTCCTTACTATATTTAGACCTAATATAAGTTCGCTCTCTTTACGATTAATGCCTAAAAGCGTAGGAAGGCATTGGTAGGGATGTTATATACTAGGCAAAAGGACTGGCTCTTATCTTTAGCACTCTAGTAGCCAGCACCCGGCTTTTCTTAATAAGCACGAGATTTTGTGTAGATAAGGTTATAAGAGCTGGGGATTTCTTACTAGGCGTGATCAGGAACTG
Source organism: Dactylonectria alcacerensis (assembly GCA_029931735.1). Lineage (NCBI taxonomy): Eukaryota > Fungi > Ascomycota > Sordariomycetes > Hypocreales > Nectriaceae > Dactylonectria > Dactylonectria alcacerensis. Next base: position 3,355,970 of record JAPMUZ010000009.1, on the reverse strand, counting down.
TTTTATAGACGGCCGGGAGGATTATCTCATTATAAAGATCTTTAAACTATGCGAGAGAGAGACTGTTTATAGAAGCCCGTATTTATAAACGAGCTTTATAAGGGAAGAAGATAAAGGCAGAGAAGCAAATACTAGCTATAATAAAGGAGCTAATATAAGTATGCTATATATATACTAGGTTAAGACTATAAGGCTGGATGACTTAGTTAGTAAAGATATTACTTTTATAAAGTAAGAAAAAAGAGAGTTAAAACTAGTTAGGGGCTTGAATAGCTAATAGGCTCTTAGTCCTGAACTAGATACTATTAATATCCTACTGCTACGTAATAGTTATAGAGTTCTAGAAGAGGGAAGTTTATGTCTTATAGAAAGAGAGCGGTTTAACTAGTTAGTTAGAAAGGAAGCTTTCTTAGTAAGAGAAAGAGGCACGAGGATCGCATACGTCCCTATACTTAGTGAAGACAGCCTGTAAGGGAGGAAGGGAGTGGCTAAGATATTAAGTTCGTTCTTAAAGAGTGTAAGTATATTTAAGCTTAATAAGCTCGCGCTAGTCTTAGCTTAAGTAGAGCTAGATATAAGTATCTCTATATTTAATAAGTAGTAATATATAAAAGTATAATGAATGACTTATAGTTATATTTATAATTAAAGAATGCTTAAAGTACCTGATTATATATATCGCTTTATACCTTAAGGAAGTTAGTGCTGCTTACTGTCTTTTAGTTATAAATAGCTTAGAGGAAGTTATTAAAACCTGAATTAATTAGGCTAGAAGATAGTAATAGTAATACTAATAGAGTAAAAGAGCTAAATAAATTAAATAGACTTAAGATTAATTAAAGTGAATAACTAAGCTCAAAAGGTAAACCGTTGATGCGATTGTGGCGGGACAGGGGTTAGATAGGGTTGTGGGGACTAGAGATTCAACTCTCTAGGTCTCGGGATTTTCTGGGGATTTTTTTCAAGGAACAAGACCATCATCAGGAACGTCAGCTTCAACAGCTGGGGAGGCAGAGAAGCCTCTCAGCTGCGGGACTGGACGGCACTGTTATTTTCTAGACTGTATGACTATCAATTTCATTGCGGATTTCCTGCTTTCTATCAGACCTCTTTGAATCCGGCCGAATACGCCCTCTTCCTGCGAGCCGACCGACCGCGTCCGCGGTCTTCCACCCAAGCCCGGATCTGCCGCTGCAACCTTCATCTTTTCGAGCCTTGCCACAATCCACAGCGGCGATCCAACCCGATAAAGCGTCTAATTAGACACTTTCCTAGCTATCTTGAAGAGACCGGCCTGTCATCTTCACCTGCGGTAGTGCTGGAAGCAGCCGCTGCCGACCTCTGCTGGAGGCGGCGAGACGGCGTCAGTCACGATTGGCCCGGAAAGATAGCTAGCCATTTGGGTGTGGTTTCTTCCTCGTCCGCCAAGGTCGTTTCACCGTTTTACTAAGATAGATAAGGCAGCTGCGTTAGGGTTATTAAACAGGACCTGGGCTCTGTATTAAGTGAGGAACTATTAGAAACACTAGTAGAAAGAGCAATGAGTAATATAGGAAGAGATAGTATTTTAAAGTTAGGTTTAATATCCGGTTCGACTTTATATATAGCTTTAGATAAAGGCTTATCCTGGATATAAGTAGAAAGAGGCGGGCCATTATATAATGTAAGTACTGAGAGTTTGGGAATAGGAGATGCCTGAAGACCTTTATCTTATTAGATAACTAGTGATATTTGTACTAAGTGTTGCTAATTTCAGTGCTATTAAAGATAGAAATGCGATTATTATTATAAAGATATAGTAAGGTTAAGCTAAGGATGATCAGGCTTTTGAGGCTGCTATTCTCTTATAACAGGTTCATTAAGTATAGCAGAGTTAGAAATGATAATTATTATCTTTATTACTTCTTCTTCTTCTTCTTCCTCTATTCCTACTAGCAGTATGTAAGAGGAGAATAGCCTAAGGGCTTAGCATATCTGTTATTATTCTATTAGTAGTAAGTTAATCTTAATAAGCCTTAGGCTCTAGCGCTTTTATTAATTTAGCTATAAGGAGGATTGATTAGTTAGGTTAAGAGTAATACTACTTTAACTAATAGTACTTACTGGATCTAGGAGTAAATTAGAATATTAGATTGCTAGTCTGAGTATAAGAGGGCTAGAAACAATCTAATTAGGATAGGTTAAGCTTTTACTAAGAGAGGCTAGATATAGGGTTATATAGTTATTAATTAGATGGATGCTTGAGCTATTAGAAGGTTATTAAATAGGGTGCCCCTAGTTATTTTTACATCCTCGCTAGTAATTGCGCTTTACTTATTCCTACTTATAAACTGCTTTAGCTTCCCTTTTCTTTATAGAGAGTGCGGGCTAGCCTATAGTAACTAGCTATATATTATATAAAATAGTTTAAAGATATTCATTTTTCTCTTATATTAAAGCAGTCAGGCTTTAGTATAATTCGTTTATTTATTTATTTATTTATATATCTTTCTATTTATTTCTTTAGGGGTATAGTAATAGTTTGATTCTTACTTTCTTTTCTTTTTCTATTCTATATAATGCTATAGAAGATGTAATTATAGTAGAAGAGTAAGGCTATTAATAAAATGATTAGAGGAATTATAAAGATATAGAGAGTAGTAATAATAGATAATAAGGGTTTATAATATTAGAGAGAGATGATTAGGCTTTATAATAAGGAGAAGGATAGTAATAATTAGAAATAAAATGAGAAGGCATACTATAGTAAGAGCAGATAATATTCGGATTAAAACTTATTACAGTTTCCCTTTAATCTTATTATAAAGGAGTTAGTAGTAGTTAGGCTTAGGCTTAGACTTAGGCATAGTATAACTTTAAGTATATACTATAAGTATAGAGTAAAAGTAGAGAATGCTTAAAGAAGGGTATTATATAAGAGAGTAAGGTTAAGATACTAATATAAGCTTATTATAATATATAATAGTCTATAATAAATAGTAATAGATAATGAGTACTTAATAAGAAAATAGAGATTCCTTATTATAATTATAGATAGTAAGTAATAAGAATTATAAAAAAGTTAATTAGATATATAGAACTCTATATAGAACTATATAGAAAATAATATAATAGTACTTAGATAATTAAATCAATATAGTAAAGCACTATATACAGTTATTTATAATCAGATTAGTCTATAGAAACTATATACAGTTAAATGCAATTATATTAGCTAAGTCTGTTATCTATCTAATAGGGATGAAAGGGTATTTTATAAATACTAAAACACTATTATTACGCACAGGCTATATTTATAACTTCTAAACGTCGAATTTATATCTTTACTTTAAAATAGAATATATATATAATATAATAAAATGTTTTTAGTTCATATAATGGATTCTTTAAGACTGCTCTTACTGATTAATGTATTATTTACTATAATTAAGTTAGTAGTTGAGTTTTACTAGATTTTAATATTACTTAGGGAATCTCGCCTGAATTTTACTAATATAATTATAGCCACAGCCTTAACCCTCGCCTTACAGACCATACTGATCTTATATAGTATTAGTAAAAATAAGATTAAAATATAAAAGTATAATAAGGAGCTTAATAAAGAAAAGTTATAAGTAAGAAAAAGTATTAAAAATAAAACTATAAATAAAAAAAAGTTAAAATATATAAAAAGAGAAAAATAATAAAATAATAAAGTAAGGTATAAAGTTTTTTAAAGTATATATATATTAAAATAATTCTATATATAATTTATAAAATACTTAAAAAATTAATACTATCTTTTTTATATTAAATAATAGTAATTATATTACTATATCTTAATTACTAGCTTTAATAGCATTAGTTTTAATAATACTAGCTTTAATAGTACTAGCTTTAATAATACTCACTTTAATTACTTATAGCTTTATAATACTGGCTTTAATAATACTAGCCTTTATATATTAGCTTTTTTAAGTATTGCTCATTTTAACTAACTTACTTTAGTTATACTTTTAATACTAGCCTATTAGTACTAGCTTTCTTAAGTACTAGCCTATTTTAATACTAGCTCTCTCTTAAGTACTAACCTGTTTTAATACTAGCTCTTTTAAGTACTAGCTCTTTTAAGCACTAGCTCTCTTTTAAATACTAACTCTCTTTTAAATACTTAGCCTTTATAATACTACAGCCCTTATAGTACCCTTTAGATTCTGTTAGTTTAACTCCTTTAAATATTAGTAATCTCTCTTAAAGCTATTCTCTTTACTAAGCTTAAATAGTAATATTAAGCAGCTAACTAACTGGCTAACTAATTAATATAAATAAGATTATCTTATAGTATAAGAAGTATATTTTCTTATAAATGGATTTAGTAAAGATCTTTAAAAGAAAATGAATTTAAGCTCTATTCTTATTTTACTTACTAAAGACAGTAAAGTCTCTTTTTATATACAGTATATAATATATAAAATTATATAAGAATTATTAGTTATATAAGTAATACTTTAAAAGGGCCTGTAAGGCCCTTCTAACTTTACTTTATTATTCTTCTTCTTTATATAATAATGCAATTCATTACTTATTATTATAGCCTTCTAGCCCTTTATACTCTCTAGGGCCTCTAGCCCTTAGCTATTGCCTCTTTTCTATATTAACACTGCTTTAATCGCTTAGATAAAGCCATACTTATATTAATAAGATTAAGAGTAATCTAGCCATTTAATAGGATAGTATAAAAGGTCTGCTAATCCTCTAAGTAGCTAAGAAGGTATTTAATACTAGTTAAGACCTCCTATAAATAGCTATAATTCTCCTTCTTCCCCTAGCCTTATGTATATATAGTTATATTATAGAGTGGCTTAAGAATGTATTAAATCTTTATAAGAACCTTCTAATTATCAGGTATTAAAATATCCGCTTTAAGTATTTACTTAGCCTTAGGCTCATTAACTTAAATATAGCTAATAAAGGCTTAAAGCTCGCCTTGCTTTTTAATAGCCTAAGAGATTATTAGAAATATTGAATTCTACTGAGTATTATTATTTATTATAAGCTCTAATTCCGCAGTTATTTCTCTGTAGATTAAAATAACAGTCTGGACTTTATACTACTGCCCTATTTACTCCTCCTCTTAAGCAATCTTATAGAATTATTAGCTGCATTAAGGAGAAGAATAAATAAATCTAACAATATTATAAAGCTTGCTAATAGCCTCCTTTTGCCTTTATAGCACTAGCTCCCTCTCGTATTAGTTAATAAGCCTATAGTCTTAAGTTTGATTTTTAATGACCTTAAAATCCTTATTAAAAATAAAAGCGCAGGCAATAAGATTGAGGATATAGCTATAATAATATAAGCACTTAGTTAAAATATTCTCTTTATTTATTAATAGATCTGAATAAGAAAAGAAGTGAGTGATATAGGTATTGTTAGTAGTAGTGTTATTATAAATAAACGCTCTAATATTATCCTCAATCCCCCACTCCTAAGCGACCTTAAGTAAGGTCTCTGTAATATTAATGTCCTTATAAGACCCTAATTACTCTTAGAAAGTAAGGAGCCGTATTTAGCGCTGCCTATAGGTATTAATAAAGTGAGCTATGACTGCGAGAATTGTATGCAGGTTAGGTAAGGTCTATAGGTTAAATCCAAAGTGAATTTTTATAAGCATAGATTAAAGCTCCTCTTGAATTAAGCGCTTGCCCTTATTAAAGACTGTATTTAAGTGGCTCCTTATAGAGAACTTATTCTAAAGGACCGATTAAAGACTGTAGGGTCGTGCTAGCATAAGCTTTACTTTATAAAAGGATTGTAGAAGATAGAAAAGGGAAGGTTATTGCTAATAATAAATTCAATAGCTAGGTTACAGACCTCTTCAATCTTGGCCTTAGGCACGATTGTAGGGATATTCCGTGATCGTTTGGCTGGCCGGCTCTCGGTTGTATCGCTCGTAGAGTCACCCACTTCAGGATCGATATAATAGAAGCCTTTGAGGTGCTCTTGGGCAGTAGTTATAGCCTTAATCTTAAAGAACCGTGGAGCGCCTTGCTTATTGCAAAGCTGGCAGCACCAGACCGTATCGAGGCGCTGGTTATTACTATTAAGCTCGATTAAGACCCCATAGTCTTTAATCCAGCTTGACCGGCCCCGAGACCCCTTACGGGCAACGTGCGACTCCAGAAAAAATCGTTTATTTCGCCACGTGATAGCAAGGAGATCCTCGAGCTGTGGGTTCGATGGGAGGGCAGTAACCGAGGCGCTGGCAGCTTGCTTGGCTACGCTCTGTTGATGTGCTTGCAAGAGACGTGTGAAGGCGTTCGTAGCAAGGGGCGTAGGCGTGGGGGTGGGCGATTGATCCATCTTGATACCTAGGAATAGCTTCATATTAATATTGAGCGAGAAAATGGATTGGGTACTGACCAGACCGAAGAATGTCGTATGAATAGCTTCAATAGCAAGTAAGGCAAGGCATAGATAAAAAGGGGAAGATGGGTAGAATGGGGCGGCTGGAGACCGCAGCCCGAAAAATCGTAGCCGAAGTGGACCAAACACCACATCTGATATTACGACCAGGGGGGAATAGGGTATATCGGGTCTGGAATAAGCTATTAATCCGTTCAATCAACCAACCCAACTTGGGTCTAATGGTTGCTTGGTTGATAGAAGGGATCGCGAAGAATTGGTTGGTTGTTTGGTTGACTTGGTTATTAGGGGTTGCTTTGAATGCTGCGCTGTTGATGACAGCCTGAAGATGTGGCATCTGTTGAGTCTCTCTCAATTCTGGGACCCTGAAAGCTCCCCTCGCTCAGCATGACTGTCGACTTCTTCCCTCAGTTTACTCAAGCAAGACGGGTTCTTAAGTAGGTAATAGAAAACAGCCGAGAGCGTAATTGCAATCGTATCAGTGCCTGCGAGCATGTTTTGCACATAAAATAAGGTGTTTGAACGGTAGTGACCCCTAGCGACTGTTATTTCACTCGGATGATGGTTTAGTACATAGAAGATGCAGATCTAGGGGTTGCATATAGCGCCCTCAGTATTCTGGTACACGTTGTAGATGGTAGAAAGTAAAACGAAGACTGCATGCAGCCTGCAATACTGTTCAAGATAGCTAGCGGCTACGCACAAGCTGCGCTCCCTAGCTCCGAAGCGGTTCAAGTTAAGTTGGTGCTGGCAGTCCTCGTGGAAGACAAGACATCCGACACTCTCGCCATTCACTACCTCAGGCCTGGGCAGCGTTCTCACCACCCAGCGACGAGTACTCCTGCAGCGTGATTTCATTCAGCGCACCGCGCAACTCGACCACTCTCTCCCCATTAACGCCCCTGCGGCCTTGTTCCATGACACGACGCATGACCAGCGGGTCAAAGTACAAGGGCTCATCAGCGCGGCCGAGGATGGGTATCACGTCAGCCAGCTTGCCGCGCCAGAGGCCGAAGCGGGCGTGGATGGCGACACGCATGCGGAAGCGACGGGACCGGTGGGTGATAATGAAGGGCACCACAAGGTAGTCCGGCACGCCAGCCTTGTCTACGGCGTTCTCCTCGACCCGCACATGCAAAATGTTGAGCCCCGGACCCCTGTGCGCCACTTTTACCTTGACGGTCCCGGTCTTCACCCACGTCCGGGACTCACCGACGTTGTAAGAGATAGACGCGGGATCGTAGCCTATTTGCATGCCAAGTCCGCTTTCGGTTGTCACCTCAGCGGACCGTGGCGAACCCTCCCAACCACTGGGACCGGGAAATGCCTTGACGATTGCCGGGTGCAGAAGCTCCTCGTCGTCATCTTCGTCGACTTCATCGTCTTCATCGTCATCTTCGCCGTGTTCAGCATCATCCGGCGCGCTCCTCGGTCCCTCATCTCTTGGTGCATCTTCTATAAGAACGTGGATATCAGCCGTCTGGATACGGCTGAGCCAGCTTCGGCCACCCCCTGACAGGGACATCTGTAATTGCAGCCGGACTAGGTATGCTGGGTCGTTGAAGTAGGTGCCTGCGAAAACGGGCCTCAAGAGCTCGGCTTGGAGCAGGCTGGATGATTTCCCAGACGATATAATATCTCGTGGTATAGAGAGCTGGGCCTGGGTATTCTTCTGCGGCGCAGAGAGTTGTCCCCCATCCTCATCGATCGACACAGTCAATGGTAGAAGGAGCGGGGACATGAAGTCGGTGTCATCACCGTCGCTATCGAATACCGACGACGGCATTGGTGATTTCGAATCTTCAGACAATTCATCCATTATGCTCGGGTTTAGGGAGATACTTCTCGTGTGTAGGTAGGATCGAAATTCTTGACGGAGGGTTAGACTATATCGAACGGTGTTTCCTGAATGTAAATTTACTTTACGTTCGTAAAACATGAGCTGTGGAATCTGGCTTGAGATCAAGCACGCATACACCAAGATATATAACTATTTGCAGTCAGCCTCGCTACGAAACATTTGTTTCAATGCGCGTTCTAGAACCAGGCTCCTGAATCTGGACCGCTACGCCACCGGCGCATAACAGCTGCTAAAATACATCTTCTGAAGTTTTAGGCGTTTTCAGCACCCTTGCTAGACATATTATTGCTTTATCTCCCCCGGCACAGCGGGCGCTACTGACTAACACGGACCAATAACATCATTATGACTCTTCCTCAGCTCCCAAATTCCAAGCAGCTGAATCTAGACCGCCACGCCACCGCGGCACAGCGGGCGCTACCGACTAACACGGACCAATAACATCATTATGACTCTTCCTCAGCTTCCGAATTCTAAGCAGCTGAATCTAGACCGCCACGCCACCGGCGCATAACAGCTGCTAAAATACATCTTCTGAAATTTCCGACGTTTTCAGCACCCTTGCCAGACACATTATTGCTTTATCTCCTGCGGCACAGCGGGCGCTACTGACTAATACGGACTAATAATATTATTGTGACTCTTCCTCAGCTCCCGAATTCCAAGCAGCTGAAACGAGCTGATAATCCAGCTGAAAAATGTGCATATCATACAAGGCCGAGACCCAAAGAGTAAAACAGGAGGGGGGACAACACGGAGGGGGGATAATATGATAGGATTGGTACGACCTTGTTGAAGAAACGATACAACATTTCCAAATCCTCAAAGCCTCATCCTCATCCTAATAAGTCCGGAGGCTGTACTCACTTATCTATAATCCAACTTAGGTTTTCCTGCCATTATTCAAACAATTAAAGAGCCAAGCCGAAAACTTTACAATGATTACAACATTGGAACGACTGAGTGAGATATCGATATCTCCTCCCTACTGGGGGATACACACGTCTCTGTACAGCTCATTGCCCCCGGGGGCCATTCAACAGCTCGAGCGCGCCATCTGGCTCAAGATAGCAGGACTTGCGGAAGAAGCCAGAGCCGCATTTGAGAACGAGCTCAAGCCTTTTGCAACAGTTCCGGTTGTCGCCATTGAACACGCCGACCTCGAGCTTGAGGCGGGCAAATGGGGCCGGGCATGGCGGATCCTAAACTCGAAGCTTGTACAACTGCGAGATGCCAATGAGGACCTTGAAGCACCCGAACATCGACTCATGGCCTTGACGTGGGCCATGCTCGGGACGAGGCATCGAGGTGATGTAACATCGTCAGCTCTAGAGATTGAAAGGACACAACATTGGCTTGCTGAAGTACCTGTAGCAGATTATACTGACATTCAGGTGCGGCAGTTGTCCCTAGGAACCCCAAACGACCGATCTAACTACGTGCTTAGGCAAGCTGCATTCGCCGATATGTCATCGCGAGTCTGTTCACTAGGCTCTACTCGGGATACAAGAACCCGGAGGCAGAGCACATACCAGCACATGACAGGACAGACGCTTCCGGTGCAAAGATGCCCTGGGGTGGGCTGCAACTACTGCGGCGCTCTCTCACACAGCACGGCAGGTTCAACGAGGCCAATGCTCTGTTCCGCGTGGAGCTGAACCGTACGCCACCAGAGGACCGCGGCGCTGTGGTTGAGGAGTTTCTGGGGGCCGTAGCAAGCATCCCTCCCAGTCGCGGCCGGGACTTTATCGAGGCGGCGGTTCGCCTTCAGTGGGCCACCACACACATCCTGCTACAAGCGCCTGCCAGCGCCGTCGAGGAATTCGATAAGTCTGCGGCGGCTTTCCAGAGGTTCTGCGATGACTTCGGAATTCAAGACAAGGAAGCAACACCGCACATGCAGGCAATGGAGTACGAGAGGCTGTCATGCATCGACGACCCCATCAGCAGATTAGAGCGCACGGAGGAGCTGGCCACTCGCATGGAGGCTCTTGACGGCACGAAGACTGGCCTATGCTTATCGGCGGCCGCCGACCTGGCCATGGCATACTACAAGGCTACGGCGAAGGAATCGTTCCATACCAAGTATTTCGACGTGCAGAGGCGCCTCGAGACGTATGACCAGATGGTGTCAGAGGACATTTGCGACCTGGTGCACAACCATGTCAACCTCATTTCCGTTACGCTCTTGAGCCTCGTTGATCGCGATAAGGCTCTCGAATGGGTCGACGCCTTCTTTAAGGAATATCAGCATTTCGACGCCCCAGTAGTGCGGGTGTTGCTCTGTCGGAGCAAAGCATCACTCCTGCGAAGTCTCCGTCGACTGCACGAGGCCGACGAGGTGGATAAGGAAGCAAGTCGATTAGAAGTATCCGGACTATCGATAGGGAAGTGGATGCACATGAGACAGGGTTATCCTGCTCCAACGACGAAGAGCACAACTGATTCGATACAGTCAGATCCCCAGCATCAGTTTCGGGACGATGATGAGGGCGAGGATGAGGAAGAGCCATTCTACTGGAGCTGGAAGGATGCCATTGGGGACGAGGGAAAGACACAGGAAATGGCCATTCAGCTGGTACTAAAGTGGCTGCTGGATGACATCGCTGTTGGGAACTCTGCCCTTGAAGAGTTCAGGGGGATGACAGCCGCTAAATTGAAAGCTATCGTCTTCACCAGAGCCGTCGAGATCGATGGATTAGCAGAGAAACTGTACAGCCGCCTCTGTACATGGCTCGGCAACCCTCCAGAGCACCAAAGAAACCGCCGGTTGTTCTGTTTGGTCATGCTTCGGCACGGGAGGCAGATGCACTTTTCTACCCATAAACTCTGGGACCTGCGCCTCTCCGAGCTTCATCACCTACTTGAGCTCGAGGAAAGCCTCCCCCGGGCCATCCGGAACAACTTCCCTAACAACAAAGGTAGTTGGCTGGGGCAAATGGCGCTCACGTACATGGCGCCTCTCGATGACTTGGCAGATCTTACCAGCGCTAATTCGGGAGAATTATTGTCAAATGCTGAAACATACAACGACCTCACTCTGGATGAGTATCGTCGAAACATGGACCTGGGCCAGGTGGCTCTTCACCAGCGATCTGGGGCGCAAATCTGCATGCTCAAGATCATACGACTGAGGCAGCTGGCGCGGCAAGCAGCGAGCGCTAACAATACCGAGTGTGGAACGGCAGAAAATGGGTCAAAGGAGACAGGTAACGATGATGCCTTTCTCCCGGCCGATTTCGTGACGAAAGTCTGCAAGCTCCGCGTCAGGGGAATCAGTCAAGCCGAAGAGGCTGATGAGATATTTTCGCAGAGCGAGCTCCACGCCTCATCAAGCTTAGGCCTAGAAGGCATCACCCACCGGCAGAACATCACCGCGTTCTATGCCAGCGCGTACACGGTCCGCACAGCCATCGAATTGCTCCTGGCGGCCCCGGGCCAGCCGTCCGATGAGACGATCACGAAGGTGTGGCGGTGGGTGCAGAAGTACAAAGCGCGCTCACTGGCGCGGACGATCGGAGCGCGTATCTCCGATCCGCCCGAGCTGGTGAGTAAGATCAAGGCGTGTCCTGACGCTGCCCGGGGTTACAAGGAGATGCGAGCGATGCAGCGGCGTATCCACGAGGCGGTTGGGATGGCCAAGTTCAATCTGCGTCGGCAGCTGGACACGCATCTGCGAGCCATGAGGGAGAAGCACGACCTAATGCGGCAACTCATCGACTTGAAAGAGGCCCAGCCGTTTGACTTGTCCGATGTGGCCAGCATCAAAGCCCAGAGTGGTACAAGCATTGTGCTGGTTGACTGGTTCCACCTCCCTGCGTATATCACCGGCAATGCCGACAGACTGTTGTTGTTTACAATCAAGGACCAATCGAAACCAACCATGGATATCTTGACCACAAGAGTAGAAGACGTGATTGCCTGGCAGAAAACATACCTTGCCCCTGATGAATTCAAAGTCTCGCCAGAAGAGAATCTCGACACGCCAGAGGCACGCGAAGCATTCGACACGATGCTAGGTGGCCTCGTTGCGCCGCTTGCCCACCACGTCAAGCCCAAGGAGCTCGTTGTGCTGTGTCCGTCCTCCCATCTCCATCGGCTTCCGCTCCATGCGCTGCCGGTCGGGAAGCATGCGGCGCTGATCCACCGGAATCCCATCGTTTATACACACAGCCAGTCGCTGCTGCGCTCCTGCTTCGCGGCCACGGAGCTGGCCCGTCCCTCGCCGGAGCTCATCAACGCCCGATTTATATCAGGCATTGCAGAATCCGAGTCCGAAAACCTCGAGGCAGGACGTAGCAGCATCCTGGCGCTGGCCCGTCGCTTCGGCACAGATCCGATGATCGACCGGACCGCCTCCAAGGAGAGCTTCCTCGGCGTGGCTGGCCAGTCACGCCTGCTTCATCTGCACACTCACTGCAACTGGAAATCGAGAGACCCGCTGGATCATGAGGTCGAGTTCCCCATGCTGTGTGCGCCGCCCGAGGGGCAGCGCCCGGTCGAGAGCATCACGGCCCGGGAATTCTTCGACATCCAAGTCTTGCCGGGCACACACGTCAACATGATAGCGTGCGAAGGGGGTGTTATGGATGTACGGCTTGGGGATGAGGTCATGGGGCTCGTCCCTGCACTGATGTGTTCCGGGGCCAGCTCGACTATTTCAACCCTGTGGCGTATCAGGGACACGCACGGGGTGAGGTTTGAGAAGGAGTTCTTCGACTCGTTCCTTAAACAGAGCGCTCCCAGGAAGCGTAAACACCGACCTGGAACGGACGATGATATATCAAGAGCCGGCGGCAGCCGCTTGGTGAATCTTGCCAAAGCGATGCAGCTAGCCGCTAAGGAGATGGACGAGTTCATGGCAGCGCCTCTCTACAAGTGGGCGGGCTATGTGCTCCACGGCTGCTGGCAATTCCCACTCTCGGAGAAGGACATCGAGTCGCTACAAACCGTTGTGATAGATAGAAGAGCTGACGGTACCGCATCTTAAAGCAAGGTAAAGTTTATGGACACCAATTATGACAGCCCTGAATTCGAGAGATTATGCTTGATGCTTCTAGAATAACTGCAAAATCGTGGTCGAACATCTTGCCGAGAGCCAATTTTGCTGGTGGCCGCTTTTGCAATCAGGGGAAGGATTAGCAGCTGGGCATACCCGTGTTTACTGAATGCACTCTGTGAGTTTCGTTTCTTTGATTAAATCATAAATGTGTACTGGCATAGCGCTTTGTAGAATGGGGTTCGCTTTCACAATGATCTTACCGCTCGCCATATTTATCCCCAAGGCTTGCCTAGGCTCCTTCCTCTGAGGACTAGTAGTTACCTGACTTTAGGAATCCCTACTGTACAATAACTATAGGGAGGAGTTGTAGAGCACCCACCTTTGGTTAATGAGCACCCGTTTTGTGGCTCATCCCACTACTTCTTCCGATACCGCACCACACACCGGAAATGCTAGGGAAATAAAGTATCATTAAAATCGCACATATCCACCTATTCCTCGTCATCAGATATATGTATGGTTATGCACTGCTTGAAGCTCCCGTATTCATCGTACTGCGTCGCTAATTCCTGTAATGCATCCTCGAATTCAGGCTCTATTTCCTACTTATGGGGAGCATTAGTGTCAGACCATTGAGACAGCCGATTATACCCCTGAGAGACTGTCAGAGGCCTCGTAACGTGGTCTTCCGAGGCTGCCGGCGATGATTTCCGTAGTGTTAAAGCGCCCGCGAGGTCCGAGCCTCCGCTATTATAATTAAAATAATTAGCTAAGGCTATAAGAGTCTTAAATAATATACTTATTAAAGTTATTATATAAGTCTTTTAACTATTAATTACTTATTAATTACTATATACTATAAAGTATACTTTAATCTTTAAGAATTTCCTATACTTATTAAGCTTATAAATATAGACTTAATAGTAATTAAGCACTTAGTAATCTTTTACTATAGACTTAATAACTTTAATTTATAATTATAACTTTATATAATTCTATAGATATACCTTCTTAGCTATAAGTATTATATCTTAGTATAAATAACTTAATTTTTTTATATATAAGCTAGAAAGTAGCTCTAATAGTTATTAATATATACTAATAATAGGCTGCCTTTCCTTCCTAAGTATAGAGCTCATCTTATCCTACTAGGCTTCTCGCTTTCTTATAGTAACTATAGAGCTTATTCTATCTTACTAGGCTTCTCGCTTTTCTATACCTAGTTCAATCTAAAGGCGAGTAACACTTCCTCTATTAAATGATCTAATGGAGCTAGCCAGGCTGCTATAGACCGCTCAGCGGTTATTCGTATAGTATTTTAATAATTAGAGTTTTTTAGCTAGGAATGCTGTTTTAAAGGAGATCCTTTATCTTATTAGCTATTCGCTAACCTTTTTATAACTGATCTTATTATCTACCTCTCCTTCCTTATGCCCTTTTATACTAAGACTAATAGCTAAGGTATAGAAGAATGTAATAAGTAATAACTATAAGGGAATAAGAAATAATTTAAACTTAGTTATTATATACTCTTTTAATAATATACTTAATAAGCGAGCGCCGCAACTAAGCGAGCGCCGCACTTATACTGTATACTTAAAACTTTAAACTTTAAATTTCCTAAAATAGGCTATATAGCTTTAAGATTTTTAAGGATTTTATAACGATCCACACTTCGCATTACGTCTCCTAGCCCGTCAGGCCAAAAGATAAGTCTATATTCACAATGATAGCAATCATAGGTGTGGATAACAGCTATTAAATAGGGTCTCATACACGCCCGGCTGTCCAGGTCGTAACAGATTTAATTTTAAATATCTAATTAAAAATTTAATAAACTAGTATTTTTTTTAGACTTTTTAAAAAATTATTAAACTAGTTATAAATAGAAATAGTAAAATAGATAGTGCGAATTTTATACTACTAGTGCTATAAATATATATAATTTTAAAAAATTCTTAAAAATAAAATATTTTATAAATAAGTTAGATTAAAAATCTTAGCTATTTTAGGCTTAGTCTGGATTTTTAAGATTTTTTTTAAAATTATAATTTAAGGTGAAAATCTCACTATAGTTGTCAGATATGTCAGAGGCGAAAGTTGCCACCTATTGCCACCTATTGCTACGAGGCTTAGCAATCAGCTTCTAGCTGATTCTATACAGAAGAGAAAGAGTATATAAAGCTTGCCCTGAAACCTTAAGGCATAGGGGCAAGCACAGAATACATAATTTTTACATCCTAATATTTAATAATTAAGAGTCTTACTGCTTTAACCTATTTTAATATCTTTTAAATCCCTCTATTATATCTATAATGCTGCATAGAAAATCCTAGAAAGAAGGTCTTATAGCTACTCTTATAAAACCCAGGGACTTCCCGGACTGGGAGTATGAATTCCTTTTTCAGGTTGACCTTCTAGGTCTATAATAGTACCTTAAAAGGAAGATTTTTTTTAAAGAGGAACCGGCCTTCTTAGATATTAGAAGACGTAAATACACTAAGATAATAGCAGTATAACGGACTATTCAATTAGAAACACCTAAGACTGAAGGGATTAATTTAGATAATATATAGGAGATAACTAATAGAATATGGTCTCTATCTGACCTAACTGAATAAGGTCAGAAGAGCTTCTAATAGGACCTCTCTTTCTATTAGCTTTAAGAAAAGTCATTAGAAAGATAAAGGAAGTCTCTAAGAACCCTCTAAGACTGGATTATCTGAACTGTCTCTCCTAGTTATATCCAGACCTATTATCAGCTATATAAGTCAATCTACGAATAGTACTATAATCTCTATGCTTAATGCGGGAGGTCAGAAGCAGATGAAATACGAGATGCTTAAAACATATACTTAACCCTTATGAAAATACCTCTAAAGACTATAACTTAAGCACTTAAATGGTTAGAAGAGTGGGAAGAAGCCTTAGCTAAAGGATAGTAATAAAAGGTCCCTAAGACCCTCTTTTACAGCTCCTGGGCATATAACTTCTTTAATATTTCTTTATAACTTCTCTCTACTTGGATAGCAGCCTATGAAATTAGCTAATAAAACCTGATTTAAGATGAATCTCTTATCTATTAAGATCTAGCGAATGCTTTCTAGAATAAGCTTAAAAATGCAGAGGCCTTATAGGGCCTAGGTTATATAGGAAATTTCTCTTAAGGTGTATTCTCTGCGAGCTTTGCTAAGGAGGACCTTTAGGATAATGAACTAGAGGATGCTTATATTATTGAAGGTTAGTACTGTTCTCTGAAGAAGGAAGGGCAAAGGATGAAGTGCTAGAGGCCTTCTGAAGAATAGGATAAATGCCTAGCATGTAGCCTACCCTATGTCCTTAAGAAATGCTTCTATGTTTTCTTAAATATAGCTTAGAAAGGGTTTAGGCCTTAAGAAAAATTTCAGATAAAGGTAAAAGAAGCCCTTAAAGAAGACCTAGACCTCTAGGTATAAGTAAAAGCTCTTACTCAGAAGAAGTCTAAGAACCTACTAAAACCAGCTATTAAGGAAACCTCTGGCTAATAACTATATAGCCAGCTTATTACTAAAGTCAATGCTGCATTTACTGCTTAGAGTAACGACTATCCCTTATGAAAATCTCAAATCCTAGACCCTGGAATAACGATCTTAATTACGAATGACTTTAATCGACTAGCTGATCTTCAGCCAGCCCTTCTAGGCGACTTTATCTAGTTAAGTGACCGAAAGTTACTAATTTTAAGATATAGAATAATAATAGTCAGGCTAATAAGAACTCGAGCCCTATTACTTAAAGATATAGCCTACTATCCCTGACTCCTTATAACTCTAGTCTCTTTATATTAGTTACAGAAGAAAGGACTCTATTAGGATAATAGACATAATCCAACGACCCTCTATCATTCCGATCAAATAATTGCCTGCTCGATTAAGGACCTATACGGTTAATATATTATTAAATACTAACTAGTAGAGATAATCCTAGCGGTTTAAGCAGCCTATAGGTTCACCTCTTATACTAAGAAGGCTCCTTTAGTAGGAGAAGCCATCTACTAGCATAACCGCCTAGGGCATCCGGGACCGTAAGCTCTTAAATACCTTATCTTAGTATCTTAAGGGGTGCGAATTTAAGGACTAATAATAGTTAAATGTAATGCTTATAGCCTATTAAAGATTAAGAGATAAGTTAGACGGGCTTTAAAGCAGTCTAACTAGAGAGCTAGTGAATATATTACTATTGATTTCTATAATTATAAAGAAGGAATAGGTAGCTATACTTTATAGATATTGCTTATCTGCTAATTAATGGGTTATATTTAGGATTATTACTTCATATTTTAGATAATAGAGGCTGTGATTACAGTCTTTAAATCCTTCTTTAAACACTTAGAAGTTTAATATAATATTAAGGTTAAAGTTATTAAATATAATAATAAGATTATAGAAGTTAAACTATAAGTTGGAAACTTTATATAGAATAGAGCTATTATTATTAAGCCCTTAGTACTATATAGCTAAGTATAAAACAGTAGTGCTAAACGCTTAGGAGGTGTAATAAAGGATAAGGAAAGAGCTATGTAAATAAGTACTAGGTTCCTTTATTAGCTATGGCTAGAAATTGGCAGAATGGCAGTTTATCTATATAACTGAATGCTAAACTATAAATTATATTAAAAAACACTATATGATTAATTGCATATTATAATAGCTAGAGCTAGAGGAATTCTATAATTAGTGAAACAGCCTGACTAAATACATCTAAGAGTATTTAGCTATAAGGCCTATACTATGACCCCCGAAGCATAATAAAAGTTTAATCACAAGATGCGGCTTAAGCTAAAAGGATGGATTGGCTTCCTAGTTAGATATAGATCCTTAAATATCTATAGGATCTGAGTCCTTATAATCAATTGAATAGTAAGTATTTAAGATGTCATTTTTAATAAAGATAAGGGCTATAATAGAGACTGGGAAAACTTTAAAGACGACCTTTTAGAAGCAGACTTAGAAGAAATCGCACGAATTACATCCCTTTAATAAGACGAACCGATTAATCAGCCAGAGACTGAAGACTATATTAAAGTGGATTTTCCTAAAGAGGAAGATTTAAATGAACTTATAGGAGATCGTCTTATAGTAGCGATTAATAAAATCTTATAAGTAAAAAGGGCAGAATATAAAGACTTCCTTATGCTTTTAAATATACTGCTATCTGCCCTACTTATATAATTACTTTAAAATATGTTAGAATAAGGGAATAAAATGATTATATAGTAAGTAGCTTTTCTAGTTAGAACTAAATCTCTTTTATAAACCTTAATAGAACGGAAGATCCGTAAAGGAGTAAAGGTATATAGAAATGCACTACTTCTAGTACTAATAAAGCATTAAGATCTTATAGGATATCTATTAGGAAACCTCTTTTAAAAGGCTAAAGAAATCTATCTTTAAAGTCATAAGGAAATGAGATTATGGACTAAGATCTGAGCTAAGGACCTTTAAGCATCTGATTAATAGGTCCTAGGCTGTATGTAGGTGTATATCTATAAAACAGATAAACACAGTTACTTTCAGAAATGCAAGGCCTGGCTAGTGGTTCGAAGAGACCAATAAGTAAAAGGGAAGCTACAAGATATATACGCAGCTACCTTAGCTAGAAGGTCCTTTTAGACCTTAATAGCTATTATAGTAAAGTTTGATCTAGAAATGGTCTAATACGATGTAGTTAATGCATTCGTATATGCCCTAATTGATTAAGATATCTTTATGTAGATGCCTCCTGGCTATAAGAAGGCAGGAACTATCCTAAAGCTTAACAAAGCTCTATACAGACTGAGAGTCTCCCCCTTACTGTAGTAGAAGGAGCTTTCTAGGACCCTCTTAGAGCTAGGCTATAAACCAGTTCTACACAAGCCTTACTGCTTTAAAAAAGAAGGAATTCTCTTCTTTATATATGTTAATAATATCATTCTGGCCTATAGGAAAACATAAGAAAATAAAGCTAAGGACCTGATTAAATAACTCTAATTAAGATATAAACTAATAGGCAGTAACCCCATATAATGGTTCTTTAGAATAGAAGTCATATAAGACTGACCTATAAAGAAGATCTGGCTATCTTAAGCAGCCTATATTAAGAAAATTACAAACCTAGCTAATAAAGGAATAGCTATAGTACTAATGACTTAGTTAGAGCTACGGCCTGTAATAGGGCTAGCAACCCTAATAGAAATTTAACGATACTAACGTAAGATCGGATCAATCCTCTATATCGCAGTTAACACCCGACCCGACATAGCCTTTGCTATCTCCAGATTGGCCAGATTCCTCACTAATTTAAGTTAAATACACTAAGAAGCGGCTGACCGCATTATCCACTACTTTACATATATAAAGAACCTAGCCCTATCCTTCAGAAGGCCTGGCGGTCTTAGTATTACTAGTAATGCCTCTTTTGCTAATAACATAACTGATCGGAAGAGCTTGCAGGCATATACTATTAAGCTGTTCAACGGACTGATCGGATAGAGAGCTAGCAAATAAGACACGGTCACAACATTAACAACAGAAGCAGAGCTCTTAGCCCTAGCACAGGCAGCTAAGGAATCTCTCTTTATAAGCTGACTGCTTAAAGAGCTAACAGTTCAACTGGATGACTTGACTATCCAGATTAACTGTAATAATACTCAGACTATTAACCTTATAATAGCTGAGATAGCTACTTTAAGGACTAAGTTACAGCATGTTAATATCTACAATCACTGGCTCAGACAGGAGGTTTAAAGAGGGAAAATTCAAGTTAAATACATTAAATTAACAGATATAGTCATAAATAGCCTGATAAAAGCACTTCTAGCCGGAAAATAGAACCGCTTTTTATATTAACTTAGATTAGAAGACATTAGGAAGAGGCTTTAGAAGGACGAAGAAGGGCTTTAGACTTAATGAGAAGTCATTAAATCTGAGGGGGTGTGTTAGATATATTAGAAGCGAAAGTTACTACCTATTGCTACCTATTGCTACGAGGCTTAGCAATCAGCTTCTAGCTGATTCTATATAGAAGAGAAAGAGTATATAAAGCTTGCTCTAAAACCTTAAGGCATAGGGGCAAGCACAGAATACACAATTTTTACATCCTAATATTTGACAATAGTGCTCGCTTGTTTATAGCACTCGCTTATTAAGTACGTTATCTTTCTAAGCTCTTATTCTTAATTACTTACTAAGTATTTAATAAAGTAACTATCTCTTAATCTATCTTAGATCTTATTTACTTTATTATTTAATAGTTATAATACTTATTACTCTATATATTCTTATATTAATAGTAGCTTTTAAATTCACTTTTAAATAGCCTTAAAGTCTTCTTTTAATAAATTATTCTAAAGGCTTTCTAAGTACTTATTAAATAGTTACTATTTATTAAATATAATATCCTAAGTAATAAAGACCTCTTTTTATAATAAATTCTATATTCTAAAAGAATTATTAAATATATAACTAATTAAGAAGCTAATCTAGGCTTTTAGTAACTGCCTTTATAACTAGTTCCTTTATAGCTATATACTTAGAAGTATAAGAGATCAGGCTTTACAGTCTCCTCTAGCTGAAATTAGCTATAGAATAGCTTATATAAAGTTTTCTAATTCCTATATATTAACAATATATAATTATATAAGTAAGTAATTACTTTTATTAATTCTAACTATAAGTATTTAAATAGCTTAGCTCTAGTGCGCATTATATAGCTCTTTTAGATAATAATAATAGCTACTTATTCTATACCTCTATTTTATACTTAAGTATTAAGTACTAAGGGCTTAGTAAGTATTCTATAATCCTTTAATAATTTTACAACCTATAAGTATATATTTATAATCTTATTATTATATTTAATTACTTTAACTTTAATAGAATATTAAACCTTTAGTATTTTAAAAAAATAAGTAATTATTAAATATAGTATAATGTATATAATAAGTGAGTGCAATAAACAAGCGAGTGCAACAGTGCACTGTACAGTAAAAAATAACCTACTCTAGACAACCTAAAACCAGTAATAAAATTATTAGATTTATATAAGCTTTATTTTTTTAGCTTAGTATATTTTAATATAGTAAATAGATTTTTTTTATAATTTTAACTAGCTTATTAAGTTAGATATAATAAGGTACATAGTGCGAATAGACTTTTTCTTAATAAGTTAAAAAATAAAAATATATAAAAATCTAGAAATTTATATCTTATATATTCTTACTTAATAAATATAATTCCTAGTTTTTAGTAATTTTTAGCTTAAATTTAATTTTTAAGAATTTTTTAAAAATTATGCTTTAAGTTAAAAAGTTCAAGTATTGCATACCCTTGTCTGTTGCACTCGCTTATTATATACGTTAAATATTAACTAATTATTTATATAATAATCCTATAAATAATTAATAACGTGTATAATAAGCTTGTATTATAAACAAGTATATGTCACACCTATACTATACAGCTAAAAGTGTAAATTTTAGATTTTCTAAAACAGAATATTTAATTATTAGATTTCTAGAAAATTAATGTTAGATTCTTTAGAAAAAAAGTCATAAGAGAGTAATTTTTATAAACTTTTAGCTAATTTATTAAGCCTTTAAAATATAAATTTAAGAAGAAAAACAATGTAAATATGCTTTTTCTTAACTGCTTTATAAATAAAAATAAATAAAATATAGTAAAATTCCTTTATATTATTTCATATTTAATTAACCTTAATTCTGATTTTTAGCTTTTTTAGGCTTAGTTTCGATTTTTAGCAATTTCTTTAAAATCGCGATTTAAGGTAAAAATCCAAGTATGACACATACTTATCTGTAACATAAGCTTATTATATACGTTAGCTCTATTTATAAAAATTTAAATTAATATATAATTAGTATAGCCTTAGGTTATTAATAGAAATTAAAAGTAATATAATTACTTAACCTTATTCTAGCTATTACTTTTTATAAAGCCTGTTTAATCATTTAATAAGCCTTTACTATACTATAAGTATTATAATTAATAGTTATAATCCTTTATAGTCCTTTAAGCTCTTCTATCTTTAGTTTAATACCCTTTAAAGCACTTATTAAGCACCTAAGAGCATTAAGGCTTAGATAACCTAGCTATTAGTACTATATAATAGTATTTCCTTAAAGAGGTTATCTATAAGTCTATAATATATACTTTTATCTCTTCTAGAATTAATTAAAGAAGAGTGCTACTAAGCTATTAATAAGTGCTTATTAAGTATTTAATATAATTAGTTAGCTCTCCTTCCCTTTAAAGACTTACTATTCCTCTTACTTATTAATAGCTTTAAGGAAGGTTCTATTTAATCTTTTAAAATAATTATTTCCTAGTCTTATATCTTATTAAATGCTTTACTTTTTTAATTTTAAAAAGGATATAAAGTTAGTAATAAGAGCTATATATAGTATAGTATTAAGAACTATAAGCTTTTTTAGTAAACTATTAATAGTTATTAAAGTAATAGTTCTTTTATTATATTTATTAATTAATACTTATTATATACTTAATTAAAAGAAGTCTTTTAAAAAAGCTACTTATAGGTTCTTTATTCTTATTATATTATAGAAAATATTTAATATTATTCCTAAGTCTAAGAAGATAGAATCTTATAGTAAGTAGTATTTACTAACTATTAAAGCAGTATTTATATTATAAGACCTTACTAGTCTAAGTTATATAGACTTTTCTAATTTAATCTTTCTAATCTAATTAGCTAGATTATCTTCATTCCTTTTAATCTACTATTTAATATAATTAGTAATATACTTAATCAGTAGAAATCCTTATAGTATCCTCTTTAGAAAGGCATAATAATATTATATAAGTAGATAGAAGAGGCAGTATACTAAGCATTTAGATTTCTTATTATTTCTAATACTTTAGTAAAAACACTTCTTACTTCTGCCTCTTTATTAAGCGTTCTTTAAGTAACCTTTATCTTATTCTTTTTAACTGCCTTTATTATAGAAAGCGCTTAATATAATTCTTGCCTTCTTTAAAAGCTCTAGCTAATTACTAATCATTTTATAAATATCTACTATAACTAGTCTAATAATAAGAGTACTAGCTCTAATTTAAAGAGTCTGAGTTATACTATAAGTATTAATCTATAACTCTATTAATATAAATTATAAAGCATTAGTTAAGTTATTAAGCTACTAATTAGGCTTTATTACTTTTTAAAGCTTAATATTCTAAGCTTTATTAATAATATTCTTTTAATATATAAGCTAGTTATTAGTTATTTAATAGGTTATAATCTTATTTAAGTATAGTTTAACTAGTATTTTATAATATACTTAGTAAGCCTTTTACTTATATTTATTTTTAATAAAGGAAAACTTATTATAAAGTAATTAAATCTATTTAATAAAGAACTTCTTATTTAAATAATGTAAAGGCTACAGCAGTGGAAGGAGTGGAAGGAGTGGAAGGTTATTAGTGGAACTCGGCGATTGTGGGTCAAGGAATTGACCAATCAGAAAAGGGATTGCAGATTCAGAAAGAGCAGAAAAAGACGATTAGAAAGGTAGTCGGTTTGATGTGATTGGTTGAGAAATGCATGTATTGATGATGATAATCCTTCTGGACTGGCTAGAGAAAAGCCCCAGCTTTATAGAGAGATTGCTGTCCAGTCACATGTCCAATCTAACAGGGGATTTAGACAATTTGTCATAGTAAAACCGGGTAAGGCGTGTCCCGAGTTTTAGGACTGTTGGACGTATGTCTGATGCTTGAACTCTAACCTTATTGAAGGTTCTTATTATAGATGTCCTCTGTAGTTATAGTATAAGGAAGGTAGGCTTTCTGAGGCATAATATATACTATTATAAAGCTAAAAATCAGGAGATTTTGAATATGTTATTTATAGTCTTATCTGATAAGAGCTAAAGGAGATATTTCCTTATCAGTTATATATTTTATATATAAGGACTTTACAAATAATAATACTAAGAATAGGTTTTATTAATTATATTTATAACTTAGTCTTTAATAGTCTTTATTTTTTTAACTATTTATAAGTATAGCTTATTATAATACTTATAGTTAGTTTATAATATATTATATATATTTAAAGACCCTTTTCTATTAATTTATTAATATCTTAAGCTTAAATAACTATATTATCCCTTTTTTAAAAGGTTAGATTATTATTATCTATTTAAGCTATAATTATATTAGTACTTTAAGTAAAGGCTAATAGAGTATTAATAAGCATTCTATAACTACTTAATATATATTTCTTATAAAACTTCTTAATATTTAAAAGAGTTAGTACTATAAGTAACGTATATAATAAGCGAATGTCCCAGACAAGCGAGTGTCTCACTCAGATTTTCACCTTAAATCGCGATTTTAAAATAATTCTTAAAAACTCAAACTAATCCTAAAATAGCTATAGTTTTAAATATAGCTTAATTATAACATATATTATCCTTATGAACTTTCTTAAGCTATATATACCTATAGCGCTAGCAGTATAAAATTCGCACTGTTTTTTTACTATTTTTATTTATAACTAGCTTAATAAATTAGTTAGAAATATAAAGAAAATACTATTTTATAAGCTTTTTTCTTAAGAGCTTAAAATTAATTCTTTAGAAATTTACTAATTAAATAGCCCGTTTTAGAAAATCTAAAATGTGTACTTTTAGCTGTATAGTATAAGTAGGACACTCGCTTGTTTAGGACATTCGCTTATTATATACATTATAAGCTCTAGCTTATTAGTTTTTATAAAGTTAAAAAAGTCCTAAAGGTCCTCTTTCTTAGCCTTTATCTTAAGTATTTTAAATTAAGTAATCTAATTATTTTCTATAATAAGCCTAGTAAATTGAATTAGTTATTATTATTCTTAGTAAGTATTCTATAAGTACTTATATACAATCTATACTTAGTTAGGTATTTAATCGAGTAGTAATATAGTATAATATACTTAATAAGCGAGCGCTATAGACAAGCGAGCGCTATAGTAAGATTTTCACTTTAAATTACAATTTTAAGAAAATTCTTAAAAATCTAAACTAAGCCTAAAATAGATAAGATTTTGAAATTAGCTTATTTATAAAATATATTATTTTTAAGACTTCTTTTAGATTATATAAATTAATAGCACTAGTAGTATAAAATTCGCACTATTTATTATACTATTTTTTATTTATAACTAGTTTAATAATTTTTTAAAAAGTCTAAAAAAATACTAGCTTATTAACTTTTTATTTAATTATTTAAAATTAATTTCTTAAAAATCTTAAAGCTATATAGCCTGTTTTAGAAAATTTAAGATTCAGAGTTTTAAGTATATAGTATATATTAAATGTTGGAGTGAATTGCTTATATTTATATATTGCTCCTTACTACTTAAGGTTTTAAAGCAAGCTCTATATGCCTTTTCTATATTATATAGAATTAACTAGAAGTCACTTACTAAGCCTATAGTAATAGATAGTAACTATTATCTTTAATAATAATATTTATTAGCTTTTTAAGCTAGTTCTATAAGCTTCCTTTTACTACTATTTAACACCCCCCCTTAGGCTTAAGTAAGTCCCTATTAAGCCTATATTTTATAAGCAGTCTTCTATGTTTTAAAGCCTTTCTTCTATTCCTTCCTGCTTCCAGTTCTGCTAGTTTTTCTAAATATCATCTAGGCTAAGTTAATAAAAGAAGCGGTTCTATTTTCCTACTAGCAGAGCCTTTATTAAGCTGTCTATAACTATATCTATTGACTTAGTGTATTTAACTTGAATTTTCCTTCCTTAAACCTCCTGCCTTAACTAGTGATTATAAATATTTATATACCTTAGCTTAATCTTTAAGGTAGCTATTTTAGTAGTTATAAGGTTAATAGTCTGAGTGTTATTATAGTTAATTTAGATAATTAGGTTATTTAGTTAAACTATAAGCTCTTTTAGCAGTCAGCTTATATAAAGAGACTCTTTAGCTACTTATATTAAGGCTAGGAGTTCTGCTTTTATTATAGATATAGTAACTATATCTTGCTTACTAGCTCTCTAACTAATCAACCTATTAAATAGCTTAATTATATAAGCCTACAAACTTTTTCAGTTAAGGGTATTATCTATAAAGGAGGCATTACTAGTAACTTTAAGGCTATTAGGCCTTCTGAAGGCTAGGGCTCAGTGCTTAGTATATATAAAGTAATAGATAATGCAATTAGCAGCTTCTTAATGGGCTTTGCTTAGATTAGTAAGGAATTGTATTAATCTAGAGATAGTAAAGGCTATATTAAGTCAGGTATTAATAATAATATAGAGGACTGAGCTAACCTTATATTAGTAGTGTTGAATTTCTATAAGGGTTACTAGCTCTATTTAAGGCTATAGCTCTATTTGAGTTATTAGTACTATAGCTATTTCTTTATTAGCTAGGTTTATAATTTTATTAATATAGGCTGTTTAAAATAGTTAAATTTTTCTTAAAAGTCAGTCTTATATAACTTCTATTCTAAAGAACTATTATATAGGATTACTACTTATTAGTTTATATCTTAATTAGAGCTATTTGATTATTTTTATAGCTTTATCTTCTTAAGCTTTTTAATAGGCTATAATAATATTATTAATATAGAAGAAGAAGAGGATTCCTTCCTTCTTAAAGCAGTAGGACTTATAAGGAATTTATATATAACTAAGCTTTAAAAGGGTTTTTAAGAGCTCCTTTTACTATAGTAAAAGAGAGATTTATAGTCTATATAAAGCTTTATTTAATTATAAAATAGTCCCTGCCTTCTTATATCCTAAAAGCATATATATAAAGATATCTTAATTAATTAAAGTATATATAAATACATTAATTATATTATATTAAACTATTTCTAGGTTGAACTTAGCTACTATTACTATTAGAGTTTAAAAGGACCTTCTAGCTAGTATAGCTATATATATTTCTTATAATCTCCCTTTAGCTTATTAGTCTCCTCTAACTACTAGCTATACTTTATACTTCTAAAAGCAGCTATACTTATTATACTTATAGATATATACTTATATATAGCTAAGGACCTATTATTTAAAGGCTTAAGGGTCTTTAGCTTATATCTTAGTCTAAGACCTTATTTCCTTATGACTTTAAAGGTGATCTTCTTTAGCCTTTCGAAAGAGTTTTCTAAACGGATGATCTATAAGATCTTAGTATTTCCTTAGGGGTAGTAGCAGATTGCTTCTATATATCTTCACCCCTTAATAGAGCTTCCGTTCTATTAAAGTATGCAGAGGGGTCTTTCTTCTAGCTAGGAAGGCTGCCTGCTAAGGAACTGTTATTATACCTTCATTCGTCTTAATTATAAGCTTAACTTCTTAATAGAGCGTTTGAATAGAATGTGCTAGAAGGGCTAATAGCGGCGACTCTAGTAGTATTAGAAAAGGGACAAATTTTACTGTTATATATAGACTGCTGATATGTGTCAGATTGTGGCACATATACTCAATTGATAAGAGAAGCTGTTACATAAGTAGCGCGCTGCGTTTTTAGCCTATTAGTCAAAATCCAACAATTAAGAGTCTCAGAGGTGGACCGATCACTGATCTGATCGTGCAAAGCCTGAAACTACCTAAATTGAGCTAGACTGGTCACTAGCGATTGAAGAGGTCGTGTGTTCGATCCCCAGGAAAGCCAAGGCCTGGCTAAATCCAGTAATTGCCTAGGAAGCAAAAACCCTAGCTGAGATGAAAATTCCTCGGAAAAATTTGCAAGTCCAGCAAGTAAGCCTATACAAAGGCTTCCTAGCTGGGGGGGTGTGTCAGATTGTGGCACATATACTCAATCGATAAGAGAAGCTGTTATATAAGTAGCGCGCTGCGTTTTTGGCCTATTAGTCAAAATCCAACAATATGTTTGACTGTTTCGTCAGCTTCTTCCACTAGTTATATTCCCTTATCGTTAGTAAGAGCGTCTATTAGAAGGGTTACTTCGAAGGAGTCTTTAGCTTCGAATTCTTCGAAGCTATCTTTATTTAGAAGGGCAGACTCTTATGCGAATTTGGCTATTTTATTAAGATCGACTTTAAGAAGATTATCTTTAAATCATTCCCAGTCTCTATTATAGATCTTATCTTTATTGAATATAATGTCTTAAGTATTGACTATTCGGTTAATTGTAAGGATCTAGATCCTATAGATGTTTAAAGACCTATAGCTTACTAAAAAGCTAATCCAGCCTTTAGGCTTAAGTCGCATTTTGTAGTTAACCTTCTGTTAGGCTTCTGAGGTTATTATATAGGCTTTATAGCTAAATGCTTATAGATATGTCTAATCCGGCTGCTTTTTCAGTTATAGAATCCCTCTAGCTTTAGCTAATACTATATGCAGTTAATTATATAGGGTCTTCCAGCCTGACTTATAGCTAGGCGTGCGGTTATGTAGATAAACAGCTGTTCTTCCGATTTCTGGCTATAACTGATAAGAAAGCTTAGCTCCTGTCTGCATAGCCCTTTCTTTATCCTTAATCACACCCCCTAAGCGTTCGGCGCTGCCGTTTTAGGCTTGTGTATATAGTGCTAAAGGCTTAAGAATAATTGCTCTATTTCTAAGAAAGTCTCTAACCTTCAGTTTGACCTCTATAATCTCATTATCGCATTTAATAACTCTGACTTTAAGGCTATATTACTATTTAATATGATCTAAGAAGGCTTTAAAAGCTGTGATAATAGTATCTATCATACGGACTGTAAGATAGTAATCCTAAATATATCTAGTAGCTCAGTAGGTTAGTAATATCTATAAAGTATAGCTACCTATACCTTCTTTATAGTTATAAAAGTTAATAGTAATACGCTTGCTAGCAGTCTAATCAGACTGCTTCAGGGCCTGTCTAACCTGCCTCTTGACCTTTAATATCCTACAGGCTTTGCATTTAACGG
Source organism: Dactylonectria alcacerensis (assembly GCA_029931735.1). Lineage (NCBI taxonomy): Eukaryota > Fungi > Ascomycota > Sordariomycetes > Hypocreales > Nectriaceae > Dactylonectria > Dactylonectria alcacerensis. Next base: position 3,326,787 of record JAPMUZ010000009.1, on the reverse strand, counting down.
TGGTTAGACCTTGAATTCGCACCCCTTAAGATACTAAGACCAAGTGTTCAAGAGCTTGTAGCCCCAGGTGCCCTAGGCGGCTGTGCTAGCGGATGGCTTCTCCTGTTAAAGGGGCCTGTTTAGTATAAGAAGTGAATTTCCTATAGACTGTAAAGGCGGCCTTTAAGGGCCTTACTGAACTATATTTAATAATGTATTAACTGTATAGGTCTTAGATCGGGCATATAAGTATTTAATTAAGCCATTAGAGAGTTATTAAGTTATGCTAGTTATCCTAATAGATGCTTTTCCTTTATAGTTAATATAAGGAGACTAGGGTTATAAGGAGTTAAGAGCAGTAAGCTATATCTTTAAGCATTAGGGCTCGATTTCTTATAAGCCTAATAGTTATAGTTCTATAGCCTAAGATAAGTAGCTTTTAGTCCTTAGCTTAGATAAAGTCTCTTAAGATAGCTTGTTAGTAGTTAGTTAGTCTATCTAAGTTATTTATAATTAAGATAGTAGCTCTAGGGTTAAGGATTATAGAGTTTTATAAGAGATAGTTATCCTTTTAAGCTATAAATATAGCTTTAATTATAGTAATTACTTAGCTATATAATTATTAATCTTCTTAGCCTTCTTCTTTTAGGGTTATAGTTCTAGCTTCTAAAGTCTTAATTCTTTTTTATTTAAAGGCTTTGACTTAGGCCTATAGGTCTGAGTCTTCCTTAAGGGCTTTTTCTACCCTTTTCTATAGCCTTTCTTAGGCTTTAAATCCCTTCTATGCCTAACTTAGAAAGATATAGAAGCATTTCTTTAATTCGTAGAATAGTCCACATACTAAGCATTTTTCCTATCTTTCCTTAAGAGGCTACTAACATTTCTTTCCTCTTTTCTTTAAGGAGTAGTACTAGTCTTTAATAGTAGAAGTATCCTCTTTATCATCCTGAGGGTCCTCCTTAGTATAACTTATAGAAAACGCGCTATAGGCTACTTAGCCTTTTATAGCTTCTATATCTTAAAGCTTGTTTTAGAAGTCATTCTTTAAATTCTAATATAAGAAAGCTCCTTTTTATAATAAAGGCTTTAAAGAGATTTTATATAATGCAATCTAGCTTAGTAAGACTTATGCAGTTATATTAAAAAAGTTCTAAGCCTATGCATAGCTATATAGGGTTTTTAGAACCTCTTATTATTACTCTTTAATTAGAGTTTCTTCTTATTAATCTAGTTACTTAAAGGCTTAGCTTATGCTTTTTAAGGCAATTTTTATTAAAGTAATATATTTAATTTAAATATCTTTTACTTTATCTTCTTTAGACTTACTATATTAAGCTTATAAGTTCTAGTACTATTTAAATATTAATTTATAAGATTAATAGTAGGTTAGAATGAGATTTAGAAAGACAGTTCTAATAATCCAGTCTTAAAGGCTTCTAAGAGCCTTCTATTCCTTTTTAAAGATCTTCTCTTTAAACTAATAGAAAGTAAGATCTTATTAAAAAATCTTTTAGCCTTAATCAATTAGATTAAATATAAACCATCTTCTACTAGTTATTTTTTAGATATTATCTAAAGAGCTTTCTTTAGAGTTAGCTATCTAAGACTATATTATACATTAAGTAGTAGCTATTTTTATATATTTTCATTTTTTAATATTCAATATAGCTAGTTCTTCTTTAAAAAAAGTCTTCTTTTTAAAGTATTATTAAAGCTTAAGACTATTAACTTAGAAGAAAAATTCATACTCTTAGTTATAAAAGTCACTAGGCTTAGAGAGAGTTATTATAAGACCTTCTTTCTAAAGCTTAAATAGAGACATTATATATATAAGAAAGAGGTCTTAAAAGCCCTTAGTATAATAAATATTTTAAGATATTAAAGATATTAAAATAATGATTTTTTAAGATAAATCGGTTAAAGCAGTAAGACTCTTAATTATTAAATGTTAGAGTGAATTGCTTGTATTTATATATTGCCCCTTACTGCTTGAGGTTTTAGAGCAAGCTCTATATGCCTTTTCTATACTATGTAGAATTAACTGGAAGTTGCTTGCTAAGCCTGTGGCAATAGGTAGTAACTGTCATCTTTGATAATAATATTTATCAGCTTTTCAAGCTAGTTCCATAAGCTTCCTTTTGCCACTATTCAACAGTATAGGTGCGGCACTCGCTTATCTACAGTGCTCGCTTATTAAGTACGTTATAAGACTTTTAATTATTAGAAAGCTAGCGTAATACTTAGATGACTTGATTGTGTGTATATTATCTGTATATATCTAGGAGGTCTTCTAGCTATGACTGCGTATGTGTTCTAATTATTACTAAAAGTGGGGGCCTGAGGTATCTACACCAATAGGCAGTCTCAACCCTGGAGGTCACCACGTGACCGCCCGATCAGGTGCTTTGTACATGATCCAATCTAACATATTCATTCAGCCATTCATTCAGGGAATCATGCGTAGGATGTACAAGATAATGCTGATACGTCAGAAGGCTACGCGCAGTGGGGGCGAAATTAGATCTGCTTCCACATCTGCGCTAGTTTCACGTGCCACTAAATCACTACAGTAATGAGAACTCAGTCTGATCTAGCCCAAGGGTGCTGATATTGCTGTCAAAGCCGGCTTTTCGCCTCAAGTGTGCAAAATGAACATTTCGTAGGAAATAGGCGAAATCGCCGTCAATTGAGGTGCCTTATCTAACGCGGAACTATCGCCTGTTGCGCCCTTCGAGCTGCATCTCTCTCTCGTGCCTCCTTGGTCGGTGACGGCCGTCCTCTCAGTTGTTCAAAGTCGAATGCAGCATCAAAAAGGATTCCCTCGATCGTGGTCACTCGTGAGATCGCCACGTAATCCAAGCCGGCTTGGAAGCTCTTCGTGGAGAGGTCGACCATCCTTTTTTGTTCCTAGGCCTTCTCAACGTGTTCTCGGTTGAACATTTACCGCTGGCTTATTTGTTTCAGTGACAATCTCGACGTGTTAATTTTCCCATGGCACTGGAGACGGCATAACCTCCCATCTTATCCGTCTGGCGTCCTTTCTGCCCTCGGCCTTCGCATTGGTGTCTCTGTTTTGGGGCTCTCACTAGTGCCACTGCATCGAGGGCATGCCAGTCGTCACAAGGCATAATTAGGGCTACCAATGTCCTGTTGAGATTGGTATGGGGTTCGTTGAGCCACAATCAAACGCAACGAAATAGTATTGTGAGAATAGTGTACAAGTCGGCCGTGACCTTCAGCCCCTCTTCCCCGGTTTTCGTGTCATCAGAACAAGGCCAGCGGGTTGGTGACGTTTTCTGGCAAAGATGTGAAAACATCCCAATGTTCGACAATGCAGCTTCCCTGAAACCTGAATATGTCCACCACCGCGGCAGGCGGTTGTCCCGCGATCTCCATCTTGGTGTGAACCCAGCCGGTGTTGTTGCTGAAGGATCGCCGCAGAACCGTGAAGTTGGCAACTCCAAATATTGGGACAACATAGTCAATGGAGTTCTGGCGTCCGCTGAGGACATAGGGGTTGTGTTGGATATAATTCTCAGCCATTGTCTCTTGAATTGCGGTCTTTGGATCCTTTTCGACATAGAATTTCTGAATGAAGTCGTCAAAGATCTTCTGCTGGATCCAGGGAGGGGTTGGGTAATTCAGCGAACAGGTTGGGGGTTGAGGTTTGATCGGGTGGGCCAAGGCAAGATCACCATTCAGAGATGCCACGGCTCCTACAGCTGCGGCGAGGTTGAGGAAACGCATTGTGGAATGCAGAGCTACAATCGTGGTAAACTGTCCGGGGGTGACGAGAGGTGGTGAAAGACGGCCCAAGTGAAGAGGTGACGACGTTGACGATGTGCAATTCCACAACGGTGGCATTGGGACTCCTAAATATAACTTATTTCGATTACGTCTGCTCGGCCTACCTGGGGGCAGGGGCACAACAAAGTTGTTCTTGTCATGTGCATCGCCAATAGGGTTAGAGGCGCTTCTCAATGTGGTGGTTGGTAAGCCCAGCCCTGTATGTGAAATGAAATGTAAAGCCTCCGTGCCTAGACCGGCTAAGTGAGAACCTTCAAGACAACTCCCCTGCCTAATGGAATTTAGTAGGTGTGATTTGTAAACTTCACAAGCCAACCCTTCGAACAGACGGCGCAATTTACGGACTAACTTACCGCCCCGTTTTCTTTTAGGTTTCAGCTGCTGACCAAGCCGATATAGTATAGTCGGACCGATTCCGTTGTCTGGATGCGCTATCTCGGGGACACGGCTCTTGCCGCCTGGCAGATAGTCACGGCAGCAGCCGTCTTCGAGGCTGTGCAAGGGTGGTTTGGTAGAGAAAGAAATCCAGTTTGGCCGGGGATTGTTCATCTGCCTCCGGGCCTGGGGACTCGGATTCCAAATCATGGCCGAGCGTGGCATAATGGAACCCCTGTTCGCCAGCCACCCGACAAACAGCCTCGTTCAGACAGGCTTGACGCGGAAAATTAACTCAATGCTGGATGCCGGAAGCACCAGGGTCAAGAATCCCCGTCGGCGCCTAAGTTCACGCTCCGATATCCTTCAGGATACGCCATCGGATGTTCCCACATTCCAACCAACTCCTACGCGCTTGGATTGTGATAAGGGGCCGTCATTCCCCAGGGCTCCAAAGGCCATCTATCTTCCAAACTCTCCAACAACCAAACTCCTCTCCCCCCCCCATCGCTTATTCCATCACCCAGTCAATCCTCTTATCCCACACTCTGCTCAACACGTTCCTTTAACACCATGGGCTTTTCCCCAGATAATGACATCCCAGACCTTTCTGGTAAGGTCATAATCGTGACGGGCGGGAGCAGCGGATTAGGTAAAGAGAGCGTGCTTCAACTCGCCAAACACAACCCGGCAGTTATCTACCTCACAGCCAGAACAGAAGCCCGCGCCAACGCCGCCATTCAGGATATCCACCAGGCCGTGCCTGAATCTAAGGGCAAGATCAGGTTTCTCGAGCTCGACTTAGGCTCGTTTGCGTCAGTGAAGAGGGCGGCAGATGTGTTTTTAAGCCATTCCGAACGTCTGGACGTCCTCATGAACAATGCCGGTCTGATAGCAACCCCCGCTGGCGTAACGCCTGACGGCTACGAAGTTCAGTTCGGCTCGAACTACATGGGCCCAGCGCTATTCACCAAGCTCTTACTCCCAACCCTTCTCAAGACAGCCAAGATCCACCAGGCAGACGTCCGTGTCATCAACCTCAGCTCTGAGTTGTTTAAACAAGCGCCATCGGACGGAGTGCAGCTTTCCCGTTGCAAGACCCCCCTGGACGAAATTTCCAGCTTGGCACGCTATGGTCAGTCCAAACTGGCCGACTACTACCACACCCGCGCTCTAGCCCAACTTTACCCAGCTGTCAAATTTGTTGCCATTCACCCCGGTGTGGTGAATACTGGTTTGTTCGACGACCTGGCGAAGCGGCGGCCTTGGCTGGGAGGGTTCATCAAAGCTCTTGGGTCTGCCTTTTTGACGGACGTCCACCGAGGAGCACATGGCCAGCTATGGGCGAGCACAGCAGATTCGCAGGCTGTGAGGAGCGGCGGGTTCTATAACCACAAGTTCAGGGAGTACAAAGATAAGGTGCTGGAGGATGAAAAGGGTGCTCAGGAACTCTGGGATTGGACGGAGCAAGAATTCAAGAGCCAGGGGTATTGAATTATGTGATAATAAGATATGGGCCCGCAAGGTTTCAATGACACCAACTCGTGGAGTTATCGCTACAGAACCAATGTTGAAAGGCAACTGAACCTAGGAGCCATCCAATGACTCGGCGTTGACTTTGGCCGACGCCGAGTCCGGCCTCCACGGCACGGTGCAACCCCTTTCCGACTTTATTTAATAGCTCCGATCCGAAAATCAATACCCGTAAATACTCGTTACGGCAGTGGCGCTCAATGGTCAAAGCTCGCAAACCCAACTCGGACCCTCGACTGCATGAATACGCGTATCCTCTCTGACTGCATTGCGTCTTAAACTCTTTCGGCATACACCAGGGAATTTACGAATGAGATAAAGAGTTCCGCCGTCCCCCCGGCTCTTATTCATCTGAATGCTTAGATGGCAAGCCATGTCTCACATTGAGTACATACCGGCTGATTGTCATATAGAAAGGTTTTCGCTCTGGACCATCTGAGACGTCTTGTCGCTTTTAGGTTCCTCGAACCCACAATATCGGAGTGGACAGGCATGAGATGAGTTTGCAAGGTTGGAAAGACTCCTTCACAGGCACGCCGTCTTGCTGGGATTCAGGTACACAATATGAAAGTTCATTGGTGCCCACTTATGATAAGGGCACCGTCGGGCGAATAGCCAGCCATCTGTCTAATTCTATTCTAGTGAGTAGACCAGTTTCTTGTCGCTCACAGGCCCCCTCCGACGTCCTCCAGCCCCCTCAACACCGCTGTCAGCCCAGTCCCATGAGCATTGATCTTAGGTCTGTGGACCCGAATCTTCCCTTCAGTGATGAGCTTCTCGCCCGAGGATCCAGAAATCACGAGCGAAGGCCAGATCCCCAGGATTCTCTCGAAAAGTGTAAGGACCAAACTGGAAAGCTTCACCAATTGCCGTATAGGCTAGCGTCGTCTTGTGCGTGGCTCTCTCATTGATCTCTGCCACAAATTCCTCGGGATGCATTCGGAGCGCCAAATAAAAGCCCTGATCCCCCAAGGCGGCGACACTATTGCGAGTAGTCTCCTCCCTCCGTGGAGATGCAACCAAGCACGTGTCTCAAGTTTCCGCCCGTGTACGTGTGTATATCCTCGATATTGGTGTCCGCCATGTAGTCAAAGCCACCGTCAGCGCCCAGGCTCTTGACGTTGTCAAAGTTGCGGGAAGAGGCGGTCATCACGACAGTGAGACCAGAGGCCTTGGCGAATTGAATAACCAGGGCACCCGTCGCGTTGCTTCTACTATAGATTAAGAGCGGCAGCCCGTCTGAGGTAGGGCTGTTGGGCAGCGGAAGCTCCAGTCTGGTACAAGGCTTGCCCGACTGTGGTGACTCCCTCACCCCCTCCACTATCTCGAAACGTCCTAACGCTGCGCCTTTGGCATGTGTCCTAGAAGGCCTCCAGGCTAGGTTGGCGTCTTGAGATGTCCCCATTTACACATTCTCTCTGTTCTGGGCACTCAAGATCCAGGGTTCAAATCAAGGGTGATGGGACTTCCTGGCAATTATCAGCTTTAACTACGCCGCCCACAAACCTGACCAATATCTACTTCACCCTCAAAAACGTATGTCAACGGCTCTCAATCCTCTTCCAGTTTTCTATGGCTGCTCTTAAAACCTTCTGATATATGCCAGGGACCATTCAGCGACGAGACGGGCTCCACGTAAGCCCAAGTGGAGAAATCCCAGTCAAGCTCAACGAAAACGCCGTGTTGCGAACATCATCTTTCTGGCTATGGTCAGGCCTCTGCTTGGCTGGAATATCACGTACGGTGGGACAGCGTCTTATGTTTCACAACAAAGGACTTGGAAAAAAAATAAAGACGGAGCCGGATTGACGCTAAGATGATCCTAAAGGTGGTGTAAACGAAACCGGTGCAATTATCTCGCCGAGTCTCGAGCTTAATTTTAGTCCGTGCCTCAGCCATGGAATAATCACCTAACAAGCCCGATGACAAGTCTTAGTCCGCCTGGCGGAGTCTCTAGCGGATTGATGATATAAGTATTTCACCACGAGAGTTTTGGAGACGAGCGAGGATGAGTTAAACAGTTCCATGACATTCGGTGATATTGTCGGCGCTGCTAAAAGCTGCATGTCTTAGGCCATTTCGGCTTAGAGCCACCGTAATTGAACCCGACCAGCGGCTTGCAGACATGACCAACTCTAACAAATAACGCTCGGTCCTCATCACCGGGTTTGTTCCCATGATACTTGATTTAAGCCAGTCTCTAATCGATTGATCCTTCGGGTGCTCGAAAGGCAGTGCCGGCAACGCGTTGGCCCTTGAATTCAAGGCCAAGGGCTACCGAGTCTTTGCGACTGCGCGATCCCTGAAAACTTTGACCAACCTGCAGGAAACTAGCATTGAGACTCTAACCCTTGACGTGACCAAGGTGGATAGGATCAATGCCCTCAAGGCTGAGATTTCGAGCCGCACAGGAGGTTCTTTGGACATACTCTTCAACAATGCTGGCACTTGTAAGCATGCCGGGAGATGCATGTATAATAACACTAGACTTGGAACTAAGGCGTTCAATCAAGTGTACGAAGCGCCAGCCATCGAGGCCGACTCTGCTCGCGTCCGCAGCCTTTTCGATGCCAACGTCTTCGGCCTGATGGAGATTGTGACCGCATTCACGCCTCTCCTTTTGGCCTCGGTCGCTCCGGGCCACTCACCCACGATCATCAACGTGGACTCTGTGTTGGCTCGGCTTCCGAGTCCATTCTCCTCTGCCTACAATGCCAGCAAGGCGGCGGTTGCAGCTTACTCTGACACACTTCGACTGGAACTAGACCCGCTAGGCATCAAGGTCAAGACATTGCACATGGGAGAGGTGCCAACCCCGTTGATGGCAACAGACAACATTAATTTCGGACCCGAGAGTATTTGCCATGTTGTAGAGGACGCGGCGAGGGCGCGGACGACGACTCACCTCGATAAGACCATGCCTCCGACCGAATTCGCCCACCAGGTGGTAGGCGAAGTCATCAAGGGCAAAACTCCGTATGTCTGGAAAGGTTTAAATGCATTCTTGGTGTGGCTACTCAATGCAGTCGGACCAAGGAGTGTCTTTGACAGCCTCATGGTCAAGGCGGCCGGGCTAGACAGTAAGGAAGCAAGGACTGGCGTTTTCAAGCGAGGACAGGATATGGCTAAGTCAAAGCAGTGAGGGACAGGCGATCCGGCTTCAACAGTAATATTAATGCGCTCATTTTTATAGAGTAGATGAGGTATGTTGCCCTCGGTTATAGATAGGAAATGATTCAGTCTTGTAATTAAACTTGACCAGTTTCCCCCTCTTAACACGTGACGGTTCTTCGGACTTCGCTGAGGTAACTAGAATCCGACGAGCCAAATGCCTCATTCTTATCTACGATGAGCAGTAGGATAGATAATCGGACGCCATAACATACGTATCTACTGCTATCTTCTTATTACATATTGCCTCTTGCTACATTCAGTGCAGGAATCCTGACGCTGTGGTGTTAGTAAGGATGTGAATCTCAGCACTAAAGCCTCCTGACGACGGAGGAGACGACGGAATGCACGAGGACGTGTATAAAGGATGGTCAAATTTAACATCGGGTTACACTGGTGAATAGATAATGCATCACCAGTGTCTGATCTAAGACCGTGTCCCAAGCTTGTCTACTATATCTACCCCGAAATAAACGGAATCCGCCATCTACCAAGGCACCCCGGTGCCGTCGTAGACCTTAAACGTGCCGCTGACCTCCCTCGTCGCAGCATCAAGTACTCTGACCATGCCCTCCACGCTGGTGTTGACGCTAATGGCGCCTAGGTCGGCAAGTGTCAACGAGGAGCCGCCACTGGCGACGGCTCCCGCGGCGAGATCAGTCTCCACGAGACCAGGGTGAAAGACGAAGCTGGCCAACCAGGGCTCCTCGAAATGGAGACGGCGGATGAACCAGTTCAGGGCCGCCTTGCTGCCACCATAGGGGCTCTGGGTGGGAGGGAACCCAGCCAAGGCCTCCATGGACCCAATGGAGCCAATTAGAGTCGAGATGGCCACAAAGATGGGGTTCCCGCTCTTACTGGCCTAGAGAAGATCCGCAGTGGCTTAGAAGAGAGCAATTGGGGCGATCGAATTGACGAGAAAGTGTTGCTAGATGTTGTCAACGGTGGTTTTGCGGACTGGCCCTCCGTCCAGGGCAATGCCGGCATTGGCGATAACAATATCCAGAGCCTGGATGCCGTGCTGCTTTTGAATCGAGGCTACGACCTCCCCGGCGTCGGAGGTGATGTTCGAGTCAAGTTTGGCGAGGATGAGGAGGCTGCCCTCCCCTTTGGGGAGCTCGTGGAGGGACTTGGACGTTGCGTGCTCTGGGTTGCGCACAGCGACGACAACGGTCGTTGCGGGCCTTGAGAGGAATGTCTTCACAAATCCCTTGCCAATACCGCGGTTTCTACCAGTAATGAGAACAGTAGTCAGGGTAGTCATTGCGGATGAATGAACGGAGCCGTGATGTCTAAATGCTGGCTGCAGGGATGCAGGAGATTTCTGGTGCTGTTCTTGACTTTCACAGCAAGTGAAGACAGATTATATATACCCCATGCATTCACGAATATCCCCAAATCGATAATTGTCCTCATCTCCATAGCCATCTTCATAACGCTAAATTCGACCCAGGACTAGCATTCTGTCAGAGCCCGTCACCGTCCCGAGCCTCGAATACCGGATTTTGGGCTTACCGCCATCGATAAACGGACGAAACTCGGCGCTTAACTCTTAGCAGCAATCCTCTGGTGGAGCGGATTGTATAGCGTGATTATGCGTCGATATGAGATGAGTGTTGAACGGCCGAAGAGAATCCCTGGATACGTGATTAGTGATCTTTAGTGTCTCGTACCAGCTGCTGGAAGAATGAATGCGCAAAAACGTCAACCGGGCTCAAGCGTCTCAGGCCCCGAGACTAGACGCGCGACAGACAGCCCATCATTACCCCGAGCCCGAGACATAGATAGGACTGCTGAGATTATTAACTCCGCATGCTCAAAGCTTTAGAATTTCTTTAGATAGTTTAAAATTAGATCGACAGTCTGCCATGTTAGTATCGGCATGCTATGTAATTCGCCGTCTAGACTAGTGAACAGCTCGACCCTAGGACCCTGACTTCTGGCGTCGGCAGTAAAGTCCCTTCCTGAATCAAGGCCCATCGGGGTGGACTTTGGATTCCGCCCGTATCGCCACGGCAGGAGTGCTATTGGCTACGTGATGGGGTAGGGGCGAATCCAGTAGATTGTGGGCTTGAAATCGATAATCTTATTGATTGAAGTCTTGATTGTCTTGTTCTTGCTCGCTTCGTCATCGTGCGGGGGTGTTAGACTGCTGTTGATATTTTCACCGCTACAAACTACATATTGTTATCCCTTTGACTGTGGTAAGACTACACCTGGCCTTAGCGACTCACCCCCCCCCTTGCCTAGCCCGAGTATAAGGGAGTGATTTAGAGCGCGTTCAGAAATAACAACACCACATTCCTCATACAACGCGTTCTTAGTATCCTCATGATCCTAACTGCCCCCTAGCCAAGCAGTCAACGTACATGACGATAATAGCTTCATACGGGTTGACTGCAACAGCCGCCGCGAGCAACCGGCTAATAATACGTGCCAGCCAATTGAAAATCCGGTCCCAGATCGCAGCTATGACTTCAAGCTGATGGACCTTCCTAACCGGCCCCCTGTGATAACGGCTCTGCCCCAGCGGCCGCTATTGCTTTTCCAGAAATTCCTACCTATTTTCCTAGTACAAAGATAGGTCGGCTACACGAATAGCTTAGTCAGTTATCTCTTGCAGCAGTATGAAGGCAGCGGCCGCGTCTTAAAGTAGCGGGCACGCCTGTTGACTTAGAAGCTGACCTCTATTACGGAAATCTAGATATGGCTCGCAATCCTGATATATATGCAAATTCATATAGAACCAGCGATCGAGGACTATTGGCATGTTTCTGGGCCACAGGACTACCGCCCCTCACACCCTATTACGAAGCTTATGAGTTATGACCGCTTTATACAACTATCACAGCATCTTTCTCTTTAACTTCGCAACAGTCGATAAGGGCCCTGACTTCACCTTCTTTAGCACCACCTATAGCCGGGTCAAAGCCTGGTCTGACCACATAAGTCAGTGCACCCGTTAGATGACCAGGGGCTTAGCTAAACGCCCCACTTACAGCCGCATTAACCACAACGCGTCTCTAGCCACACGCGTTTCTTCCTTCAATAACACTCAATTCGTCAATTCAACCTTATAACCTTATTTTTTATGCCTAAATACACCTAAGAAGACCTTGAACTAGCCATTCAGGATGTAAGAAATAGCATATCAATACGAAAAGCAGCCAGTCAGCGCAGAGTCCCCAAATCAACCCTACATAGCAAGATAAATGGCGTACCTAGCCGCAATGAAGCCTACGAATGGCGTCAGGTGCTTTCCAAATATTAGGAAGACTAGCTCACTGATTGGCTCAGCTTTCAAGATAAGCTCGGCATGGCGTTAACGCATAGCCAGATCCGGAAGTTGGCGATTTCCTTGTTAGGCCAAAGCGGCACTAACTTGTAACGATCCACACTTCGCATTACGTCTCCTAGCCCGTCAGGCCAAAAGATAAGTCTATAATCACAATGGTAGCAATCATAGGTGTGGATAACAGCTATTATAGGGTCTTATGCACGCCCGGCTGTCCAGGTCGTAACATAACTAACGACTCGGAAAACACTGGATAAAGGGCTTCTTACGCCGCAACCCGCGAATAAAAACGCTTAAAGGAAATGGAATTGACTGGAAAAGGATAAATGGAGCAAATACGGCTGCTATTAGCGGGTTCTTTGATCTATTGGGCCAACCAGAGGTCGCATCGATCCCTTAATGCAACTGTTGGAATCTTGACGAAATTAGAGTCTTCTAAGGGCCCGGATCTAACGTGCTTATGGTTGGCTAATCAGAGCTTTAATTAACGATTAAGAAATAGCCGCAAAACCTTAACTGGATATCTATTCTTAGGCTATTTCTGCAACGGGAAGGTGCCTTAACCTATTAGTCGTCTTTAAAGGCAAAGACATTCAGTACTAATGGTTTCCTAAGGAATTGGACTTTCTGACTAATTGGAGATTTATATTATTTAAAAAGGGATGGACTAATAACGAAATTAGGCTTGCGTGGCTATAGGAAGTCTTTCTCCTGAGCTTAAAGTCTGCTTGGGTTAATGAAAAGCGGCTTCTTATTCTAGATGGGCATGGATCATATATAACGCCTGAATTTATGCGTATTTATATGACCAATAGGGTCTATTTACTCTATTTACTACCTTACATAAGCCACATTCTTCAGCCTCTTGATATATCAGTCTTTGGGCTACTTAAAGCTATATATTAAGCTGCTTTACTACTAGCCAATCCTATTACTAATGCTAGCCTAACTAAGAAGGAAGACTTTCTAAAATGCTATTTTCAGACTAAAAAGAAGGCTATTATTACTTAAAATATCCATTCAGGTTAGAAAGGAGCCGGGTTGTGGCTAATTAACATCTTAAAGCTAATGGGTAGCAAATTCGTTATTAAGGATCCTAAGAACTCAATTACAGTCCAATTAAGAGCCCCCATTTCTCCAAAGACGAATCAGAGGTCTGAAACCAGCCCTTTTACAACCCCTAAGACTTCGAGAGACATTACTTTATTAGTCCATTCTAAAAGAAGGAACTTCTTAACAGCCCAACCACAAGGCAGCTATTTCGGGCTATTGACCGGGGTTATAATAACCTTCACTTACACAACGCCCAATTAGAAGACAGAATTCTAGTCTAAGACCGAAATTCAAGCCAATCAAAGGCTAAGAAGAGAGGAAGGGTTTATAAAGACCCAAATAAGGAATTTTCTAACATCCAGAATGTCAAGAGGGCAAGAAGGCGAATAAAAACGCCTGAGGTTGAAGATTCAGAATAGCTCGTTTTTCCTTTGTTTTTATTAGCTAGTTTTTTGATATTTAGAAAATTCATTAGTTATTTTATAAAAAATCAGTTGAAATAAACTAATTAGACCTCTTGGTTATTATTTTATATATAAGTGAAGTTCAATGAGGATTTTGGTTATTGTATAAGTGGGGCGTTCAGCTAAGCCCCTGGTCATCTAACGGGTGCGCTGACTTACAGCATATAGCTACCGTTCTCTTCACCCCGGGCACATCTACCGCTATAGATGAGTGTATGGTCCGCTTCCTCGGCCGGTCTCTTGATACAACTACCGTCCCTAACAAACCTATCCCCACGGGCTTCAAAGTGTGGGTTGTGGCCTAACAGGGCTATTTCCTGCGGTGGATTTGGCACAGGCCGGGCCGGAAGTTCAGGCCCGTAGGGTTCCCGCTCCCCTCCACTCCACGTCCCCCTCCACTTCCCCCACCCTCACTAAGCAAAGAACCAACTCCAACACTGGTCCATCACATTATATCAATCAACATGCCGCTTCGCGAGACCGACCCAGATTTCGAGAGTGAGCTCCGAGAAAAGGTCAAGGCAGCGTTAAACGCAAAGTTCGGGGTTTTCGAATATGATCTCCCGCTGCCGCTCCTCCTCGTCGATGAATATGCGGAGAAGCCACTGCTGTGCCATGAACCTGCCGAGGAGACCATCGCCATCAGCGCCCACATGTCGGTGCGCATCCGTACCTTTTACGAGCAGATTGCCGCCGCCTATAACGGGATCGAGGATCCGCCAGCCAGCATCGGCATCAAGCTCGAAATCCAGCCGCAGAACTTTGACCCAGAGGTGCCAGCATGCCACCATCGCAGGTATCACTCGCGCCGCCTGCAGCTGCACGACCCCGAGACACTGCCAGATCTGCCCTTTGTGAGCAGCCTGGCCATCAGGTCAAGGGCGTACGGCGGCGTCGAAAACGCAACAGACATACGCCCTCTGTCTCCCCTCGTGCCGCTGCAGTGCCTCGTCCACCTGCCGGCTGTCCAAGAGTGGAATGCCCCCTGGTTGTGGGAGCGGCCCATGCCCGCCTCCATGCCGAGTAGGGTGATGCGCGAGCACTACACCTGGCCGTGGGAGGGCCCCCTGCGAGACGCCCGCCACGAGTTCGGCGCCGCCATCATGGACCAGGAGAAGCACCTCTGCGGGAAAAGGATCCCCGCCAGTCTGACCAGGGCCGCACTGCACTTCTGGCCTTTCTTCTCGCTCCCCATGCATGACCAGTCCGTGGCCCGGCCGAACCTGATCCATCCCGCGGATAAAGACTCGGTGTCTGTCGGCCTGTGCAAGCTCGGTGCGCAGCTAAGCCTGTTCGACGTGCGTGCTGTGGTTACTTCAGACCTGTTCCCCAGTCCCGAGGCACCAACCGACCAGCAGTGGTCACAGATGCGGCGATTCCGGCTCGAGTTCCATTCCCTCCGTCCAGACGGGCGGTGGTACTTTGTCGGCCCCGGTGGTGAGGATCCGCACGACTCTGAACAAGGAGGGTACAAGATCTCAGACACAGAACACTACCCCCGCGAAACCGACACGGACGAGGACATGGACCTCGACGCCGAGTACGACGACAACCCGGACGACGAGTACGATCTCGATCTAGACATGTTCCGCACCGAGCCCTGCAGGGAGCGGATCGAGCCCCTGCTTGCGGCGTTTGCGACGTCTCTGACTCGCGACAATATGCCGAGCCTCGAGGATGCTGAGATTTTCACGCACCTGTGGTGGCGCCCTTCAGACGACAGAGAAGTGGAGGAATATGGTCTGCCGATGAAAAAGGGCCACAGATGGGGTGTCAAGTTCATTGCTGGGCGTGGTAGTAAGAAGCAGAAGAAGGACGGCGATGCTGCTGCTGCCGCACCAACACCACCGGTGGTGCAGTGGCAGGTTGGCGAGTGGAGACCCAGCGAGGAGGTCATGAGTCTGTTC
This sequence comes from Dactylonectria alcacerensis, assembly GCA_029931735.1. Classification (NCBI taxonomy): domain Eukaryota; kingdom Fungi; phylum Ascomycota; class Sordariomycetes; order Hypocreales; family Nectriaceae; genus Dactylonectria; species Dactylonectria alcacerensis. Next base: position 3,311,203 of record JAPMUZ010000009.1, on the reverse strand, counting down.
GAAAGCCTAGGACGGCAGGAGTGGCTCGATCTCGAGTGGGATAAGTATAGATCTACGGCGGGGCACGACTTGCTGGGAAATAGCGAGTCTGTACCCATATAGTCGGGCGGGCAATCAGAATCCTTTGTTGGGGATTTGAGAACAAGTGGTCTGATACCTTTTTAGAAATGGCTGGTTGAATATGCGATGGTAGCAGCGGGGAGGGCGGGAATGTATGCTTATTATCATCGAGGAAGCATCCCGAAGAATTCCGCATATGGTCATCTTAGCAGATGCTTAAGATGAATAGTATTAGTTGGGAGGTGGCAGTGAAAAGAATATAAATCAAGTTTGCGTTACAAGTTTGTACCAAGACGGATTTGTCCTGGGATTTATGTAAGGTGGGTAAAAGTTGCGCTATACAGATAATTGCTTGTTGTTCAACCACGCGGGCCCTTCTTAAGCGACTTTAGATGGACAGACTAAAAGTTTTATGCACGAGGGGCACAGCAGCCAAGTGCTTCTGCGTGTCATTGAAATTGATGACTCTTCATTCATTCATTCATTTAATCGTCCTTGGTAGAATGACCTGCGAACATAGGCAGTAAACATCCCAACCACAAGCGATATCTTTGCTCGTTGAGATGAACATGATCTTCTAGAAGACTGTCCTTTTCCGCACTAATTTCTAATGCCTGCACAAAAGAAAAGCGAGGAACCAATTCTTCTGTCCCGCGAGTGATATCTTCGTCTTGGACGACGACGTCGTTGAGAACGATGATGATGACGATGATACGATGATATGGTCTCCAGCACAAGTGGCAAGACTTGCACGTTCGCGTCGGACAGCCCGCGCTTTGGGTGCAGGTCATTCGTCCCGGCGTGTATGAATCACAGCTTGATGTCATGTTGGAATGGCTGCAGCGTGTCCAAAAGCCCGGGCAACTGCCGCTCCTCGTCGCCATGCAGACAATTACAGGACATCTTCGTACTTGTCGCCACCGACACCGGCGTGGAATACACCTTCTAGTCTTTCTTTGTGCAACACAGTAGACTCGAGGAGGTAGGCATCGCTGAGTATAGCGGCCGCCGGCCAGGGTCTCAAGCTTGCGCTCTTGCAGGTCGTCTGCATGCGCTCTATCATCGAGTCGCCTAGAAGCACGATCTGGGGTCCTCTTCCTTTAGTTCCTGCGGAGAGAGATTCGAGAAGCTTTGGTATATGATCATTCTGACATGTCGTGAATGACCGTTCTTTAAACTTTGAGTATTTCTGTAGCAGTATTTGTTGTGAATCGGGAGGTGGTGGTGGTGAAGAAGCGTTGGCCGATGACCGAAGCAAGCGTCCCTCGAGATCATGGCTTTGCCAGTAGCGAGGCGGTATACAGCAATGGCCTCCTGGGGAGCCAGGCGGTCAATGCTACAGCTGCAGCAAGCACAGTCCTTCCTCAATCACCGCGGACGTCGCCCGGATTGCCCGAACAACAGCCTCCACCACTGCCAACAAACCCATCAAATCAGAAAAGTCCAAAGTCAAGCTCTTTTCGAGACCAAAGAAGACAGTAGTGCAATTAATACCTAGAACTACGCACGCAACCCCTAGACTAAGGTAAATAGGACAAAAAGTTCAATCAGCACAGGCTAATCCATACGCTCTCCAACTGCTGCTGCTAGTGGAAGTCCAACAAGAAGAAAAGGAAAGAAACCGAAATATCATGACGGGGTATATAAACACTGTCTGCAGGGGCAACAAGGAAAAATTCCCAGCGGATTGGGAATAGAGGACATTGCTAATAAAGGGATGTCATCTCCCTAGTCCGGGTTCAAGGAGTTTGTTGTTTGGACATTTAGCAGAAAGAGCCTAGTGCATCGGGTCACTTTTGATAGTGCTAACTACCCTAGGGGCACTTTCGAGACAAGTCTTTCCACGCGCCATTAAGATCATTTACTTTACACTACTCTCCCTTCTTAGCCTGAAGAATGTCTATTCTGGAAAATACATCCTTGACGACAATATCCTTACATATGGGGTATCCTTACCCCCCTACCTAAGCCTCCGCAAAACTGTAGATTCCCCACCTCCACGTAGCAATCAAATCATATAACAGATCCTCATAGTTATTTCTAGCTCGAAACGCTAACACAGTACGCTTGGCCAAGCCAGAAGTTTGTCACGCAATCCCTCGAGACGGCAGGGTTCCAGCTATAAAACTGATCAAGTGTGATGCCGTTGTTACTGGCTATGGACGCACAGCCGTCGCCGCTCTCCACAACATCCCACTTGTTACAATCAGCCGGCTGGCCGGTATGCGTCGGCGCGGGCGCCGTCGGCTTCGCTGTCGTTGGTTTCGACGACGTCGTGGTAGGGGTACCCCCGACGCTAGATCGGCCGACGCAGTATGCCTGCCCCAGCCAGAAGTTGGTAATACAGTCCTTAGAAACAGCAGGGTTCCAGGCGTAGAACTGGTCGACCGAGATGCCGTTGTCGCTGGCAAGAGAACCACAGCTATCGCCTTCTGCCACGACGTCCCACTTGTTACAGTCGGCAGGTTGGCCGGTGTGCGTGGGAGCCGGGGCGGTAGGCTTGGCCGTCGTCGACGCTGTGATCGAGGCAGACTGCGAGGCCGTGATGCTGATGCTCTGGCCCTCCCTGTGCGTGCAGTACGCCTGTCCGAGCCAGAAGTTCTCGGTACAGTCGTCGCTGACGGCAGGGTTCCACTCGAGGAACGTCGCAAGGGAAATTCCGGCGTTGTCGGCGACGGACTGGCACGAGTCACTGCTGGACACGACGTGCCAGCCGTCACAGTCTTCCGGCTGGCCCTCGTGCGTGGCCGCTGGCGGCTGGGGCCCGGTCCCCGTGGGCTCGGGCTCCTCGGTGGTGGTTTGTGTGGGTGGCAGACCCCAGGAGCCGCAGTACCGCAGGCCGACCTGGAACACGCATGCCGGGTCCGTGACGTTTGTCGTGAGCGAGTTCCAGGCGACGAAGCTGTCAAAGTCGACGTTGTAGTTGGACGCTGCAATCTCGCAGTTGCTGTTCCAGTAGCCGAACACGTCAGGCGAGTACTGGTACTCATCGCCCTTGAAGTAGAAGGAGCAGTCGTCGCGGACGCTGGTGGCCAACGGGAGCTGGGTCGGTCTTGGATCCAGGGTCATGGTGGCGTTGGGCAGCATGGTAAAGGGGACGCCGGTAAAGGACTCGTTGGGGTCAATGGTGACGGAGACATATCCGGGACGGCCGGGATAGTTGTCGATGTCACCGACCGCCTGGATACAGTAGCTCTCCTTGGCAGAGAGGTTGGTGCAGTTGGAGTTGATGCCTGTGTTGAGGAACATGAAGTCATCGAGAGAAATGGCAAACTTGAGAGTCACCAGGTTGCAGTAGTCGCCGGCCTCGACCTCGTACCAGCGGCCGCAGGGCTTGTCAGATCCAATGGCAGTATTGGAGGGGATCGGAGCAGCAGTGGTAGGCGTCACCGGAGGAACATCCGTCGTCTGGGCGGGTGGCAGCTTGGGTCCGGGTGGTTCGATGCAAAGCGTGGTGCCGTTCATCATGTCGAGGTTGGAACAGACCGGGTTGATGACAGGATTCCAAGCCAGCAGCTGTGGCTCTGTGATGTTCGCAGCCGTAGCGATGGCTTTGCACGTCGTGTTGACTGCCACCGTGACAGTTTTGCACGTGTTGGTGATGCAGAGACTACCCGAAGTTGGGAACTCGTAACAATAAGCACCGAGGTGGTTGTCAGACAGCATCCAGGCTGTACCGACACTCTGAGCCTTAGAGATGCTATAGCAATCATCACCGCCCTGGATCTGGTACATGGCGCCGTTGCAGACTGACTCGGTGGGCTCCGGCTGGCTGGTGAAATAGTCGATGGTAGATGTGGTAGCAGGCTTGCCCGTGATGCCACAGCTGGACGTCAGTGTTTGGTAGATGGACTCGCTGGCCACGACGGGGCCGTCAAAGTAGGGCGACCCAGATCGCAGGCGCAATCTGGCTGCGAGACACGGGTCACAATCCGCGGGCTTAACGGCGCCCTCGGGAAGTTCGTTGATGTAGTTGAAGACGGAAACTGGCAAGCTGTTAGTGAAAATGTGCTAGCAAGTCCGAAATTGGCCATCACATCATGTCGAAGCTCGTTCGCGGAGCGGGAGACTCACCTCCAGGATTGGTGAAGAAAGTTGTCAAGGTCCAAAGTATGAAGATGCCGGCGGAGCAGACCAGTGTTGGCGATTGTGAAAAATAGCGACTTCTGTGACAAGGAGGACCATGGAGCCACTGGCGGTTGCCAGTCCAACTGTGATCAGCCAGGTCCCAAGGACAAGGCTTCCGAGCAGCTCAACCGTGTCATTGGATACTACGAGGCATGGAGACACGACTCCAAATGTCAGGATATGGTAAGTATATTCTACTCCCTAGCAACGTGTATGTCCCACTGACCGTGAGATAGGGCTTGGACGACATCCCCGTTAACTCCCTGACTCATCTGTATTTCTCTTTTGCCTTTATCATGCCGGACTTTCAGATCGTCGGCATGGACAACCTGCCCGATAAGCTGTTTACAGACTTCACCAACCTCAAGAAGAAGAACCCTGCCCTCAAGATGGTTATTGCTATTGGTGGATGGACGCACAACGACCCGGGCCCTTTGCAAAAGGTGTTTAGCAACATGGTCAGTACCAAAGCGAACCGGTCCAAGTTCATTGGCAACCTCATGTCCTTCCTCCGTATGTACGCCTTTGACGGTGTCGACTTTGACTGGGAGTACCCTGGCGCGGACGATCGCGGTGGTGTCCCCGAGGACGGCGAGAACTTCACCCAATTCCTTAAGGAGCTCGGCGAGAAGAACAAGAAGCAGCCCGTCAAGTACATTGTGTCCTACACAGCGCCGACGAGCTTCTGGTATCTACGCCACTTTGATCTCAAGTCAATTGATTATACCGACTTTGTCAACGTCATGTCATATGAGTAAGTGATTTTTTTCCTCTTTTCTTTATCTCCTATAGACACCCTGACAGCCACCTTTCTCGCACCTCGACTAATCACATGTATAGTCTTCACGGTGTCTGGGATCGTGATAACCCGATTGGGTCTCACATCTACGGCCACACCAACTTGACTGAGATGAGCCTGGCGTTTGACCTCTTCTGGAGAAACGACGTCCCGGCCAAGAAGCTGACCATGGGTCTCGGTTTCTATGGTCGCGCGTTCCAGCTGGCCGATCCGTCCTGCAACAAGCCCGGCTGTCTCTTCAAGGGAGGCGCCACCAAAGGAGCGTGTAGTGGCGAGTCTGGCATCCTGAGCTACCGCGAGATCCAGGAGGTTATCAAAGTCAACAAGATCGAGCCCGTCCACGACAAGGAGGCCGGTGTCAAGTACATTACCTGGAACACTGACCAGTGGGTGTCGTTTGACGACAAGGAGACGTTCAAGCAGAAGAAGGACCTGGCGGCCAAGCTCGACCTCGGAGGCTATCTGATCTGGGCCATCGACCAGGACGACGCCGAGATGTCTGCCCTGGCTGCCGTCCTGGACCCCAAGCCCTTGGGCGACTTCAAGTCGATCGACAAGGGTGACGAGAACTGGACGGGCACCAACGAGATGTGCTACGTTACGAGCTGCGGCGTTGAAGACTGCAAGCCGGGCGAGATCAAGATCACGGACCAGAAGTGCGGCAAGAACAAGAAGAGCACTCTCTGCTGTCCCTTGTCGGGAGCCCCTGACCCCAAGTCGTGCACCTGGCGCGGAGGGGCGACCAGGTGGTGCAACGGCTACTGTAAGGACGACGAGGTCATGACGCACATGAGCAAGTACGGCGGCGGCCACGACTGCTGGGACGGCCAAATGGCGCACTGCTGCGAGAGCTCCCTGGGCGAGAAGAACATCTGCAAGTGGCGCGGCGTCGGCGAAAAGTGCCACAGTGGCGAGCTGCCCCTGACCTTCTCCGGGACTGTCCTCGACATCCTCGACGACGTCGCTAAAATCATCTTGCGGGTTGTCGGTCGCGCGCACCCGCTCGCGGCCCTTACGGGTCTAGTCCTGCTCGAGGTTCTCGACGAGCTGGATATCGACACCCAGAAGCTATACTGCTGCCCTGAAAAAGAGGTTGCTAAGCGGAAGAACTGCGCCTGGTACGGCAAGCCCGGCAACTGCTTCGACGGTCACTGCCCGGACATGAAGACGGTGCAGATCACCGACTCGTACTTTGGTGGTAGCGACAATTGCGGCATTCACTTGTCCCGTGTCCGCACCTTCTGCTGCGAGTCGGACGGCGAGCCCCTTTTCCTGCCCGTGGACCTCAAGAACCTGTTTGAGCACCCGCCCGAGGGCGGCTCTGACACGGACTTCACCCTTGAGACGGACAAGACGTCGGACGGCGGCGACGATGATCCTAACGATGCCGCGTTCCAGTTCGTGGTCCTCGTCTCGCCCGAGGCGCTCCAAGTCTCGCTCGACAAGCGCGACGGGTCCCACTGGGACGTCTTTGACTGCAACGACTCGGTCTCCGAGGGCGAGCACACGGTCCGCATGGTCTGCAACGACCACACCCCGGACAGCAACTGCCACAAGATTGGACTCGGCCACGGTGTCCCGGGAACTATTCTCCAGATGCCCAAGGGCTGTGGCCCAGGCAAGTATGCCGTCGCCAAGAGCATGGCGCCGGCCCCTGGCAGTGACCACACCAAGCTCCTGCCCCGTCACCTGTCCCACCTCGCCGGCCTCCAGCCTGTCGTCTACGAGTTGACTTTTGACTACGATTTCCACCGCGTGCCGCGCGACCTCGGCAACACCCAGATGCGCATCGACTACAGCAACCAGGACGACTACTGGAACAACATTGTCACCGGGTCCGCCAGCCGGAAGCGAGACGTCCATGGTCGCAAGAGGTTCGCCAAGCGCACGCTTGAAGACGTCGGCGGGAACCCGGCGCGCTGGCTCGAGGAGGAATTCCGCGACGACTTCCACTTTGACAAGATTGCCTCGCGGGACCTGCACGAGCGGTGGTTCGGCAAGAGCATCCTCGAGTGGCTGGCGGCCCTCGTGAAACCCGAGATCAAGCGCGAGTTCACGCACAAGTACGACGACAGCGTCACGGCAAAGTTGTTTGACGAGTCGTGGGACTGCCCCGGATCGGTAGAGGGCGTCAACTACGACGGCCACCTGCTCGGCCAGGCCGTCCTCGACATCGAGGTCGAGTCCAGCTTCGGCTTCACCCTCATCGTCGAGAGTCTCACCCTGCCCCTCAACCTCGACCAGAGCTACCTGACCTTCTACAACAAGGGTAAGGTCACCGGTGTGGTCACCCTCGAGGCCCTCGCCCGCGTGACGTACGAGAAGAAGAAGGTCATTCTCAACTTGCCATTCCCCGGTGCCTCGTTCAAGATTCCCGGAATCGCCACCATAGGCCCCCAACTCACTGTCGAGGGCAGCATCGATGCCTCCCTCGGCATGGCTGGCTTGATTGAGACCAAGCTTGAGATTGCCAAGTGGGAAGTGAGTAGCAAAGCCCCTGTTTCCAGCAACTAGCCCCTTTTTGCCTCTTTTTCTGTCAATACCCACTAACAAAACACTTGCTAACCACTCATGCTTCCTTCTAGGTCCGCCAAGTCATGCCCGACACCAATTCCTACAAGCCCGAGCTCATCGACAACAGCAAGCCAAGCCTCGATCGGACGGGCGACTTCTCGGGGATCCAAAAGCCCGAATTCTACGCAGGCGTCACAGCCTCCGGAGATGTCACCTTTAAGCTGTCGGCCGCTGCCGAGTTTGGCGTTCGCTTCGTCGACAAGTGGGAGATTGACCCGGCGGCCGCCGCAGTCGTGGGCGAGGTCAGCCTAACGACCAAGTTCGCAGCGGGCATCTCGACCACGGGAACGTGCCCCTTTACCTACGGTCTCGATGTCGGCGCTCGTTTGTTCGCGAGAGCAACGGCGCCCAAGATGTTTGGCTGGGCTGGTGGTGAGGTCGACCTGACGGACAAGTGGGAGAAGACCATCATCAAGGGCGGCACTTGTCCCGACCTGGGCCCGATACCTTCCAAGAGAAGTCTCCGAGGTCTCGACCACCTCCTCATCGAGGGCCGCGCCGAAGACGAGGACGTGACCAGGAACATGTCGAGGTTGGAAGCTGCCGAGCCCGGTGCCTACAGGGCCCTCGATGTGGAGTCCATGCACAGCGACGGCGCCGGCCTGCGCACGAGGCACATCTCCGGCGGGCACATGTCGTCCCTGGTCAAGAGAGGTGGTGTATACGGCCCAGCGTTCAGCCTCCCCGCCGGCGAGTTCTTCTGCCCTTCTCAAGACGGTGAAGAAGGCATCACGTGCGAGCAAGCATACGATGCCCTGGAAACGAGCAACGAGGGCGGCGCCTGGAGAGATGCGAGAAAGCACCAGAGGGAGAAGCTGACGCCGACGTCCACCATTGATGAAAACGCCATCGCCGCACATTTCCATGCTCATCAGCAGCGAAGTGATGGCCATGGCGACGACGCAGGAGGCGAGGTACTGCACATGTTTGACAAGAGAGCGGACAAGCTGAAGCTGGTCAAGGCCTGTACTCGGCTGTGCGACATCTCGGACGACTTTCCCCCCGGCGGCCAGCTGAATGGCGATGATTGGGGCTGGGTCAATCCCAAGGACTGCGGCAACTTTGACTTTGGCAGCCCCCTGACGGCACGCGCCGCCAACGTCCAGTATCACACCGAGCACGTCCTCGAGGCCCAGATGATCGACCTGTTCTTCCAGCACCTCAACAAGAAGAAGTCTCAGCTGCCCGACCCGAAGCCAGGTGCGGCCAAGGGAGACACCGTCTCCTTCTGTGAGTATGTCGACGAGCTGTGGGAAGTGCCCCCTTTCGTGTGGCCCGGCCAGGACACGACCGGCGGCGTCGGCACGGCTTGGAACCCCATTATGCACATTGCGGCGCAGTACCCGACAAAGACGTTCAAGAGGTCCGAGTTTGTCGCCCTCGAGTCCGCCGTCAACACGCCTTCCAAGACGAGACCCTGGGCATCCGGAAACCCGTGGGACTTTAGCTCCTGGACCAGGGACCTTTCCGATTATGCAAAGGCCAGGGTGATTCTCCAGAAGATGCGCAGCACAATGGGCTCCCGCATCTACCAGAGCCACTCGACCATCAGGACAACCATGAAGACCCAGACGGAACGGATCGGCAAGGTGCTCGACGCCCTCGACTCGACCCTGCTGCCCGCCAACCAGCGCGCTGGATACCAGCAATGGTCGAAGCAGAACCTCGAGTCCGAGTGGCTCAGTTACATGAAGGGCCAGTACACCACCATGCAGTCCAAGACCAACGGCCTCGTCAATAATTTCCTTCCCAAGATGAAAGCTGCGTGGGTCACGCAGGCAGAGAAGGACAAGTGGAAGGACGCCGCGGGTGATACGCAGGCGGTGTTGGACGAGAAAAAGGAACATCGGGATTTCATAAAGTCCATTGAAGACTTTGAAACGAAATGGAATGGGCTACCCGCGTGGACGAACCCGCTCTAATGACGATGAAATCGAAGCAACAGCATCATCATCATCATCATCATTATCATCATCATCATCACTCCGGGATGTAACTAAGCCCTGATTTTTCCTCTATTATTGCCTAATTTCCTTAACGTACATAATAGGCATGCCGGTCAAACAAGCTTGCCAGACACTCATACTGTACAGCTAAAAGCAATAATATCAGATTTTTAAAATAGGCTATATAATTATTAAAAATATAAAAAAATCATTTTTAGATATTTAAAGAAAAAGAAAATAGTATAGTAATTTTCTTAAATTTTTAATTAGCTTATTATATATAAATTTAAGAAAGTATATAGTATAAATAGGTTTTTTCTTAATAACTTTATTAAAAAAAATAAGTAAAATTTTATAAAAAGTTTTTATATAAGTTATTATATAATTAGCCTATATATTAAGTTTTATATATTTTAAGTATAGTTCAGATTTTTAAGAATTTTTTAAAAATTGTAATTTAAGGTATAAAATATAAGTGACCGGTATACTTGTTTGACTGGCATGCTTATCATGCACGTTAAACATGTTTTAAATTATAGTTTAGATGTTTATATATGCCTGAGAAAAGAAAAGGCGCTTGGCATAATTTCATATGTATAATAAAATTACGCAATTTTTCTAGTTTATAGACTTGTGTAAGATTTGTTTTACTAGTTGATACGAGTAGAGTTAGCTCTTGTAACTTTAAGATGTCTCTATGTAATAATAAAATCTAAGATTAATTTAATAAATATTACTATATCTTTACCTCTTTTAGAGTTAGAAGAAAGACTTAGTTTTAATCATAGATATATATATACTCTATAAGGCTAATATTCTAGAAAGTCTAGAATAAAAAAGTCTTAGTTAGAACTTAAGTTATCTAAGTACTACTACTACTACTACTACTACTAGTCTTAACCTACTTGTTATTTCTAGTAACTATAATCTATAAATAGATATTTAGTAGTATATTATTAAAGTTTCTGCTGTTAAAACCGCTGTTCGGACTTTTATTTCTGCACTGCTGCGTTCCTTTTTGCCGCGTTTCTGTATTACGTATTTACATTATTTTGGCCTCGAACTGGATGGATCTCCCTCGCCTATTGGCCACAATCTAGACAATGCGCTTCGTTGCCTGCGACTGCCTGATCGGCCGAGGATTCTATGGGTTGATGCCGTGTGCATCAACCAGGCCGACAGTGAAGAGCAATCGCACCAGGTCCAGCTCATGAGGGATGTTTATTCGCGAGCCGCAACCGTTCGGGCCTGGGTTGATCAAGACGTTGACCCTTCGGCCAAAGTCTTTCGAGGTTCTGCCACGCTCCCTGGAGGAGAATGGGACTTTGGCGGCACAGATTGCGGTCCTATGGCAGCCGTTTTTCGAGATGTCTACTGGACGCGTTTATGGATTCAGCAGGAAGTGATATTGGCCACCAACCTCGTCATGCACTTCAGATCGACCGAACTCCCCTCGGAGCCCTTTTTGGCTTTTGCTCAGCCAATGATGCAGGCGGCGAGAAGTCCAAAATCTTCGCCACTTGGGTTTATGGCACTCGAAAGAGATACGACCATAGGATTCAATGGCTCATCTTACTCGGGCTGGAGATTCCTCGGCCGACATTACGGGAATTGCAACGCTGCGAGATTCTCAAACCAACAACAGGCCTCGCAAGAACGCCCAAGGGGTCATGGCCGCAAACGGTACAGAGGTTCACTCATGAGCCTCTACATGGACTCAGGGAACCTGCAGGTCACAAACCCATGTGATAGGGTCTACGGGATGTTAGGAGTTGCCGTGGATTGCAGCCCGCAAGACATCCCGGTCGACTACTCCTTGCGCGACTTGGAGCTTGGTGGCGAGGCCTTCAAGCACTTCATCCGAGTCTACGACAACGTATCTTTCCTGTGTTGCGCCGCCGTCGCGCCGTCGAAAAGGACGGACTGTACTTGGCTGCCCCAGCCCGATGTCCAAGGCAGCAGGTTTGACCTTTTGTTGCATACACGGGGGGCTGGCGGCGCCATCTCATGTCGGACCTCGTACATCCGTTCCCTTGGAAACCGCCAACTTGCTCTGGGTGTACGGGGCGTCTTTGTCGACCGTGTCAAGGCCACGGGGTTGCATCGAGAGCTGCACAAGGCCCCCATTGACGACTGGTATGCCGATTTACAATCGCTGTTCCTTGACAGTGGGCAGAAAGCACCGATGAACGAACCGTGGGACTCGATTACCCTAGCAAATTATATCAAGGTCGTCCAGACGTTAGTGCATGGAGAGACACACGGACTCTTGACGGTCAAGAACCTGTACAGCCGATACCGCGACAAGATCCAGAAGATGCAGGACCGAGGGCAAGCAGCACCACCTTTGCCACTGACAGACATGCTGGACAGGGATGTAGACGGTTCCGAAATTTCTCCCGAAGATGAGATGTTCTACAACATCTTCCTTGCCTGTTTCGCAAACACTCAATTCGACACAACCGAACACGGTAGACTGGGTCTTGCCACCTCTGGGCCTCTTAGACCCGGCGCCGAGATATGGGCTGTCTTTGGGTGCCCAATTCTTCTGGTTTCGAGTCCATCATGCCGTCATTACACCCTGAAGGGTCAAGTCTGGCTGGATGGGTTGATGAACGGCGAAGCATGCAAGGATATCTCCTTGTCTGGGGAGCCAAGCTCCGTGTATAATGATGCTTTGATCACAGATCTAAGTCTAATCTAGTCTGGATCAAGGCATGGTGATGTTCCGCAGCAGCAAGTCCCAAGGAATTACGGCCGTTTTCTCGATTCGATACAGTAGCAATTTCGTCCATTACCGATCCTAAACTATGTTATTTGCCAATAATGAATAGTCAACGCCCAGCTCTTACTTGGCCTGCGCAGCTGATCGGCGACCACCCGCTCCCTCATCTTCACCCACGTCAGACCCATACCCGCTCTTACCATCATCATCGTTCAAGTCATCAAGCATGTCCTCTGTGGCCTAGAGATTGGCGCTTAGCTCGGTCGTATCCATATATTCGCCTGCACATCTTCCTAAAACGGTAACGCAAGCTACAGATAGTATATGATCAGAATGCTGATCTCGCGCGGCAGAAAGCGGAGAATAATCTTAAGTCGTTCGGTTCTAGAAAATCCTTTATGGTGACTGATAATAAGCATAATAATTCTACTGTGAATGAGGACATTTCGTACCTTTCTATTAGCGGTATTCTAATGCCGTAGGGTAAGCAGCTCGAGGGACCGTGCCGCCTGCCCACTACATATATGGGTTAGAAATAAAATGACCTTAAGAAACTCTTCTAAGAACTTCCTATAGTTTACTGCTGTTTTTCTGTGTAGTTCTACGCCAGTCCTAGCCTCTGAATTGGTCTAGGCTGTCTGAGGTCAGTAGGTGACTGATCCTCGTACTGCTGCTAGAAAAGCATATGTTTATAATGCAATGTCTCGGCGTTGTGTCCCAACACTCAGCACTGCTAACCATAAATCATTAGGAAATATCAGCCATGATCTCGAAATGGCTTGGGATTTTCACTACAGTTATCAAACTCTATGCTAGATGCAGCTTTTTTACATATTTACTCTATTTTTAAAGAGTAAAATATAGGAAAATGCCCATAAATCTATAGCGGGTCTAGGCTGAAATCACTTTTATTGCTTAATGTATAACTATTAAGACTATATTATTATATTTTTGTATTGTGATTCTTTGACCTGGATTAAACTCCTTCGGTTACTTACTAAAGCTCTTACTGTATGTTATATTCTCTTGTTACTAGGCTTTCGAGATCAAGACCTCTTATAACCTTGAAATATTCGCTCCGGGGTCCGTTCAAAAAGAGACGCAGATAATAAGCGCCACTCCTCTATGGGCTACTACTTAGTCCTAGCTTGAATGCTGTGACTGCACGGCGACTAGGTTTTAGCTGTGGATCCTATCTGTATTTATGTTTCAAATATTCCCACGTTCTTTTTAGATTAGATCCTATAAATCTGCATACTAGTATAATATTATTCTCTATTGAAAATGTATAGTAGAAGCCTCTAGTATTTGGATTCCTTAATATAGATATTAGTCGAGTGTCATTAGGTAGTAAAGGAAGCTTATAAATCTCTTTATTATTGCTAATAATAGCTAATTCGGACGCCTAATTTTGTACTTTCTTAATCTTGATACTGCTTAGATGATGAGGTGAGCCTTATAGATGTTCTTTGATCCGCTGGCGGGTAATTATAGTAGTATATATGCAGCACCTGAGAAGCTGAAGGTATAGTATATAAGTGAAATAAGGTGTCTCCTGATGAGGCCACTTAGTATGAGCTTGCGAAGAGTATGTAGAACGGCTTATTGCTATAGAATTTTGAGCCGGTCTTTCCTGAGTTGATATTGACTTTTGTCTTTATTCTATCAATATATCTATCATCCCTGGTCCTTTGATTCTTTTGGCGGAAGGTGTGCGGCTATGTAGTATCTGTTCGCTTTCTATAGTATATACCACGGTTCTCTTAAGATTGCCCGGCCGGGCCGACCAATGACCCGCCAGCTAGCAGGGGGGGTGCCTAATCTTAGGGGTGCCCAACCTCGGGGGTCTTATCTTACGTGGTCAAAAGGTAGTTTCACTTGCCTTCATGACCCCAGAACTTATTGCTGGCTTCCTTCAGTAATACGTGCATTGTGTTTTTACCATCATCAAAAGTTTGACGCCTCGCAGTAGAGTCTGCGGTTCGAGGCCTTCGAGACACGATATTTTATTGATACCGAGGTTCTCCGACGGCTGGCAGGTCAGCCTCAGTCGCTTCCTCTCAGTTTATTTGTGCCAAGATGGAAGACGCCAGACCGGCAGGTCGACGACGAAGAGGGCGAGGTAGAGACAGGCCATGCGACTTTTGCAGGGAACGAAAGATCGCGTGCGTTATAAGCAATCAGCCACCATGCAAGAAATGCGAAAAGTCCGGTCGCGATTGTACTTTTGCCAGGAGCCCTCCTCCTAGGGCGGCTTGTACATCGTCGCATCAAGATGGCCGCCTAGACGACCAGCAGACGATGTCGCTGGTACCTCCAGAATCTCATCCCGAGTACGACTGGGCAATGGCACCTGCATATCCAGACGCACTTCTTTCTTTGGAACAGTTGCTCAACGTGTCTATGCCGACGGATTTCGGAGAAGGATCTCGCATACCTGCTTTGATCAGCACTCAGCCACCTTGCGCCGATGCTGAATGCCTCCCACAGTCAATGGAAGGACGCAGGATTGTCTCAAGATCGAACTCCTCACCTCCTGAAACTGCTCGCAATGAAAGTCCCACCACAACGTCACAATATGCTACTGCGCGATTTTCCTCGAGATATATTGGCCCCACAGCAGAAACTGATCCGGTACTGCGGTCAAGATACAGATACGACGGAAAGGGCCTATTTTTGTCCAAGATTCGAGGTTTTCACCGTCTGAGTACATCGGATGATCCACCTTCTCTGGCGTTGCTCACGCCGCAGCCCGTCACGGAGGAACTGGCAGATCGGATCGTACCACGGTCGAGCACTTCAGCCTTCAACAGCCTCTCCGAACACGGCAGCAGCTTGATCAGCCTATTTCTGCGCTTCATTCAGCCTAATTACCCAGTATTGCCCCCCCACGGTCTGGAGCCTGATGATAACTCAAAGGCACTGCTTGCAGTAGTCTACAGCATGGCGTTGTTATGGAGATCATATGACCCCAATCTGCCCTGGGAGCAGTTCAATCTCTCAGCGGTTACAAGACAAGAACGACCTGACGAAGATGTCATTCAGCAATTTGCCTGGGCGGAGATAAACAGGGAAATGCACGCGCCAGGTTACTCAACTCTAGCTGCATGCCTATTATTTATGGAACGTAAGCGTAGCCATATATTCATTGCCGATACTCCGTTTGACGCCTGCCTCGTCGCAACCGCGGCTTCTCTGGCGTTTTCAATAGGGCTGCATATCGACTGTAGCAGCTGGAATATGGACGCTGAAGAAAAGAATCGCCGCGTCATACTTTGGTGGCTTGTGTACGTCCAGGACAGGTGGATAAACATCACCCACGGTCAACCCCCGCGCATCAGGAAAGAGGACTTTAATGTAAGCCCATGGGCTTCAGCGCAGAGTCCCTTGTCTTCGGATTCTCAGCAAAGACACGAGTTGGCTTTCGAATCCGCCCGAACTTCCGTCATATTCCGTCACTTATTGGAACTGACCTTGGTATTGGACGACATATATACATCTTTGTTGTGGGTATTTCCTGAACGAACTGATCACTTGATGTTTTCATTAACACCCTGGACCTAGTTCTCCACGTAATTTAGGTAATAGCACGACAGCAGAGACATTCGATCGTCTTTGTAGTCGACTCTGCGATTGGAAGACGAGCTATGATCATCTCTCGGAGCTGGAAGCCTCCGAAGACCAAGACGAGATATATGGGCTTGGAACCCTCTTAGTAGCGTACCAATATTGCCACGTTTTAATCCAGCGAGCCAAACTCCGCGTTACGGAACCCCAGCAGCATTTTTGCGCTTGTCACGAGGAAGCTTTGGCATTCGGAGACCGAATGCTAGATGATCTGAAACAGATCAAGCTCGCCAATTTCGACGCCTGGTGGTTTTCATGTAAGTATCTTTGTCATCGCTGGGCACGGCGGCTCTCTAATAAAGGCAGGGTCTCGCGCACATTTCAATGCGATATCTGATCTCATGGTGCTTCTTCATATCAGCGCACCCACCGACATTGCATGCACTCGCGCAAAAGACCTGGCGGCAAGGTACCGCCGTTGGCTATGGGTACGAAGTAGGTCATTTGAGCCTGTTAGAATGAGTCTTACCCGCCTAGATTCGCTCAACAAGCCTGAGCTTTGGCGAGGTTGATCAATGCCGTTGAATATCAGATACAGAAAAAAAAAAGAAAAAAAATAGACAGACCAACATGCGTTTTAGGCGCTTCATACCTGCCCTCAACATATATATCACAACGCACAACAATTTGAGATCAAGCCCATGCATTATTGCGTCTAGACTCGGACCAGAAACTGCCAGGGACGGAGGCTATGAGTATCGCGTAGTTATAGTACTTTCTCTTTCTCGCAATCATTCAGCTGATAGTCTATACAACACAACTAAATTTATTCACACTTCATATAAAAAGGGTTTGATCTATTATGAGATCAATGTCCCTTCATCTACATCTCGCAAAAGCGGACCAAGAAATATGAGCTCTTGGACTAACCCGAGGCCCCTTTTACTGCTTCTAACTCCCCAACCATTTCGCCTACTTAGCTCATCGCGATCTATTTGCCGACTTTTTCCTCCATTCTGATGGCATAAGTACTCCAAAACGCCTCTCCTTGGCATGGGTTGCCCTTAGAAACATGCATTTCACCACGACTCAAATCGTAGATGACGCATGCGACCGTCATGGTGCCACTCCCACTGCTGGATGCGGCTCCATACCTTTCAGCTCCTTTATCGGCGTGCTCGCACACACTGCGAGGAAACGAGGCATGATCCGAAAAAGCTGCCTTGAGGTCTTGCACGCTAAGGCTGACGGTTTGATTCATAGTTCGGTTTGCTTCCATTTGCGCAGAGAGCGGTAGTCGATCATGACTGACGGGCGCCTGGTCGATTTTGAGAAGTTCTGGTGAAGGAGGAATTGCTGGAGGCGAGGGGTTCGTTGCTGTTGCTGTTGGAGAGCCAACATTATCCGGCGTTTGGCTTTGGGCAGGTGGCAGTCGTCTCGCTTGCTGTTGCAATCGAGCTTGTAACAGTTGGCTCAATCTCCAATCTCGAAACAGTGACGATCCCCCTGGGTATGTATCAGAGATTCCTGAAAGCATAGGGATATTGATAGCCTGGTGCTGATAATGGTTGGCATGGGTAACCAGAAAATGAGCATCGTCGTTGACGCCGTGCTGTCCAAAGTTCCGCGCCTCAGGATGGATAACAAACTTTCGAGATGGAGTAAGCTCCAGGTTCATGGCCAGGTCCAAGCACCCGACCATGAGATTCCCGGAAACATGACGCGGGAAGGTTGACAATGACTTTAAACCAGCTGCGAAGTTTGGGCAATGTAGATACATGGCTCTTGCTAGTGTGAAAGGCAGGCATGGCCGGACTGGAGGTTGGTCTTCATTGGACCACAATGAGTTGGCGCAAAGTGCCAATCCCAAGGAGTTCATGCCCGACCGCGCCAGCTGGCCAGCTTCCGTAAGAGCTATGATCTCTTTCGGCGCCGAGGGTATGACGGGACTGTTCGAAGGAAGCTCAGGTATGGCTATGTGACTCTCGAGCACGATGATGGTGTCCAAGTCGTGTAGCCAACTCGACATGTCCCAATTCTGGGCCACGAGGGAAGATCCGCCTGGGCCGAGGTATGCCATGCTGGTGCATTCGCCGACTTTATGACCTGTAAGTCTGGCCAAGTCGTACCGCGCGTTCAGCAAGACAATGTCTTCAAGCTTCTCCCCGGCACCGCATGAAATTCCTCTCATCTCTTCGAGGCCTTCCGGGAAATGCTCCTCTGTTGCGGGGATGTATGATTCATTAATGTACTTGAGGCATTGTTCATACGAGCCCAGTGTTGGAGAGCATTTGTAACGCTCGACGTTGGTGTGAATTTTGCTCCGAGCTTGTTGACCATGAGAGTAGCCTCGCTCGTACGGAGCGCCTGAAACGACGATGTGCTGGTATTGAGTTGCCATATCCAAATTTGTGGTAAAATGCAGGTGATGGTTCCGAAGGCGTCTCAACGCCTTTAGGTTTAGGATATCAGTACGCGGGACTAGTGAACCATGCGATGTCGGTTCTTTGATCATATCTATGGATCCTTCTGTGCTTGTGTGTTCGCCGTACCAGCCACTCACTCTCATTCGCTCGCCGAAGGCGGCAAAGAAGTTCAATTTACGAACGGCGAGGCTAACCACAATCAGGTCCATGAACAGGACAATGTCACATTTGCACGGCTGGAGCTGCCTAATTTGGTATCGTTCGCTCCACCGAGACTCCGCAAGCAATGCTTCGCCGTTATTGACAGCTGAGTCGCCGCCGTGCCCCATGGGAAAAGGAAAGCATGCTCTGGCTGTGTCAACTTGATTCTGCTAGCGCTGCTGAGGTGCGGGGGACGCGTGCCATATCTGCGGTGAGATTCATGCTAATGCCAAGCATCAAGGATATAAAAGGCGATACCCATTTCCACAGTCAGTAACTTCATATTCTACTTATAAGAAGCATCGTCGGCTAATAGACAAAAAAAAGGTTTCTCGTACCTTCTGTGACACCTTCAGAGCCAAACATGGATATCGAAAACGCCCCGAAGAAACCAGCCATTGAGCCCACTGGCAACGATGTTGATGAAGGGGAAATCAAGAACTTGCAGCAAATGGACGGTGACCTTGCGCTGCGAGTTTATGAGCTAGATGTCACCGAAGACGAGGTGGCCCGAGTCAATCGGAAGAAGCTCGTTCGCAAGATCGATCTTCGGCTTATACCTATTGTAAGTCTCTGCAAACTCACCATTGTGCTTTTTCCATCTGACTTGAGTGCGCTGGTAGATGACGGCCGCAATGATGCTGTTCACCATGGACAAGTCCACACTGTCTTACTCGTCCATCATGGGCATCCAAGAAGACACACACTTGACCTCGGATCAATATTCTTGGCTCGGCAGTATATTCAGCTTAGGGTACCTGTTTTCCAACATCCCATGTGCCTTTATCATCCAGAAAGTCGCATTGTCAAAATGGGTTGTCATTACCATGTCACTCTGGGGCGTCGTTCTCGCTTGCATGGCTGCTGCTCCAAACTTTGGCTCCCTCTTTGCCATCAGACTGATCCTAGGGTAAGTTGCGCTGGGTGGGCTCAAGTTACTGTTTCTGCTTTGCCAAACTGACAGGTGGTAGATTCCTAGAAGCTAGTATCACACCAGTCTTCGTCATCATGACCGGAATGTGGTATACACGAGCGGAGCAAGCTTCTCGCCTGGGTCTTTGGTATTCCGGGGTAGGCCTCGCGACCATCGTTGGATCACCAATAGCCTGGGCCTTAGACAGCCCCACGGCCTCCACAGGTCGACTCGCTAATTGGCAGCTTCTTTACGTCGTGTTTGGCGCCATCACCGTTGGCCTAGCCGCCTGCTTCTTTTTCATTGTCCCTGACTCACCCATCACAGCCAAGTTCCTTACCTCGGCCGAAAAGGTCGCCGCCATCCAGCGCCTTCGTGTCAACCAGCAAGGCATCGGTAATACCCATTTCAAGCCTTACCAAGCATTGGAGCTTATCAAGGACCCTCGAACGTATTTGTACTTTGCCATCCAATTCATTGCGAACATTGGCTACGGAGCTGTGGGGACTTTCGGATCCCTGTTGATTGTGTCTTTGGGCTTCGACAAACGAAGAGCTCTCATCATCACAATGCCACACGGTGCGGTCACGTTTTTTGGTGTACTTGCTGCATGCTACTTTGCTTCCAAGATGAACGATCGGACGCTGTGGTCAGGCGTAGCTGCAATCTGTGGTGCTGTGTTCGGCGCCTGTCTTTACAGTATTGAGCACGACAGGTGGGCTGCGCTCATTTCTTACTACGTAAGTCATGCCCTACGGAGCTCCAGGAAAACAGAGAACTAACCACTAAATCAAGTTTCAACACATATTTGTGGCGACATACATCTTGAACTTTAGTCTGGTCAGCGCAAACACTGCAGGCCACACAAAGAAGGTTCTCACCAATGCTGTCTTGCTTCTCGGGGCTACGAGCGGCAGTTTGACTGGACCGCAAATCACCAAGAACGTAAGTACCCTTTGCTCAGAAAATAACACGACCTGCATCGCTGATGAATCAATGCCTGCAGGATCCAACTTATAAGAAAGTTAAGCTTGCTTGCTTGTGGGCACCAGCTGCATGCCTCGTACTCCTTTGTCTAATCCGTCTTTTGAACATCCGGGAGAACCGTCGCAGAGATAGGGCAACCCGGGAGGAAGAGCCCACAGAAAATTTTGAGTTCATGGACTTGACAGATGGAGAGAACAAAGAATTCAGGTATCAGATGTAGATGCCAGAGCGCATCCTGTGGGCAGGTCATCCAGTCCTGGAATCTTGTTCTCAAGGGTAGTTCATCGGTCGTTGTAAGAAGAGGCATTGTTGGTTGAACAGCTTGGGCTAAGGCCGTCGATGTGAGAGGTATTCCGGAGGTTCTCGCCTTGTTGCGTTCAACTAGGGCAGTGCCGCATAGGACTGGGGGTGCGACAGCAAAGGCTCGATCAGGATTGGTTCTGGTATTCCCTCTAGCATAATGCAACTTCTCCTGGGTAATATAAAAATGCACCCAGTATATCTACTACTGCTATGTCGCTAACGTGTGGTGGTGCATACATAACGTCTTAATGTTACGGGTTTGACAAAGTTCTTGGTGGCTGTAAATCAACCCGCCTTCGAATTATATGATCCTGCAAGCGTATCGTCACCGTTTTGGGCTTTGAAAAAGGTCCTCGTTGTGAGACATGCAGATGGCGTGCTTAGAGTCGCCTTTAGAATAGCCAACCAGAGCCCCAGTCAAGAGGAGCACAACGCTCAAGACCATTACTATCGTACCTGCCATTCTACGACTAGTGAGTGCTCGGCCTCGGCACAATAGCAATCTATGTTTGAGGAATTATAGTCATTCCGGTTGGACTAGTAGAGACTTTGTACCTGGCACGTTGATCCAAGAAGGGATCTTGTCTGTGTGGACCGCGCGCCGTCAGGCCCCGGCCGGTATCACTTGATACAACAGCACTCTCCCGGGCTATCTATCGCTGCATAGGGGAGATACCTAGGCACCTATTTATCGAATAGTCCACATGGTAAATGTCTACAACAAATATTAGAGCCGAGGTTTGGCATCTAGAATGCTTATTTTCGACGCTTGCCCGGTGTGGGGACGCATGGGGAAGATGACCCATGTTCCACAATCGGCCAGGCGACAGATAAGCTTCATCTAAAACGTATGCAACCACCGGATGGCTTCGGCCAACGGCGAACGGCCAGCGGCAAAACGACCAACGGCGAACGGCCCTCGGCAACGAACAATGGCAGCGATAAGCCTCTGCCGATCCAGGAGGTAGCTCCACCCTTCACTAGCTGTTCGGCATCACACCCCATATGAGTCTTCTCCAACGTCTTGAGTGCTCGGTAGCTCGCCTCACCTCTTAATCGGTTCACGTCGGCCTTCTCGGCTGCGAGATATTCAAGCCCCTCGCCAAATTCCTCTATGCATGCTTTGAGTATAGTATCGCCGCCGGAGCCAGTCGCTCGCTTCGCCGCTCGACTGGTGAAGTGAACACCATATTGTTTTAGAAAGTGGCCCTAAGGAGCCAACTTGCAAACTAGTCCATCAGCGCATAGCAGAACGCTTTGCACCATGGCCAACTCTTTTGACCAAGCAATACTATAATGGCCGCCATCACCGAAGTCGATCCGCCAGGGGAGCAACCCGAGTATGTGTACTTCAACCAAGGGGGGGAATGGGGTCACCGGCGCGAGGTTTTGGAAGGCGACAGGATGAAGAACACCTTCAACGAAATTCCCATCATTGATATCGGAGGCTGGCATGATGGCGACCTAAACGCCCGTAAGAAGGTCGCTCGGGAAATCGCACATGCTTCCCAAAACGTCGGTTTTTTCTACATTAAAAACCATGGTATTGACCAGGGTTTGATTAACAAGACACTGGAATCCAACCGCAGGTATTTTGAGAAGCCACTGGACGTGAAAATGCAAGGACACATCTACTACAGTAGAGACTTGCGAGGCTATGAGCCTGTGCATGGCGCAAGGTCTGATGCGAACACTGCACTTGGGGGTAGGTTCACCTCGGCGTACTGCTATAGCCATCTATTAACCGACATGAACAGATCGAAAAGAGTCCTTCTTGTATAGTTACGAGGCGGAAGAGGACCCTGTTGTCCCAGAACTGACGCCTCAACAACGCTCGCTACTTGCGCACAATCTCTGGCCCAAAGATGACCCGGAGTTCAAAAACGCTTCCTTTTCTTACGACAAAGCACTACTTCCTCTTGCTCGCAGCATGGTGAATGCTTTTGCCTTGGGCCTGGGTGAAGAAGAGTCGTATTTTGACTCTATTATAACTGCGCCCAACACGTCAGTCAAGAAGATTCATTACCCTCCTCAAGATGTTTCATCCACAGATGAGACGGGCATTGGAGCCCACACCGACTTTGTTTGTTAGTGCCTTGCCCTATCTATCCTGAATATCGCTCATAATGTATCCAGGCTTCACTATCCTCCTCCAAGATGACGTTGGTGGCCTTGAAGTCTTAAACGCAAACGCTCACTGGGTTCCCGCGCCCCCATATCCCGGTACTTTCGTGGTCAATATTGGGGACTTCCTAATGAGACTTACTAACCATCGCTTCTTATCGACCGTCCACCGTGTGAGGAATCTCACTGGCAAAGATAGATATTCGATGCCATTCTTTTTCAGCTTTAATATGGATGCATATGTCCAGACTTTGCCATCCTGTATTTCTCCTGAGAACCCAAACAAGTACGAGCCTATCACTGTTTCCAATGTAGGTCACTACTATTTCGATTTTTTATCCCAGCGTTAATGAAAATTGCAGTATTATAAGCAACGTCATAGGATGCAGCGCAAGGCCTTCGAGCAACGAAAAGCAGGAGACACGTCTACAGTTTTTTAGAACATAGACTTCAGACGGATGGGGTGCCGATACTACAGAAGCAGCTTAAATAACACATATTTCAAAAGGTTGTAGTCTTTATTGAATTAGAATTGAAGAGTTCTGTTAAAGCCTTACCGTCCATCTGACATTAAACGCCGCGCTTCCTGTCAATACTTAGAGGTGCCTCGTTTGGTACGCTCGGCGCCACTACCTCCGCAAACTGAAAACTGAGGCGGCGCCAGGCTTTGGGGCATGGCTCTCGTATACTGGGGGATTAAATTGTGTACGCATGTCTGAGGACAGATTCTATAAGACAATGACCTCATGCTGGCAGACGGACGTTTTGTGTAGATGACGTCCCCCACAGCAATGGTGATACTGTGAAGGGCCCGCGACTTTCCACTGGGGCTCTATCAAGCTTCCTCGCTTGCTCAATCACGAGAGTCGGGCCCAAGCAGGCCCAAGCCTTCACTACAGGGCCACGCTCTTCAATTCGTGAAAGAAGCGACTTCGCATCTTCCTCAATAGTCAGGTCGCCGTTAACAGACATGGCTCGATCTCCGTTGAAACGTAGTGCCTACGATAGCCCGGTTCCTGATCCGAAAGTCGAAGTAAATGGCGCCTGTGAAAAGCCCCCCCCCCCCCCCCGGGTGACAATATCCGATCGTCGCCTCGTTCCCGGCAGAGAATCTACACATTGCCTGCGGCCTAGTCATTCTAGCCTCTCCACTAAGCACGTCAATCTCACCGGATACCTTATCCGCCCGCATGTTGATTGGTTCTTGCTCGCCGGGCGGCAAAGATAAGAGTGAGCCAACCACCGAAGGCAAGAGTTAGCCAGTCGCCAAAGATAAGAGTGAGCTGATCGTCGACGGAACTCGAAGCTGCCTGGTTTCCTCTCGGTCTCTTCGGCATTCGAGCTCCGTGTTACAGAACTTCCAGCAAGGAGCATGGTCGCTAATAATAGCAATGGTCCTCGGAAGAGGAGGCGCAAGACTGGTATGGCTTTTGGCCCTCAATGACCTTTACACTCTAAGAGTAAAGCTAAGCCCGCGCCTAGGTTGCCTCACATGTCGGCAACGAAAGGTCCGGTGCGATGAAGCTGTCGTGCTCGTATCCGGACCCCAGCGGTGCCACGACACCTGCGAAGCGAGCAAGACGACGGCGAACTGCGGATTATGATAACAGTCTTGCCCCTGGCGCAGAGTATGCACCTCCGTTGGCGCAGCAACCACTGCCTAGCTCGGAGGGCTCTGCTGGCGAAGCAATAGCTGCTTCACTGCATATGCACCTATCCCCGCCGTGGTGGTCGTCTCTTGATTTTCTTGGCGAGGGGCTCGTTGATGTCGACTGGGCTGTCTTGGGAGCCGAAACCAATCAAGCACCTGGCGGATCTCCCCCTCCCGGGCCGAGGGATGATGTCCAAAACGGGTTGTATCCCCATGGAGCACGGCCTGGAGCCCCGGTGCCTGGCTCTATCGTGCGACTCTCCCCGGCGACAGCAACGCCGGAACGATGCCGAAACGTAACGCTGGTGCACCAAGACAGGGAGCTCATGCATCACTTTACCATCACCATGGTTCGCTTCTGCATCTTGAAAAATTGTCTTCAGGACAACTTGTACAACTTCATCCTGAACAACCTGGGTTTGTACCACTAAAGCCTATTCGACGCGATGATGGCTTGGTCTGCGTTGCACCTGGCACATACACGCCAGAAAAGCAAACACGGCGCAGAAGCTCGGTATCAGCGTGCGTACACAGAGCTGCTCGAAGACCTGGAAGATACAGTGCCTCCCAGTCTTATTTTGACAACAATATGGTTCCTGCTGCAGTACCAGCTCATTGTAGCGGAAGGAGTCAGCAAATTCTGCGAGCTAATCAATCTTGCGGCCAACGTGGTTAAATCTGAATTCGATCGTGACGACGCCGCAAGCGCAATAAGCCGGGTCGGGCCAGTGGGATCTCTGGTCCTGGTCTGGATGAGCGTTCGGGATAACCAGACATCCTATCTGGGTCTAGGAGGCAGACGTCTGGGATGCCTGAAGATGTACCTGCACATCTATGACCTTATTGACAAGGCATCCATTGCCCAAGATTCACCACCCCTGGCCAATTGTGCGCCTGGGCCGAGTTTGACTCGTGATAGTCCGGCAGAGATGCAGGCTTGCATGAGGTTGAGCCTTAGGAACGTAACCGTGGCTGGCCAGATTAACATCCTGGGTCGACGATGCATGGCTGTGGTTGGCAGCTCGGCCTGGGATTCTGTTCGTGCTAGCCTCACAATCCTCCAGGACGAGGCTGAACTGGATGAGTCCCCAGCGGCAAAAGCCGCTCTCGCTGTTGCCAAAGGAAATCTGGCGGCGATGCCAAGGGTGACTCCGATATGCTACAATAGGATGCTGCTTCTTGGAGGGTATTATATCTGCCTGATTCAGTACAACACCTATCGGCTGCAGTCGTTCGATGTGCCAGAGTTGTTTCGTCCGGAGGAATGTGCAGATCGCATCATCAGAATATGTCAGAGAGTCTCTTGTGAGCAGCCCAACTCGCCTCAAGGCATCTGGCCAACACACATCTTCATTGCTGGAATTACTACCAAGGACCCGGTCTACCAATAATGGGTTGTCCACGTCCTCGCCATCGCAGAGCGGTGGGGCCAGAACATTGTCAAAACACTCAAGTTGCTGGAAGCAGTGATCAAACGACAAAATTTGTCGGGTGAAGGCTTGGATTTCTTGCAAGTCATGAGAAAAACCACGGGTCTCTTCATAATCTAGGCGCCTTTTCCCAATACAACTAGTAAATGTAGCGGAAATGCTTCTGAGCCTTGTCCGTGAAATCCATTAGACCCTCCTGGGCTCTTGCGGAAGGGTTAAGAGCAGAACAGCCCCAACCAACGGGGGGGACCTGTGAAATTAAGCCCACTAAAGAACGAACATCCTTGAAACGGGCATTCACGTCACCGGCCAAGAGGATGGAAAAACCTTGGATCACGCCAAGCGGCATCTGGTGGTAGGGCTCTCTCTTTTGTCTCAGGTTGAAGAGTTCCTTCTAGTCTTTCTGGTGTAGATGATGTGTGTCACGGCTTGGTCTACCGTGTAGCTCGTAGCTTGATAAACAGCTGGCGCACCTCGATTGACTATTCCCATTTCGATTTTGCCCTGTGCGTAACAGTAGAGGTGACAGGGACTGGATAGACCTCCATTCCAAGCCGAATCTAGTCTCGACTGGTCTAGATTCTAAAAATCAGGCACATATCGGCCTCTAGACGAGTTATTCTAGTGGATTTTTTTGCACTTAGATTCTTATTACATAGGTTCCTAGAGTCCCTGGAGACCTGCATCCTAAGGTATTGACCCGATCGTCACATTAACAACCACAGGAGCAACAATGAATAATGTCCAGAGCTCCCCAAGTCACAGCTCGTCTCTGCGAACCTGATATCTTTTCAGGTTAGGGGTCTGACTCCTCAACCTAAATGCCGACACGCCATGGCGGGGTACTCTTGCCTGTAAATCACCCCACGCCTTGACGCTTCCAATCCTTTTGCCGAAAAGTCTCTTGTCGCCCAGACGGAGACCCTCAGCGTAGGGAAGATCTGTCGAGTTATACCAGTGGGTTTGTTTCAGCGTTTCTCCTGCGGCCTCCAGCTTGCTTTCCAAGCTCGCATCTCTCAGAGCCTCTGCCACACTATTGTGCATTCGGTTTGCCCAGAGATCATAAACATCCCAATCGTGCTTTACTTGTGGCGCTGAGCCACCAGGACCGTCCGACACGAAAATCTCTTCTAGCGAGCATGTCATATCCACGTCCTCTTCTGCAGCATTAAGAAATGCGACAACTTGATCTCCATTGGCCAAAGGCCCGCTCCACACCTGGATTTCCCCAACGCCATACTTATCCTTCTTGACGCTATAATCAATATGGACCCTGTAGGCTGACCGCCCAGCGGGGTCTTGATTGATCGCAATTATGGCAGGGTTATTCAGGATGGTGAGGGCCGAAGGAGACAGTGTGCGTAGATCAGCGCCGATGAGGAGAGGGGACTTGAGAAGCGCCCACATTGTGAAATGAGCCTTATACTCATCATCTGTCATCCCGCCCAGACCTACCTCGAGCATGTCGAGGTCATTCCAGGCTCCCGGCTGGGCACGGTCGGCATAGGCAGCAACCCGATTGAGAATATACAGGACAGAGCAATGAGCTCCAAACGAGGTGCACATGGACTGACTTGGATCATCGCAACTGTTCTTCTTAGCAACGGCTTTCTGGGGCGGTGGCTGAACTTACGCGCAAAGAGCGTCAGGCC
Source organism: Dactylonectria alcacerensis (assembly GCA_029931735.1). NCBI lineage: Eukaryota > Fungi > Ascomycota > Sordariomycetes > Hypocreales > Nectriaceae > Dactylonectria > Dactylonectria alcacerensis. Next base: position 3,283,717 of record JAPMUZ010000009.1, on the reverse strand, counting down.
TAGAGAAGGAATCGTAGATATCACCGGTCACGCGCCACGAGTTGGCCACAGAAGCCCCCCAGAAATAAACATAGTCCTCGCCCCAACTGCAGAGAGAGTAGAGAATGGGTCTTCCAGTCCTGTTCAGGGCTGAATACATTGTTTCAAATCTCTTGAACGACGCCTCCGGGGTTCCGTATCGACCTCGAGAGTAGCAGTTGTCATACTTGAGGTAGTCTACACCCCAAGATGCAAACGACTGGGCGTCGTTCTGCTCCCAGTCCAGCGATCCAGGGTAACGAGCACATGTTAGCTCACCAGCACTCGAATATATACCGAATTTGAGTCCCAAGTTGTGGATGTTATCCGACACGAACTCCATGCCGTTTGGGAACCTCGTCATGTCCGGAAATTGGAAGCCGTCTTGGTCTCTACCACCGGACCAGCAATCATCTAGAACCACGTATTGGTAGCCTAGATCTCGAAGGCCCAAGGACACAAGCTGTTTGGAAGTACTGAGGAGGAGGCCTTCTGAAACGTCGCATCCTATGGAATTCCAGTTGTTCTATTCGCGAGAATTAGTAGCCAAGCTCAGCAGGCTAACCACGAATGAATGAGGCATACCCATCCCATTTGCGGGGTTCGTGCCAGGCCGTTATCAAGAGCAGATGCCAGGCCAAAAACGCTTACTACATAGCCAGCGGCTCTGCAGGAGGACCTTGTGTTCAGGTGCATTGTAGAACGTAGTAGAAACCCGGCTGAAGGGGAGAGGGTGGCGTGAGAAAGCCGGGAAGATGTCTTCACGTGGGACGAAAATCTTGCGCTTCACTTTTAAGGTAAAAAGTTGCCTTATGTTACAAGGACTGGATTGATATATCAGTCGGTCCGACGTGCCCCGGCTGATTTTCCGTTTGGCGGCGGGGTTTCATCACTGCTAGACTGTACGGGGTTATGTTCGGGAAACACATACGTAAAACACAGATCATTGGCCACTCCTCTCCACCCGTACATACCTGGCTTGGGGGATGTAAAAACAAACACCGGACTGGATTGATTTATCAGTCGGTCAGCCTTGCCCTGGCTGAATATTCCATCTGGTGGCGGGGTTTCATCACTGCTAGACTATACGGGGTTATGTTCGGGGACGTAAAACACAGATCATCGCCCACTTCTCTCTACCCGTACATACCTTGGCTTGGGGGGATGCGAAAAAAAAAAACACCAGACACCTGGAGCTGTCCCTGCAGCCAAATCAGTCTGGTGTATTTTTACACCAAGAGGCCTGGCAACACCCCAAACGAACCCCACACCCGCAACTGTCAAGCACGGACATGATGATCTTTCCACTAGCACAGATCGGTCTAGGCCACCGACTAAACACGGATGTGGGGCATCTCGACCAGGGCGTCATCCTCGAGTCATCACCATCCTTACTTCCGCGTGTACTCCTGAGCTGCATGCCTAAACCTCGTGCCTTAACATGAGGTTCTGGAATGAAAATCAAACACCATTCCCAATCCAGGAGGGTGGGATAAACACCGAGCGTTACCCCGAAATTCCCTCCACATAAAGTTCATCTTCTGGTTGCTCTGTTGTCGGTCCGACACGGGAGCTACTTTTGCATCGTTTGCAAGAGGCGATTAGAGCTGAATGCATCCCACAAACTTCCGATAAATCTTTTTACAAGGCTCTATTCGAGGCGTGAAATCGAGAATTTGCATGCTTCGGCGGTTTTCATCCTTCACCTTCTTTTACGTTCCTGTGGATAATCACCATCCAATCATGACCATGTCACGCACCAACCCCTCCACTGAGAAGCCGAACTCTGACAAATTCGCACGGTGGAGGCCCAAATATCACCTTCTAGCACCTAACGGGTGGATGAACGATCCATGCGGGCTCAATTATGACGCCCAGAGGCGCAAATACCATGCCTTCTTCCAATGGAATCCCTTCGGCAATGACTGGGGCAACATGTCTTGGGGACACGCCGTTTCTGATGACATGGTATCTTGGAGCGTCTTCGACCACCCAGCTCTTGAGCCTGATAAGCCGTATGATGGTGAGGGCGTCTTTACTGGTGCTCTTTTCCCAGCTGGCCTTGACGGCAACGCAAACGGCACATTGACCCTTATTTACACGTCCGTGAGCAAGTCGCCGATCCATTATACCTTGCCATATAGTCATGGATGCGAAACCTTGAGCTTGGCAACTTCTTGTGATGGTGGGCTCAGCTGGAATAAAGTTGAAGGGAATCCGATCTTACCAGGGCCACCAAGCGACACTCAAGCAATATCCTGGAGGGATCCCTATGTCGCGTGCTGGCCGGGAATGAGTCGGGTTCTTGGACTGCCCTCACACCAAGTGTTCGGCTTACTATCTGGAGGCATTCGGCACAAAACACCGACAACCTGGCTCTATGCTGTGGGCTCTACAGACCTTACGGACTGGCGCTGTATCGGTCCCTTGGTTGATATTGGCAAGAATTTCTGTCCTTCAGGAGCAGATTTCGACATGGGAGTCAACTTTGAGTGCGGTAATTTCATGTCCCTTGAAGATGCTGATGGCGGCTCAACGGACTTTTTGATCATGTCCTGTGAAGGTGTCCAGACAAGGGGAGAAACAGCAGACGACACTACCTCGACTTGTATCAAGACACAGGGTTGGATGTCCGGACCTCTTGTAGCTGACTACAACGGATCAGCTCAGATGCAGTGGGAATGCGGTGGACGCCTCGACTTTGGGTCCCTTTACGCCGCAAATTCCTTCTGGGACCCAGTGATCCGTCAACAAATAACGATGGGATGGATCCCTGAAGATGGTCTCCCCGACGCAACTCGACACCAACAAGGATGGTCAGGCTGCTTGTCCTTGCCCAGAGTCCTTAGATCTTTGGCCTTGGTGAACGTGACTGGAAGTCGACATGGCCATTTGTTGGGCATGGGCGCGTTTGCGGTCATGCCCGACCGCGATGGTACCTTCATACTCCGTACCCTCGGTGTTTCTCCTCATCCAAATCTCGAGAGCCTCAGAAAGTGTGCTCGCGAAATACGGATCTCTACAGCAGACCTCGCAGCTCCCAAGGGCCCCCGACATTGGATCGGCCCTGTCATGAGCCTCAAGAGCCAGCAGTGGGAATTGAAATGCAAGATGGCCCTGAAAGGTGACTGCCAGCGTGTTGGTTTAAACATCTTCCATTCGTCAAGTAAGTGGGAAACGATCCAAGGGACCCTGAAATCTGCTCACCTGGAACAGATGGCATGACCAACATGTCTCGCGTTTATTTTGAAGCGGTAGACGGACGAGTTATCATTCAGAAAGCCGCAGTTCACACTGTCGCTGGTGCCAATGTTGCGTCTGACTCTGCACCTCATCCTCTGTTCCGTATGATAGATACGAGGACTGGAGCTGAGATGGAGGAGGAATTACTCATTCACATGTTCTACGACCAAGGCGTGTTGGAAGTTTTTTTCAACGAGCGCACAACTGTCACTAGTCGCCTTTACCCTTTATCAGTGCAGGATACCAGTTTACAGCTGTTTGCCGAGGGTACGAATGAGGCTGAAGCCACCCCCTTGGATGTACAAGGAACTGTCTGGGATGGTCTTGCGGCATAGATGTTCCCTGTTAATGGTACAGGGGGCCTTGACACCAGTGAGGGCGGACTACTTCATAGGGCCAGTTTTCGAATGTCGACAGAAATTCAAAGCAAACCTTTTGGTCAAACACCAAACCGTGCCGGGAACGATTGAAACGAGTATATTTACAACGTGGGGCCAGGAGACAACAATTCATGAACGAGGGAGCGAATAGTGGTCGTGGACAATAATTCTGCTGACCCTCAAATCTGTCTACTTTGGCACGTTTACCCGAGAAATGCCAAACAAGGTCATTGCCGGCATTCCTGGAGACATTCTAATAATCGAGTCGGTTCGGAGGGGATTGTAGCCGGCTATCCGTCCGCTGGCGAAATGGAAGCGACGAATCGCTCCCACAGAATCGGTTGTGGCTGGCAGCCCCGCAGGCTGAGACACGGCAGCCAACACAGCATGACCAGGCAAGATCCCTAACTAAAACGCATGGGTCAAGTATCAACCCAGTGACACCTGATTAATTAGCCTGTGTTGCCTTTCTCTCCGCTTGGCGTAGGCTGATGATGCCGGGGTTCCTCTTTACCGGGCTCTTCACCGAGGGAAGTGACGTTGATATGGGGAATCGGGTCGCTGGTTATTGCCCAATGAGCGTTTTCGAGTGCATGTGCTGAGATAGCTCTAATAGTGATGAAGGTGGGATTCACTCCATCATTGCGTGGCGTTGGTGCGTTGGCCTGAACTTAAAATGCAACCATCCCCAAGCGAGATGATTCAGAACACCTTTGTTGGACATTTTGCTTCGAAACCATAGAGGTGTACACCTTCTAAAAGCCATTACCTAGGAGGAGGTGATGAGAACGCCACAATTAGGAGCTGCCTAGACCAATTGCTTTGCTTGGGTCGACAACACCAGTTGTCAATCTGAGTACACGGCAGCAGGATCAGCCAGTATTGACGACGAGGCATGGTTTCGCCTAGTCCTGCATTGTTGAGGCTTGGTTAACCAACGAACAAGGATTAAAAAATTGTGGCGTTGAGGTCCTGGGGCGAGACTCTCACTGCCAAGGCTGGAGTGGATTTCGAGGCACTAAACCTCTCATGCGTTCGGCATTGTCGGACCGACGAAGGGCTGGGGTGGTCGGCCGGGTTGATTCAGGTTGGCTCCTATGTTCCTGGAGGGCGTCGATCTCGTGTGAAGGGGCCGCCCTCTGGGGCTCCGAAAGTCTCCTCACGTGAGGCTGTGTGAAGACTTTGAACCCAAGCAACCTAGGATTGAGTGTTGTATTCCCCCATGGGGTAATCTGCTTCCCCTGTGGCCATTCCACCCCCACAACTCAACGTCAGGCCTGGGGCGTCCGGCTCTTTCGGATATCGCATATAAGGTCTCAGGCTTCTCGCTTCACCAAGACAATCATCGATATCTCCAGCTTCACATGGCTTGAGAGTGCAACGACACTGCTGATTCTTCTACAACCAAGTCTCTGTCAAGTTTCCAGAATTCGGTCTTTTCATTATGACTACTCTGACCCAGACCCAGAGCCCCATTGGCAAAGACAAGCCTATCTCTACCATGGAGCCTCACATCCCCGAAGGCACAGCTGTTGCCGTTGATACTGAACGTGGTATGACTGTCAAGGACTCTCTGAGGTTGTGGCCCAAGGCAATCATCTTTTCTTTCCTCATCTCCCTGGCCATCATCATGGAGGTACATTCTCCTGTCTTGCTCTCAGCTCAATACCAAAACCAACTAACGCAATCACACCTACCTAGGGCTATGACACGAGCTTGATGTCCAACTTCTGGGCTTATCCTGCTTTCGTAGAGCGATTCGGAGATGAGGTTGACAACGATGGAAATTCCATCGTTTCTGCGCGCTGGCAGACCATCATTCTCAACTCGACGCAGGTCGGCTCTATCATTGGGCTCTTCATCAATGGCATTGTGACGGAGTGGCTTGGATATCGTAAGACCATGATCATCACCATGATTGCCATGATCGGTGCCATTTTCATACCCTTTTTCTCCACTGGACTGCCAATGTTCCTCGCCGGTGGTATTGTGCAGGGCATTCCCTGGGGAATCTTCCAAACTTTGGCAGTTACTTATGCCGCAGACATCTGTCCTCTCAAGCTCAGAGGCTACATGACTTCATGGGTAAGTAGTTTCTGTCGTCAAGCAGGTTGCATCGGCGCCGATGAATCCCTGGCCATACTTGGCAGAGGCAAGCAGGAGAGGGGCTAATCACGGCTTCTTCCCAACTAGATCAATATGTGCTGGGTCATCGGCCAATTCATCGCCGTCGGCATTCTAAACGGCTTCATTCACCGAGACGACGAGTGGTCTTATCGCATTCCCTTCGCAATCCAGTGGGTAAGTACATGCCAGCCCCAGAGGGTGACTTGAACATCGCCTGACGCTCGGTAGGCCTGGCCAATCCCAATCATCATGGCTTCCATCTTCGCTCCGGAAAGCCCCTGGTGGCTTATCCGTCACGGTCGCACCGACGAGGCTCGCGCTGCCATACAAAAGCTGACGACGCCCCGCCCCGATATCGACTTTGAAATCGACGCGCACCTCGAAATGATGCGCTTGACTGTTGAATTCGAAGCGCAGACGGCTGGCGCTGGTGGACACTACTGGGATTGCTTCCGCGGTGCTGATCGGCGTCGCACTGAAATCGCAGCCATAACCTGGACGACGCATGCCTTTTGCGGTGCCCCATTTATCGGTTACGGTATTCAGTTTATGATCCAAGCCGGTCTAGATCCCGACAATGGTTTCTCCATGAGTCTTGGTCAAATGGGCCTCTCGCTCACCGGTTGTCTTGTCGCTTGGTGGGTTATGACCCACGTTGGACGCCGTACCATGTACGTCACCGGCCTAGCCGGAATGACCGTCATTCTCTTGGTCATTGGATTCCTTGGCCTCGCACCTCGAAGCAACTCAGGGGCTTCCTGGGCCATTGGTGCTCTGATTATGGTGATGGTTTTGGTGTTTCAGTTGACGGTAAGTGGTACTCCACCATCAGATGCGCCAACATCGATTTTGGATACACATGACCCTAGAACTAAGTACGAACCAACAGGTTGGTCCCTCCTGTTATACTATTGTTGCGGAGACTCCGTCTAGTCAACTTCGCGTCAAGACAGTGGCTATTGCCCGAGCTTCGTACAATGCCGGAGGGTTTATCACGAATGCCCTGATGCCGCAGATTATTGGCCGTAATGCGTGGAACTGGGGTGCTAAGGGCGGATTTTTCTGGGCTGGTATTGCATTCTTATTTCTTGTCTGGACCTGGTTTCGTCTCCCTGAGACCATGGGATTGACTTATACTGACCTGGATCTTCTATTTGAGCACGGGGTTCCGACGCGGAAATTCTCGCCTGAAGCCGCCGATATCCTGCGACCTCAGCTTCAAAGCGTGGCGGAGGGACATGACAAGGCAACCTTTGTTCAGGCTGAGGTGGCTTGAAAGACAGTGAGAAGATCGGAAATACGCACAGGGATCGTGTGTATAACTGATAACCTATCTTGTGCACTATTGTTACTAGCCGTAGCATTCTTCAAGCTTCGATCCCGCTTTCCCTGGATACTGCTACATTTGGTGTTGTGCGATGGCCATTCTTGCTCAGAATGGCAAAGATTAACAAGAAAGAGAAAATCAGGTGAAGAAGCTCTATTGCGTTACAGTTGAGATGCTGGAGGCTCTCCTCCGCTACTCCCAAGAGGAGGTGACGGGCTATATACCTTGCCCAGGATAGGAGCTGGTTTTGAAACTGGACCGAGTGACGGAACCCACCCCAAGCGGTGGATCTTTATGGCCTGAACCTGTTGGATAGCATAGGTGACCACGATGATGACTCTGTAATGTGTGTATATATTATGTAACTTCTGCTTAAGCTCCCGCCCCTTGAGGTCAGGGAGGTATAGCTACTCCTAGATTCCTAATACGGTCTAGCCTAGCGAGCGCTCGGCGAGCGCTCCCCGATTCAGTCCCGAAAGACCACCTAGTCTCACGTGACCACCCTGCGCCTAGGTGTTCCAACATGGTCTAATTCAACAATATGAACCCTGTCTACACCCAGTTTTGAAGTCTAACATCCTTCCAATAATGCCTAAGCCGCGGCGATGGGAAAAACAACGCGGGAAGATAGGATTCAAAGAACGAACCGCGGCTGATAGAGCAAGGCTTCCAAGCACATACATAAGACATCATTTGCGGTATCGAAACTAAACGCAATTTCGTTCATATGTAGCTGTGCACGTAGAGTCGTCTCGGGCCCATAAAGACTTTGCGGAGGTCATTAGAACTACGGTTGTTGTTGATCGCCTGCTACACTATTAAAGTAAGGTTCGATATCGCAGTCCTACCAAGCCCTATGCCTGTTTTTTTTGGGTCCAAAACAAAACATTCGGGCTGTTGTAAAATCACTTTGCAATCATACCGCAACAGCCCAAGCCCATTTCGGACCAACGATGTCTCGAATCTCAGCGCAAACACCCTCTTTCCACCCCATCATTATGAATGTGTCACCAACATCACCATTTGCCAAGAAACACCCATATGATAACGACACAAGAGCTGCAGGTTCATAGGCTTCAAGTAGTCTCATGAAATCTTTGCTTACCAGGCATGCCCATTGTAACGACGCTCTATGTGCTGGCCACCATTCTGATGTCTGTGCTTTTCTCACCAGCCATTTCATCAGATCCAGAGCGTCCTGACAGATTTGTCTGACGACTGGGTCCTCTTCTTGGTCCAAAAAAGTCAAAGAGTCGAGTACGTCCAGGAGTGGATCGAGAGGCCCATGGTCAGGTGGTTCAGCCTCCGTAACGTAAAGTATTCGTTCATGTCGCTCTGGCCGTATGACGCCAAAAGCATCTGCAATAGCCCTCACACCCCTCGTGAGCCTGCAAGTAACGAGTAGGTCGTTCAGCATGGACGGAGGATCATTCTCCCCCCGTACAAGCTCTTTGAGGGAGCCTTCAGCATAAGAGCTAATCATCATGAGAACTGAGGCAAGATGACACACAGCGCCGTTGTCGCGGTTTGCGTTTGCCACTACATCCCTCATAATCCCCACAGCGTTTTGAGAATACTTGAATCCTAGGGAAACGTAGATATCTCGTCGCCGGCGATGTGCTGGCATGTCTGTTTGTGATCGATGTGCTGTATGCGCTTGTTCGAACGACGATATGGCTAGCGCCAGATTCAAAATGACCGGATGATCGAAAGCGAGGTGTGTCACTTCATATTGCCAAAGATCTTCCGACCCTCGTTGGTGAACAACAGCCCTGAAGGCAACTTTGTGCCAATGGTCTAGCAGCTCCCTATCTTGTGCAGTCAAGCCATCTGCAGGCGATGGAGCGATTCGTTGGAGATGTGTGACGGGCACGATCTGTGCCGAAGTCGTGTCGCGCGGTGATTGCGTCCTGCTCCGAGGTGATCTTCCTTGAGCTTTGAGGCTACATATTGAGCTACGTCGAATACAAGCCGTGCATGGAACCGCTTCGTCACACTATCATGGCTGTAAGCGCTCATTCACTTCACTTGGTCTGTAAGTCATTACCTTTACTTTTCTGGCTTTGCATTCCAGACAGCCGGTCCGCGTCTTTTTATAGGTCATTTCGAGGGATTTGGAATGAAATTGACAATTCAATGCTACCCCAGTTGCCAGCGGGTCGATGATAATAAGGCGTACGGTCTACAACACCGCCCGCCATTGTGGGCCTCAATCACGTCATTCCTTAAAACGCATCTTCCACTAACCCCGTCTCAGCAACATACGTCGCCCAATGTACAAGCATTTCCTCCAAAATCTCAGGACGTTTCTTCACCAGATCATGTTGCTCAGCCGGATCCTCCTCTACATTGAACAGCTCCCAACTATCTCCACCCTGCTTCGCTAGTAACACTGCTTTCCAGTTTCCTCTACGGATGGCACGATTGCCGAACAATTCCCAACCATGGATGTGATTCGCATCTTCGTGGACGGTAGGATGTTCCGTAGGAGACAAGAGATGGTTCACCCAGGACTTTCCTCGAGGAACGACGACTTCTCGGCCCCTGAAGGAGGTCCCTGGGTGTTGCACCTGTGCAAGATCGAGGATGGTGGGCAAGATATCCATGACAGTCGTGAATGAATGCGAAATAGTCTCAGGAGCCGCTGAAATTGGTGGGAAGCGAATGAGGCAAGGGCAGCGAATCCCGCCCTCCGTTGACCATCCCTTGAACCCGCGAGAAGGGGCAGTGGCAGCGCATGCCCACCGTGAGCCGTACCAGACGTACGAGTCATGCCTACCAATATTCTCGAGACTGTTGTCATAGTATGCAGCAATCAGTTCGCCCAGTGTCTTGAACGATGACAAGAGCTAAGCCTCGCAGTCAGTATGAGCGTCAGGGCATCAGATGGGGAGGGGCGACGGACAGGGGCTGCTTCTAACGTAGATCCTTCTGCGCCGTTGTCTGACATGAACAAGATGAAAGTGTTATCTAGTTCGCCCGATGCTTCAAGTGCATCAACCACTCTACCAATGTTCTGATCGAGCAGATCAACCATGGCTGCGTAGACCTCCATCTTCCTTGCGGAAATAGCTCGCTCATGATCGGTGAGATCTTCCCACTTCTCGCCGGCTTCGAAACCAACGGGAGGGGCAGCTTCGACGTCAGATGGCACAAGGCCTAACGCTTTCAATTTGGCCAACCGGTCTAGTCTGAGTTTGTCCGGCCCATTGTCGTACTTGCCGCCTGCATACATCAGAAAGGAAGCTCAATGGAATAGGCCGGGAACTTACGATATTTCTCCACCACTTCTTGTGGCGCCTGCATCGGCCAGTGTGGCGCCGTGTAAGCCAAGTAAGAAAAGAATGGCTGTTCTTTTTCTTCCTCGGTTCTGTTGGCTAATATGTCGATCAGCTTATCCGTGAAAAAATTGGTTGAGTAAAAGTCCTTTGGTAAATCCTTCTTTCTATCAACGGGCTTTTCATTCTCCATCCAAAAGCCATCAGAGGTCAACAGCATCGTGTCTTCATTTGCCTCGAACTGCGGTTCGTAGTTGAAGTGGTTGCCACAGCCAGGCAAGAAGCCAAAGCTCTTCTTGAAGCCTCTTGCGCTCGGTGATACGTCAGGAGTCATTCCCAAATGCCACTTTCCAGACATGATGGTCAGGTAGCCCGCATCAGAGAGAATTTCGGGCAGAGCAGCGACTTTCCAGTTAAGGTAGCCTTCGTAGCCCGGCTTGTCAACGTAGTCAGGGTATTTGCCAGTGAGATTCTTCCTCATCTCGGCAAACTCAGCCATCTGACCGAGTCCAGCGATGTGGTTGTCGGTGCCAGAGAGCAGCATGGACCGTGTAGGCGAGCATGCCTGCGCGGTATGGAAGTTGGTCATGCGTATGCCATCTTTGGATAGACGGTCTAAGACAGGAGTGCCAATCTCAGAGCCATACGGCTTGATGTCACTGAAGCCAAGGTCATCGGCGACTATGATGAGGAAGTTTGGTCGTTTAGCAGCACCCATGATTGCAAGAGATGTCCGAGGAATGTGATGGACGAAGAGAAACTGGATTACACCACTAGGAGGTAGGCAAAAGGTGGCATTTTATTGTCTATACACATCCCACGCTGATGCAATTGCTGCAATTTATTTTGACCGCCATCGGACAGGCGAACCTCCGTCTGAAGCCGACGAGCCACTCTCTCAGGTCATTCTTTACACGATCAAAACTGAGCTACCGACGCCAAACTCCGCGATGCTCCACATCACGACAGAGCCCCCACAAACCCCAAATTTTGGTGTGGTTCGGATCCTGCTCTCATTGGTTCCTTGTTCAACGCTTTCCAAGCATGCAAGATTCACATCTCAAAGACGTTAGACATATTCAAGCTACCCACACCCATGATAAGCCCATCGAATTCTAGACGACCGGGCTGTCGCTCGGATCATGGTCTCATTGGTGAATTGCATTTCAGCACGGCACCGACTTCCACTGCTTCATAATCCTTACGGGCTAACGGAGTCAATTACGAAGTAAATATGGCGAAAGCTGAAGTGATGAAGGCGCGATAGACCGAAAGTTTGAGCATTCCGCCATCGCGCATCCTCATCGCGAGATTTTACGAAAACAGTCGGCGAGAATTAAAGATGCCAGCGCTAGGCATTGCTCTCTATTTAAGGCAATGTCTGGCCATAGAAGACTCAAGCTTGGTCATCTAGAGGCAGCTTTCTACTTTTGTTTACGTCCTCAAACATGTTGATCGAAAAGCAATCACTTCCACCCACAGTGGATGACTGGGGCGCGTCCAGTTCGGATCCGGACAAGGAGTCCAGTGGCCCAGAGCAGCGCCCCCAGAATAATTGGTCAGAAGCCGAAGAACGGGCCGTCGTCCGCAAGCTCGATCTCCTCATCATGCCTCTACTCATCGCCGGCTTCTTCGTCTTGCAACTCGATCGCGGCAACATCGGCAACGCCCTAACAGACTTCTTCCTCGCAGAAGTGGGTATCACCCAACTTCAATTCAATATTGGCAACCAGCTCCTCAGTCTAGGCATTGTGCTACTTGAGCTGCCCAGCAACCTCATTCTCTATCGTGTCGGTCCTCAGAAATGGATCAGCTGCCAGATCATTTGCTGGGGTCTGGTGGCCACCTTCCAAGCGTTCATCAAAGGAAAAGGCGTTGGTGTCTATTACGCTACCAGACTGTTGCTCGGTCTTCTTGAAGCCGGCTTCATTCCTGCAGGCTTGTACACTTTGACACAGTGGTACAAGCGCAATGAGACGAGCAGACGCTTCACTGCGTTCTTCCTTGGCAACATGACTGCTTCAGCAGCAAGTGGCCTCATTGCCTACGGTATTCTTCAGATGCGAGGCACAGCAGGACTGTCTGGTTGGCAGTGGATGTTCCTGATTGAAGGCATCATCACAATACTTGTCGGCATCGTTTTCACCCTTCTCATGCCTCACTCTCCCACAAATCCGTCAAATATTCTGCGTCACTCATACTTTACATCACGAGAGATCCATATTATTACCCATCGCGTGGCCATCGACAATCCTACTGAAGGCCCCAAGCACAAATATGTCAGATGGGTTGACCTCAAGGCAGCCTTCTCCCGATGGTACGTCTACCCACAGCTTACCGTCTCCTTCTGCTGCATCGCCATTATTTCGCCACTTGGAACATATCAACCATCCATCATCGCAAGCTATGGCTACGATCGTCTTCAAGCGAACGCACTGTCTTCTGTCGGCAATTGGATCGTTATTGTGCTGAATCTGTCGTTTGGGTGGATTGCCGACAAGACTCAGAGGCGAGGTGGTCTTATTTTTCTTGCTGCTGTGCTGAGTTTTGCATTTTGCCTTGCGACCAGACAACTCGTTACGAGCACGAATCGTGATCTCAAGTACGGAATCCTCACTTGCACCACACTGTGGGGATCTGTGGCTCATCCTCTGAACGGCTCCTGGCTTGCCGTCAATATTCGTAATCCCGCAGAGCGCTCCATCACGATGGCTCTACTCATCATGACTGCGAACGCTGCTGGTTTGGCAGGTGCTCAGATCTTCCAGGCACATGATGCACCACTGTATAGGACGGGTTTTACAGTCATTCTCACCCTGGCGTCCACCGCTTTGGTGTTTGCGATCGGCTCTAATGCACAGTATCTGTGGCTCAACAAGAAGTTAGCCCGGAAGGAGGAAGCGGAGGAAGAAGTAGGGGAAGCGGTGGGTGAGGGGAACAAATGGCGGTTCTCATTGTAGAAGAATTCTTCGATGTGCTGAAATTCTTCCTAGTACTACATACCAAAATCAACTTTAGTAGAGTTGATTTATGCCAGGGGGTAGAGTTGAATTTCGGAAGTCACTCAACAGGGGGCCAGAGTTGATTTCTGCTGGGGGTAGAGTTCATTTAAGCAAGGGGTAAAGTTGAATTTTTGATTGGGCATGAGCGCGTATAGGCAAGCCACGTGAGTACGCGTCACGTAAAGTAGGAGCTTTCTACTTAATATTAAGTTGGAGTACTTGACTGCGACACTTCGAAGTTTTCTATCTTACTGCGCTGTGAAGATGAATCCTATTAGGGAATCGGGTTCTGCTAATGTGTAACGGTCGTGCACTTAAGCTAGCCTGTACGTAGTATGGGGTAGATCGAGGGCGGATTCCTAAGGGATAAACCGGGGGTTTATGTTAGCAGAACGGTTAGGTCATACTTACTCCTATTAAGTAATAAGAATCTTTTATCCTACTGCGAGGTGGTGCAGGATGAGCAGACCCTTGCTGATGCGAGCGAGAGCGAGGTCGGGGAGCGGTTCGATGCCTGGATTAGGCAACGTCTCCGTCCCGCGACCACTACGTACCCTGAGCCGAATGCCAGGTTTCTCTTCTGCTTGATGCTTGACGACAAGAGCCTCGAGAACATTCTCGCGCTTCCGGAGGATCCCCGCGCCCCGGTCAACTATGGCTATGGTGCCCCTGACGAGGACGAGGGCGAGGGCTGGGTTAAGGTCATCTCGAACAGAATGTTGTCGGAAGACGAGGGCGGCGGCGGCAGGTATTGGCTGCGGGTGGGCATCACGGACTACCTGTGGCCCATGTGGTTCTACCCCTTTGACCCGGACGCCATGCTCGAGGAGATGGGTTGGAGGGATGCAGAGGACGGAGTCCAAAACCTCTGGGGCAGGCCTACGGACTGGTTTGAGGAGATAATGGCAGCTCGTTCCGGATGATTATATGCTTTCTATACACACTTTCTCTATAACACACAGCCCTTTACCAATCACGTATTCTATCCAAGTTATCTCTATAGCTCGTCCGTTACGTCCCAGTCATAGTTGGGCCCAGTGCAGTACGCGTTCCCTTGGGCTGTGTACAGCCCGTTCTGCGGCGCGGCGCACAGGATATTGCCGAAGAAGCTGGACGCGCCGACCAGGTTGCTGCAGTCGAAGTACACCTAGGGGTTGAAGCGCCAGATGTCGCCGGACGTCAGGTCGTGTGCGGCCTCGAGCCCCGCGCACGTGTCGTTATCGGTGTAGGAGATGAGCTTGCCACAGGACAGGGGCAGGCAAAGCCCAGTGCCGGAGGGAATGCTGCTGCAATCGAAGATCTCCAGGTTCGTGGTGTATAGCGACACGGTCGAATCGTTGTTCAGGAAGGCAACGTCCTCGCACGTCTCCTCCGTGGATCCCACCGTGTGCTACTTGTCCGAGACGCACATAGTGGACTGCTCGGGCATGGAGGTGATGGGCGGCGGAATGGTAGTATTGCTCGTCTGGCCGCACGTCTTATACACGAGCTCTAAGTCGCTCTTATAGTTCTTGTTATATATGGAGTAAGAGGAAGCCTGCATTATGGCGAGGCAGTTAATGCAGTAGTCAGAGCATATCTCGTCCTCGGGCATGTCGTTAATAGAGCTGACGGTAGTGAATTCGGCGATGATGTCTGTTCTCTTGTTAATATCGGTGTTATCAGCGGAGGGAGGGGGGATTGAGAGATTCATACTGTTATAGTACCTGCCGGTCTTGGGATCCGTGAGACACGTCCCGTTATAGCCAGCCTACATCCGCCCTCCGTATAGAGTGGGAATGTCCCTAACGACAGTTTAGCCCTTGCAGTTGGTGTTGATGTTGTCGAACCAGCTGCGCAGTGACTCGCCGCAGCCCTCGTCGCAGACGGATTCGGTCCAGGTGGCGTTGCCCAGGCTGCCGTGGTACGCCGGCTCAGTAAAAGACTAGACCCAGTAGTCGCAGAGGATCTTGGCCGTGAGGACTGTCTTACATGGGTCCAGCAGGATGTGGTTGCGAAGTCCGTCAAGTATGTAGACGGGGAAGACGGGGAAATCGCGCCAGCCCGAGGTTTCCTTAGAACCCTCGAGCCAGGCGAGGGACAACAGGAAGCTGTTCATACTGTCCTTAGCAAGAGTTACAATGCCGCTAGTCAGAATGGCCATCTTAATAATAGCCTTTATACAGAAGTTATAAATCTATAAGTCTAAGCTCTATTAAATCTTAATACTGCCCCCTTAGTAGTCATTAGTCTTAAAGTAAGTCTAGCTATAGTCACTAAACCATAAGTACAGACTAGCGCCTAGAATATAGACGGCCGTAGAATTAACGATGCGCAGTACTTATAATAAGTCATAGCGCATATTATCAGCCTCGCACTTACTAAAGGGAGGATCATTAAAGAAGATGCCCATATAGAAGGGCTCAGGTGCAATAAGGACGGGCTAGTAATAAAGCAACCCGGTCTGGATCATGCCCATAACGATATTAGTCGCATCAGACACATAGTACTAGTAAAATGCGCAATACTCTGACGCAGTCCCCCAGAGCCAGGCCTACTCCTATGGCACCCTGCCCTGGGGGGCCCGGATGAGAACGACCGCGTCCAGCCTACTCCTGACACACTCACTCCAGAGCCAGATGCCTAACCCGCCCCTGGCCCTCGGCGGCGTCAACCTGCTAGAACTGCTCCGGAGAATGTTCGTTGCTTTGGGGAGCAAGGCCAACACGCAGCATGCGGTGTTCACCCAAGGCGGTCTGAACCTCGTCAAGACGGCTGTAAGTAATACATCGCGTCCCTGCTCCGGAAATTACAAACGACACAGGCAAGGCGGTTAGAGACTGACAGGATAACACCGCCAACTGGCTGAATCCTCGGATGACAGCGGACGTCATGTCGCAGGACCTGCGCAACTTCCGCAACGGCGTCTTTACCCAAAACGTCCGCAACGTGAGTTTCCCTTCATAGGTAGCATTCACACACACGCACACACACACCTCCTATCACCCCATGGCGTCATTACCAATTATCATGCGAACAACAAAAACCATTTTGCTCATACACACAATCGCCAGGCCATGATCGCCATCAACTACATGCGCGACCCGGTCGTCTGGAACCGCATCCTGGCCATCAACTTCGACATCCGGGACGAGCTGCGGCGACTGCAGGACTTCCACTACTAGCGCACGGGCATCACCGACTACGTCATCTCCGCGTGGGACGAGTTCTTCCGCAACCAGCTGCAGGCAACGGTGCGCTACACGCAGAACTGGGTCCGCGGCTGGGTCACGAACACGCGCAACGACTGGCGCGACGACAATAGCGACGACGTCATTTAGTTCCTCGTCGTCATAAGCACGCTGCTGCGGCACGCGGAGGACCTGGAGTTCAACTTTGATGATCTGCCTAATTAGACGGGTTCGTTCGAGCCTCTCTTCTTACTGTAGATGCTATAATAAGATGTACTTTTTGTATATATATATGTGTGTGTGTGCGTGTGTTTATCTTCTTCCTCTTCTTCGCGTGCTTTGATATGTTGACAGTGACTGGGTTCTCGCTTGGACGGTCCCAAGTTGCGGGCGATTGGAGCTGGGGACTGGATGATGTGATACCCACTTCCCGGACCTGGCAAATTGCCAAAAGAAGTGATCATGGACTACTCCTTGGATTAAGACGTTGCAACGTAGGCCGCCCTCTTCACCTGGCGTATACAGACGCGGTAATCCATAAGACGGGCATCATTCAGATGCCGATTGGGTGGGTTGGATTGCTCTGTTCCAGCTACCTACGTATAAAGATCCCGTTCTGCTCCTGTGCCTGCCCCCGTTGCGTTGATTGAGATCGTGAAAAGGACTGCTTCGTTGTCTCGTCGGAGGAAATTCGAGAAAGATCTGCATGAAAGATTATCGTGAGATGGTGAATAGACAAAGGTTATGATGGGAAAGAGACGCCTGCGTTGTCGAATTTTCGTGAGTTTGGCAGTTGAATTGGGAGACTCTTCTCTCGCCCCGTGCAATTGAAGTCTGTGTATCCCTGCTTGCCATCGGCTTGCCTTGCAGTACCCATACCACGCCCTACACTACTAGTAGGGAGTAGTCTATTCGCAACGAGTTCCTCACCCGCCTACTAGGTTAGTGCTTATTAGCAGTGCGCCTACTTTACTGGTACGCCTATTTTTCGATTAGCTTTTAGAAAATTGTGGTGCTCGATAGGTAGTATGAAGGTAGTAGATTGATAGTTGAGTAGAAAGCTACTCCTAACTGCCTATGCAAGCGGGGAGAAATCCGTAGCCAGCTCTTAGGAGCGGCTCAACGTATATCTGAGCTGGTCCTACGCACTGTGAAGGAGATGCATCCCCGCTCACTGCAACCAGGGCGGCCACTCGTCTCCTACTAGGAGTGGGAGTGCCTAATTAGTGTACAGCGTACTGTAGTGCAAAATTCATAATTGATTGGACGACTTGGACGGGTTGGTTGCCTCTCCACAATGGAGATAATTTTTGCTGTGGGGTGAGGCAAGCGAAGTTATCTGATCTTGATGTCTGCTGATGTAAGCGGATGTCTCGGACTCCGCGCAGGGGGGTAAGCGCTAAGCGAGCCAAGTTTTGATCCCGTTCAAACAATAGAACGTGGGGGAACAACCGTTGGACAGAGAACAGCGCCAGATGCCTTGGGGTTTAAAGTTGCTGTTCCTCTTGCAAATTGCCTCACGGTGCCCTTTGGCAATCTTCCTATTCGTCAGCTTGTGGTTTACCGGTGGGGGGGCTGGGAAAAGTCGATGTTATCATCTTAGGTAATGAATGAAGCACACGGAGTAGCAGAGTGAGTAGCGGTCTACGTCCCATCCCTTTCGCTGTGCGAGGTCTACTGACGGGTCACTCTTGCGGGTTCTAATAAAATAAAATAAAATAAAATAAATCTTAGAAGATAATATTATTACATCTTTAATAAGGCTCCATAAGCCCCAAAGGCCTATAATTTTAGTTAGTATGAGGCAAATATCACGATTATACATGAGAAAATGGGGTGAGCGAATTAGGATAGGCTTTGCACAGCAAAATGAACAGTTTTTTGTCTCGACTTTGAATCCGGCAGGCATGAGAACTTTGAGTTTAAGCGCGGTATCGGGGTTGAAGGAGAGCTTGTCTACAACGAGGTCATAGAAGATGTCATCGCTGTAGGTCTGAATGATTCTAGTATCTTTTTTCCATGTCCGTACCTTAACTCCAGATTAGAAGAACAGTTCGTATCACCTATCTGTGAATTATATCCAGATCATGCTCTCTTTCTCCCTTTTTCGCTTTCCAGGCTGCACTGTGACAAAGTCGAACAAGCTCCATGACGAACTCGCCGATTTCTTGTATTTGCTCAATCTCCTCTCCCGAGAGTCTCTCCGTTGGAATCTTGCGCGTAAGGTTGCTCGCTGATGCCAAGATTTGCAAGTCATTGTCTGCTGGGCTACCGAGAGGGTGTATGAGAATATTAACAAACAGCGGCATAGCAGCCATAGGCGCATAGTGAGACACGACCCAAACCGATTCTTCCTTCCAGAAGTCTACCACAGTTTCCAAGAAGCGGATAATGGAACGGCTAGCTTCCAGGGATAGATCAGCACTCGAGTGCACTACGCTGTGTAGGTCATCGGGTAGGTTCCTCTCGAAATCACCACACTTTCTGACGGTTGTGTGAATGTAGATCATGGTAAACAGGTAGTCAAGCTGCAAGTTAATGATGCGCGTGCGGTCCTCGGTTCTCATAGCTGACGGGACTGAAAGAGATGAGTCTGGTGGAACGGATAGTCTCGGGCGATACGGTGGTTCAATAGACAATCGCCATTCCTCGAGCTCGTCATCAAGCTGTCGAACGTGCGACAGGAGCTCGCCCTCTGTGTATTTGAATGCTCTCGGCGAACACAGCTGTCGGCCAGCGCTTTCCTTGATTCTCGCTAGGTAAATGTCTCGCGACTGATTGTACCAGGACTTCTGGTTGCTCCATTCTCCAGGGTCACCGACCTCGCAATAATCGTAGGTAAGCAGCGGCGGGATTCCAGTTCGAAGGGAGGTGTCTTTATCGAAGCAGTAGCATATCCAGAACAACCTTCGAATGTGAAATCTTGATGGCCCGTCGATTATCGGAATATGTTGTGGTAGAAGGGATAGCCCTGACAGGAGGGCATGGCCACCAAGATCACATACCATACGGCATGCGCTTGTAAAGGCTACCGAAGCCTCTCGACATTGCCCTTTCATCTTTTGATATGCCCACTGTATTCATTAGCATTGGAATGCTGCGGGGTTTAACTGCCTTCGGCTTACCAGTAGAAGAGTGGCCTGCAGGCTATCCAAGTTTACGGTGCCATTAATGATAAATAACAAGCGTTTAGCTTCACTGGCGCATTCGTATGGTCCAGGAATAGAATCAGTTTGCCCACCCTCTTGCATGCGACTAACAAACGCGAACATGACCCAGAGACAAGCTTCCGCTGATGTCCGACTTCCTAAGTCAGGCAACTTGGTGTCATAGGCCCGAGAGATGGTCCCTTCAAGTAGGTCCCTATCGAGTACCGGAAATACTTTCGAAGTGTTGGATTCCAAGAAAATACCAACAAAGCGCCTGCAAAGGAACTCTGGAGGTAGCATCCTTGGCTGTGCCGGCAGTATGGAAATGAGATCCGGCCGCGTGCTGATGGGATTACCGAAGATGTCAAATTTGTCCAAGAACACGCGCTGCCCTGCCCCTTCCGAGATCCATTCCCGCCCCCGCGACGAAAGGATCCCTACTCCCTTGAAATACCAGTTGTTGCCAAGCTGACATCTTGATAACTTGTAACGGGGCTCGAGCTGAGTTGATTGGGTTGGGGCAGTATGCACAGGAATAGTCAAGACGTCTCTAGCCGGTTGCTCGCTCGTAGTTGCGGTGGGAGTAGTCACATGGTACGGAATATCACTCGACGCCTGAGCTGGTAATCTCTCAGACTCAGGCGACGTGGCGCTGGATGTACGTCTTGCAGCCCTGAGAGCATCTTCGAGCTCTTCTACACGGTTGGAAAGTTCCTGCACGACATCCGACGTGGCCCTACAGCCTTGTTAGGATTCGATGAAAAGAATTATCTTCCAGACACGACTTTCCTCTTGTTTGGATTTTTGGGAACGACTCTCTCAAAGGTACAAGCTAGGTCGTGGTTGCTGCACCAATCGCAGGGGTCGCCTGACGCTGTGATGACGCATTGAATCTAGGTGCCATCGGCTCAGATGAACCCTGGACGGAACGATCGTGCCGAAGCAAAACATACCTTGCGCTTGTAGCATAAGTCGCATGCACGCCGGGGAGGCATCGCAATGATGGAGGTTGACGTAATCGGAGTGACGGAAACGAGGAGGCTGGAGAGAAGAGGGGAGACGTCGGAGGGACGGAAATCCGAGCTGGGGTGGTCAAGCTACATGTAGCTTGTTTCATGATTATATAAGCGGAGGCGGAGGGGGTTACCTCCGTGGATATAGACCTGTATCAAGGTCGTTTACCCCATAGTCTTGGCCCGATCTGATCTGACTCCCACGCACAGCCTCTTCTAGCGCGCTCGCTTAGTGACATGCTGCAGCAGCTAGTTGGTTGCAGGTATCAGTCTTTACTCTATCTATATCTTTATTCCTAGTGCAGGGGTCTCGATTAGTTCAAGATCTGCAGAGCACTGTTGTCAAGATGGAACATTTGTGTGCACACATGCATCCGTAGCGGCCGATTGACTATTCGATTCAGGCTCTCGATCTGATAATCGAATTAACGTGACGAGATGAGATGTGACGTCCCCTCCCCGGATACCATCCTGGGACAAACTGATATAAATTATACCTCCGCCGGGCGAGAATCGCGCGTCTCCCTCATGCCTCACTCTCTCACAACATGTCTAGCAACCTGCTTGATCCAAAAACACTGCTCGACCCACGCCAGCGGTCATTGAGCGATGCCAACACAATAGCCTCCGCCGGCCCGTCGATGAACACCAGCGAGACCACCGCTGCACCAAGTTTCACCGATGCAGACCTAAAGCTGGCTCTCGCGCCAGACCCTGGCACCGAGGCCGACTTTGAGGTCACCAACAATCCCTTCGACTACAGCCCCGGTCAGCTCAACAAGCTGCTCAATCCCAAGTCTGTGGATGCGCTAAGGGCCTTGGGTGGCCTTCAAGGACTTGTTCAAGGTCTTCGTACCGACATCAATACTGGTCTGAGCGTGGACGAGGCTGGGAACGGGAACCAGGCCACTGGTGAGCATGATGGCTTATTTGCTGCTGATAGGATCCGCGTGTACGGACGCAACCAGCTCCCGCCGAAGAAGCCAAAGTCTATCTGGAGGTTGGCTTGGATCACTTTCCAGGAACCGGTTCTCATCTTGCTGACGGTGGCTGGTACCATCTCTCTCGCGCTTGGTCTCTACGAGACTTTCGGTACCCATAGGGAGCCTGGGGCTCCCACGCCTGTCGACTGGGTCGAGGGTGTCGCTATTCTAGCAGCCGTTGTCATTGTTGTAGTTGTCGCATCGCACAATGATTGGCAAAAGGAAAAGGCTTTCGTCAAACTCAACACTAAGAAAGATGACAGAGAAGTCAAGGTACTCCGGTCTGGCAAGTCGATGCTTATCCACATCAACCAGGTTCTTGTTGGGGATGTTCTATACCTTGAGCCGGGCGACCTGGTGCCTGTTGATGGCATCTTCATCGATGGACACAATGTCAAGTGTGACGAATCATCTGCGACAGGTGAATCGGACGCGCTAAAGAAGACTTCCGGCGCGAAGATGTTTGATGAAGCGGACCCGAAGAAGGCAAAGGACTTTGACCCGTTCATCATCTCTGGCTCGAGAGTAATCGAAGGTAAAAAGGCTCCACCCCATTATTCGGGAACCTGCTAACTTATATTGGTAGGCATGGGAACGTTCCTTTGTACCTCGGTCGGCGTATACAGCAGCTTCGGCAAGATCATGATGTCAGTCCGGACAGATATCGAGTCGACGCCCCTACAAAAGAAGTTAGAAGGCCTAGCCGTGGCTATTGCAAAGCTCGGCGGTGGTGCTTCCTTGTTCATGTTTTTCATCCTCCTTTTCCGCTTCTGTGCCTCTCTCCCGGGGGATGATAGGTCGCCAGAGGACAAGGCGTCCACATTTGTCGATCTTCTGGTAGTGGCTATTGCCATCATTGCTGTCGCTGTGCCCGAGGGCCTGCCCCTTGCTGTAACTCTTGCCCTCGCCTTTGCCACCACACGCCTTCTCAAGGAAAACAACCTTGTCAGGGTGCTCAGGGCTTGCGAGACTATGGGCAACGCTACTTGCATTTGCTCAGATAAAACGGGAACTTTGGTACGCCATCAACGCCAGATTAATTTGCACACTGACCTGACTTATCGTTAGACTACAAATCAAATGACTGTCGTCGCCGGCTTGTTTGGGGCCTCCAGCTTCACTTCTGATGTCTCTTCATGGGCATCATCCTTGTCTCAGGATGTCAAGAAGCTCATCATCCAATCAGTCGCCATTAACTCCACCGCATTCGAGGGAGAGCAGGATGGCGTCGCAACCTTCATTGGCTCAAAGACGGAAACTGCGCTCCTCAAGCTCGCGAAGGATCATCTTGGCCTGCAAGCTCTGTCAGAAGCCCGGTCCAACGAGCAGGTCGTCCACATGGTGCCTTTTGACTCGGCCAACAAGTACATGGCCGCCGTCATCAAGGTGCCGTCGGGCTATAGGCTTCTAATCAAGGGTGCTTCCGAGATTGTTCTCAGGTTCTGCTCTTCCCAGGTAAACGCGTCATCGACTGGCACTGAGCCCGTTGACCGCCAAGCCGTGGAGGAAACCATCGCTGCGTACGCGCACAAGTCTCTTCGCACCATTGGTCTGGTGTATAAAGACTTCGAGCAGGATCCTGACCTTGAGATTGAGTCCTTCAACGACATGGTTTTGCTCGGTGTCGTTGGCATTCAAGATCCGGTTCGCTCTGGTGTTCCCGAAGCCGTACAGAATGCCGTGCGTGCTGGCGTTACGACACGTATGGTAACAGGAGATAACGTAATCACTGCCCGAGCCATCGCTACAGAGTGCGGCATCTTCACTGATGGTATTGTTATGGAAGGACCCAAGTTCCGCCGTCTATCTGAGGAGGAGCTCGACCAGGTTCTCCCTCGGCTGCAGGTTCTTGCTCGTTCGTCCCCGGAGGACAAGCGTATTCTAGTTACCCGTCTCAAAGCCCTCGGGGAGACCGTGGCCGTAACTGGCGATGGCACTAACGATGCGCCAGCCCTCAAAGCTGCCGATGTTGGTTTCTCTATGGGTATTTCAGGTACTGAAGTAGCCAAGGAGGCGTCTGAGATCATCCTCATGGATGATAACTTCACCTCGATTGTCACTGCACTGAAGTGGGGGCGAGCTGTCAACGACGCTGTGCAGAAGTTCCTCCAAGTACGTTTTCTGCAAGTCATAGAGCGTTAAGCAGTGGACTAACCTGACAACCTAGTTCCAAATTACTGTCAACATCACGGCGGTCATTCTCTCGTTCGTCACGTCCATGTACGATGACAACTTGGAGCCTGTGCTCAAGGCCGTACAACTTCTTTGGGTAAGACAGCTTATCTATGCCTATTTTATTTAACGCTCTTGCTGATTGTTAAACAGATCAATTTGATCATGGATACCATGGCTGCTCTTGCCTTGGCCACAGACCCTCCTACAGACGCCATTCTCGACCGACCTCCTCAGCCAAAGTCGGCGCCGCTGATCACCATGAATGTGAGTTTTTCCTGGCGCCTGAGAAATGGGCAAAAGCTAATTTTCATAGATGTGGAAAATGATCATCGGTCAATCAATCCTCCAGCTCGTTATCGTCCTCGTCCTCTATTTCGCAGGTGACAGCATCCTCAACTACGACATTAGCATCCACGATGAGAAGCTGCAGCTCGATACCATCATCTTTAATGTGTTTGTCTGGATGCAAATTTTCAATGAGCTTAACTGCCGCCGACTCGATAACAAGTTCAACATTTTTACAGGTGTGCACCGTAACTGGTTCTTCATATTCATCAACCTCATCATGATCGGCCTACAGATTGCCATCATCTTCGTCGGTGGCCGAGTCTTTGATATTCATCCTGATGGTCTGGATGGTCCCCAGTGGGCTATATCCGTTCTTATCGCGGCATTCAGTCTGCCCTGGGGTATCGTTGTGCGCATTTTCCCCGATGCGTGGTTTGCGAGTACTGTCCATTTTATTGCGCCGCCTTTCGTTATGTCATACAGGCTCCTGGCTAAGGGACTTGGCAAAGTTAGTGCGTCGTTCAAGAGGACTAAGAAGTCGGATGTGGAGCAGCGGTCAGATTCTGAGAAAGAGACGAGATAGAGTGAGGATAGGACTGAGTTTCTTATGGGTGAGAAGTACCCTAGCCTGGGACTGAGGAACTTTCTGGGTGATAATACTCCCACGGCACCTAGTGAATGTAACGAAGCTGACCTTGAGGTTGAGTAAGTGGGTGCCGACGCAGACATATATTTGTAAGAAACAGAATACATTCACATAAATTTCCCATCCTTGCACTCCGTATTCGACGTTGTCGATCACTCATACAATAGCTAGCCATCTGCGTGTCTTAGGCGATAGTCTAGCCCCCCCCCCAGAAGTCAAGGTGAATGTTGAACTGGCCAAGTTCATCGGCCCTCTAATCCATCGTGTCGGCCTAGTATGAGATTGTCGTACCCTGTAATATACGCATTTTCATCCTCGCTAACCCTCATTCCAATTAGGCTTTAACCAAGTTGGGCATTGTAATCCTTGAGCAAAGCGTTAAAATTGACGTCTCTTACTGATAAGTCGTAGCCTTGAAGAGGTGAGATACGGAACAAAACTGGGCAATGTCCTTCGCAAGTTATATCCGAAATTTCGACCGTCAATGTGCGACGCGTTAAAAACTTCTCGCTCTGATAGTCGGGTAACGTTCCGATAATTGCAGACGGAAGAACGGTCTCGCCCATGAACCAATGGGTGTGAATCACCCTGAGACCTTGGGCAGAAACTCCAGAGACATCAGGAGGTTTCCAGCCCATTTGAACGACTAGATCGTTGTGGCATTTCCATACCGTCACATCCCGAACCTTCACATTCGAGTGTTGGAGCTTGGTAGCGTCATCGTTGACATGCCAAAAGCAACCCTTAACGGTGCCAGTATAGATCTGTGGACCGTCAGTCTGAAAATAAAAGGCTCCAACTTGCTTATAGTCCGAAACCTGTTGTTTGACCTTTTTATCCTCGAGAAATGCACGGCACTTGGAAAACAAGTCTACAGTGTTAAATGGTGGGGCATTGAGAGTTGGGCCAACCCAATGCCACGTCTGGGTATCCAGGACTGACTGATGGGGAAAGATTCGAAGTCTAGTGCGATCGTCCTTCTCGGCGACGTAGTTTTTAGCCGTGTTTGCCATATAAGCATCATCTTCCCCGGATACCACGCCATGCCCGATAGTATAAAAGCCATTCTTCGAGGTTATGTATTCGAATGCACCCTTGATATATGTCCCAGACTCAAAGTAAACATAATTAGTATTGGGGTCTAGTTTGATATGGATCTTGCCCAAGTGGCCATCTTTTTCCATCCAGTAGATACCAGCCTCGAAGTACAGAGTAGGGTTCGATCTGATGGTCGACTCGGTTATCTTTCCTAGCTTCAGAACTTGCGTGTCCAAAGAAGTCTTAGATGGAATCAGCTTCTTGGGGATAAATGGACTAGCGAAGATAAGGGAAGCGTTCCACAGCTCTTCACTAACGAGAACTCCTTCTGATTCCACATATGACTGCCCATTCGAACGATAGGCACAGAGATCATTCTAGAATTCAACTGAAAATCTTCAGCCGCTTGCATCATATAGGACAAGTATGACGACTGTGGTCAAGTCTGGGGAGGTGATGGTGTACTTAACATTAGGAGTATGGATCACAACGTTTGATGCCGGACCAAACTCCGAATTGTCATTTGACTTGATTCGGACTTCAACATCTCGTGAATATTGGAACTGCGTCCAAGCCATGTTGATTTTGGCGTCCGTCTCAATAGTGATGCCATCACCGTCCTGAAGGTTGTACTCCTGGCCGGGGTTTGCTAAGTAATACATCTTTCCATCCCCATTCCTTGGAATGGATTCGTAGACGAATGAATCCTGGAACTTCCCCTTTTCGGCAAGACGAACGGACACCGAGTACTTGCGCGACTGGCGGACTTCATTGGCGGCCACCGGGCCGTGATCATTGACTTGGTGTTTATCGTGCTAACAAGTGTGCAAGCCATTTCTTTCGATGACTGAGAGCCGATGCTTGCAGCCATCGAGCCGGCTACATGAATAGAAGTGTAAAATGCAATAAGGGGGCCCTCAACCCTCATGATGGGCAAAATAAAAAGAATTGCGTGCTAGGAGACGTGTCTCCAAGAGAATGATGTTGAGAGTAGAGAGTGATGTCTGGTCTGCTGGTTGTAGGGTGCGTCTAATATATTTCGCGGAAGATGGTGCTTTACGGCATATTCACGCGGTTCTCTCCGGGAGCCATATCCTGTCTTGGTGATCCTGAGAGACCGAACAAAATAGAGTTGTGAAGGGACGCGGGGGAACAACGGAGAAGTCGCTAAAAGGCGGGGAATGACTTAAAGCCTTATGTGGCCAGGCTTCATCAACTGATCTCACTTTTGGCAAGGTCTGGGCCGCTAATAACACCAAGGAGTAGTTAGATTATGACGGGCATTTTAGGTGCGTTCGATGAGTAAACCTAGACGATCACGAGCGGGCCTCTCGACTAGGTAATTGGCCGTAGGGCAGGATAGTTGATTTGTGGCGTGCTGGTGCTCTCTATTGTTTTGAACGAGGTACTTCTCAAATCCGAGCTCGTACCATATCCTTGAGTAACTAGGAGCGAGACACCTTCACAAGGCAGAATCACAACATGAATTCACGAGTCCCATATTCCACTTGCGGATCTATCAGCTGACCCCTATTTCGGACCCAGGAGACTCACCAATATTCTGCCCCTTTGTTAGAGTGGTGGTCAAATGTTTCATTTCTTTGACTTACGAGGTTTAAATCGGATGTTTCTATGCAGGGACCCGACTGGGATCGCGTGGATGCTACATCATGTTGTTTCGATGTTGATGACACTATGCAGCGTGCCTTGGGACAGGTCTCGGGGCTGGTTCATTGATGTCAATTTGCTATATGTCACTCTCGCTTTGCTCTTTAACTACAGTCAGCTATTACTCCCTTGATCTAGCACTAAAAATGCCTCAAATGGCCTTAATGACAGGGTCTGGCCACGGAGCTCGTTGAGAGCTTCGTAGTTGGCCAAAACTAACGTGCCGCGTTGCAAACTCGCCACCAGTTTCATCAACATCGACACAGACAGCTCCTGATGGGTGTCCGTAAAGTTCGCCACAATTATAGCAGTAGCAGTCTTCCAATTCGCCTATAACAAAAAAATCGACGGGTGGTCGTGATCCATCACGTCGAATTTTCCATAGATAAACACAGCCCAGTGCTGGCGACGTAGCTCAAGGACACGGCGCCAGTGAGAGAAGACACTCATGGGATCTGTAACCTGGTCTTCGGCATTCCATAGCATATAATCGCCATTGACGCGTATCCAGTGAACACCAGTGCTGAAGCCCCCGTTGGGTTTTGAGTTCCACTATAACACCTGGCTTAGCGAAGATCTCGACGGCAGTGAATTTCAGAAGAAACTGACCTGGTAAGGTATTTGCTACCGCGGCCCTCCTAGATGTTGGCCGTTTTAGACTGGTCGTAGGCCCGATGTGGCTCGTAGGCGCGCCCGACGCGGCGAGGTTGATGTCGTCGAACATAAGAGAAGCATAGCGGTGCGCAACGGACGTGACGAAGATGATTTATGACTCGAGGTCGCTGGTGCTGCTCTTTTCCATCATCTTAGGCAGGAGAGCGGTGAGCGCGAATAATATCACTGGTCTCGCCTTTTACGTCTGAACATAAAAGTATCGGCCGCCTCGCGACTACGTAACAGGCGTCCCATCTCCTTGGACATATTATGAAACA
This sequence comes from Dactylonectria alcacerensis, assembly GCA_029931735.1. Taxonomy (NCBI): domain Eukaryota; kingdom Fungi; phylum Ascomycota; class Sordariomycetes; order Hypocreales; family Nectriaceae; genus Dactylonectria; species Dactylonectria alcacerensis. Next base: position 3,255,280 of record JAPMUZ010000009.1, on the reverse strand, counting down.
TCGAAACCTAGGCAGCTAGCGACTTAGATGAAACCTTTCGGCTCAGCGAGGCTCTGCAATCACATCAGACTCTGCTGCCTTTGGATGGACGCATACCACTTGGAGAGTCTCTTGAAGGTTGGGATTAATCAGAGATTAAATTAAACATGAAAGCACTGCCACGGTTGTGCTCCGCACGACTGATTCTCTACCACATGTACGGTTGCGACGAGCCAGACGTCCGGTTAGATCCCGAGAGGCTCCAACTCGAAACTGAGATTGCCGCATATCTCAATCCAGGGGGTAATGGACCTGGCGGCGAATCAGGTGCCCAAGATGGCTCAGCTTGTCATCGAGAACAAAACTGAGGTAGAAGCTAGTGAACTTGAAACAGAATTTTGGCCTTATTTTTTTTTGGGGGGGGGGGGCAGGCGGCGCTTAAAATGCGAGAGGAGGTTTGGGGGCGGTGGGTAAGCGCGATGCCGTACCAGTAGGGATCCGGATGCCCTACGAAGGACTCCGTCGTCCAGGGTCATGTTTCATCTGCCCCATGGGCCATTGGTTCGCCGACTTGCCCGAGGCCCCGGAAGCCCTTGCAGCCGGAAGAATTCTGCCCACCGCGAAGGAAGGCCCTTCACTCAGCGAGTCTACCATATGCCGTGCTTATGGAGGCAACCCTTTACGGCCACCAAAATTGGGTACCATTTATACGCCCTGCCGCTGCTCTCGAAACCTAGTTTTGTCTCAGTCCCTCCCTAACAACGTCCGATCGTGCCTCTGTAATATCTTCTTCCTGCTCTACAACCGGGCTAGTCGGACGACTCCCGCCAACATGACATCTCCATCGACGGTGCCGCTGGATTCGCTTCTCCTGGGGCTGCACGAGTCGCGCCCAACACCGACGACGCCAACAAACCCCAAATGTGGGAATCGCCAACCGAAGGGCGGCTTCGTTCAGCAATGGTGGACCGAGCCACGGCGGGAAGCCTGGGCAGATTTGAGAGCTGCAGAATGGGGACGTGGCGCTCTCTGGTTTCTGCTCCTCTTATGGATGCTCGCTCTTGTGTGTGTCGTCATAACGATCCCTATCATAACATCGCTCGCTGTGGTAGACGTGTCCGCTTGTCGACCGGATGGCTCGTTTAGCCCGTACACGGGCTACAGTTTCTGGGACTTTTCCGGATTCTTCCAAATAACTCTTCCATTTGGGTCCCTGACCTTTACCCAGACAAAAGTCATCGATATTGCTTGGGATTTGGTGAGTGTTCTTCGCCTGGCAACGTTTGTCTAGACAAAAAGGACTAATAGTGCTCGGCTCTTCAGGCTGTTGGCAGAGTTGGACAGTCTATTTTGGCTTACTATTCCTGGAACGCCTTCTCCTCATACGTATGGAGCTCTATGGATACGGGCCCGGTCACGTATGATACCTTCTTCACTGTTTATCTGGAGGACGAGGCCTCCCTCAGATCGACGGCCAAGATGATACGCGACTTTTCCACCCGGCGAGGACTTCGCTCGAAACTTGCCATGACTTTCATCATCATTACCATGGTATATGTCCTGGCGTGGCCGACTCTCGCCAGTGCCATGACTGGGTACACTTCAGCGAGTGAGGCCTTTGTCATCGACAATTATCAGAACCTGATTTCCTTTTCCAGCTTTACTCCAGTGGCATATGTCATACACGACGGGTGGAGGCTCAATCTCACGGGAAACCACCTAGTCTCATACATCGAAAGCACCTCTTCGTACAGTGAGGCAATTCCCAAGATAGCTGACCTTCAGTTCTGGTAGGCTAACCAAAGTGAAGAGGAGCCAATGATGATGATCGGTAGCACTCCCGGCGCCACCTCTTGTAGTGCATATCCTAGTCTCTCCGATCCATGTAGCCTGGCACAGAATGTGTCAGAATGTACGTTCAAGTCAACCCAGTGGGCCCCATGAAGTCGAGTGCCCAGTGTTAACTAACTGATTCCTTAACACAAGATGTCGCAAGGCATGGGTTTCTCGGTCTCGATGCTAATGGTGCCGTGAATGATATCGAGACGCGATTGATGGGGACGACTCTGAGGCCGGCTCTCAATATTTCTGCTTTTTACTTGGATCCCTTAGGTCCCTACTCTGGCAATAACTGGACGGATCCTCGGGTGAATAGGCAGCCGTATTCGAATAGCTCCAACATGGTTTTCACCATCGTTGATTCCAACGATACCTACACCATTGGATACATCGTGGACAAGGGCAGTTGTCAAGCTCTTGGGGTAGGTGCTCTACTCAACCCCTGATATTGCGCGCTTGTTGCTACCCTTGGCTGACACGCGACAGGCATATCAGTGGGGTTTTTCGTTCCTGCAGCTATTCATAGGAGTGCTTCTCATGTTCTTCTGGACAATGGCGATGTGGCTCATGTGGCTTATGGCGCACAAGGAGTTAGAGCAGCGGAACGGTATCGAAATCCCTGGCAAATACAAGGCTGTGCTCGATTTGGCCACCGCCTTAAATCAAGAGTTGTCGAGCATTGGCGAGGCACCTAATTCTCTGACCAATAAACAGCTCAGACACCGCATCGAGACGCAGCTGGACGAGGGAAGGGTTAAGACGGATACGCCATTCCCCATTGCCAGGTACAGCTTCCGAACGAATTTGTGGGGGTGGATCAAGAAGGAGAAATGGTGGCTTGTCTTGCTGCTGATTTGCGGGCCATGTGTAGCTGGGCCAACAGCACCCATCTTCATTGGCGTTCTCGCCGCGCTAGCGATTGGTCGGACAAGGAAGAGTCGCGTCTTGATGATTGTGTGCGGTCTTGTTATCGCTACACCTCCCACTATAGTGGTGCCGCTCGCCTGATAATACTCCTCGGCATCAGGTAGATATTTCCAACACAACTCCAGTTCTTTTCCTAGGTACCCACCAGGCCGCTGGGTTGGGGACAGGCGTTCCATTTCCCTGCCTCGTTAGAGCCTTGATATCTATTTGCAGTAGCTTATTATGACTGCTAGGTCAAGTCCTATGGCTATAGGGTAGGTCCAGGGTGTGGTAAGTATATATTTTAGTGGATCAGGACGTCGTATAAGCAATATAGGTCACCGTCTAGTAATAGTAAATTAGTAAGCTTGAGATAGCTCAGGATATAAGTAGTTATTAAAGCTATCTCTTTTTAAAAGGACTAAATGTATATAGTAAATTGCAGAGACTGCCATTAGTTTTAAACTGTTCTAGTTAGTTTAATAAGGCTATCGGTCCTACGATAATTTGTTAGAAAAAGCACATTCATGATGGTTCAGCTGGTTGTGACCACCTGGTTTCAACCTGGGCCGTGGCAGCTCCCCACCCTGGCCGTGATAGAATGGATCGACGCTCTCGCACGAAGAATAAGGAAGCAAGCCAACGCATCATCAAGACTTCAATCAATAAGATTAACATTTTCTACCCCATAATCTACTGGATCCACCCCGTTGCGCGTTTGAGATCCGTACCGTGTATCTAACAGCATTTAGGTGTGTCTGGTTTCGTAACTTGTTAGGCTGAACTTGGATGCTGCAACACCCCCCCTCCTCTGCTTCCCTATCAACGAGCTGCCACAAATCCCATCGTGCACATCGCCACTCAGCATTATAGCAAACAGAATCTCGCGCTGTATATGGTTGGATAGGTATACCAAGTACACTTGACTGTTAGTATTGGCACATGGATCTTCGGGAACACTCCCCCACCGGGTCTGGGGAGGCGGGCGAACTGGAGCAGCGGCTGATCGCGGCCAGGGAGCTTCCAGCGCCAGAGACAACTGAAGAGTGGCAGGATCTGCCCAGTTACCCACCGGCTATCGCGGTGCCGAAGGTATGTGTCAACGTTGAAACGCGGCCACGCGACCTCAAGGACGCCGGAAAAAGGGATACTTCGGCGCAATTACCCGGGCTGCCATGGGGGTGCCGAGATGTGTCTGGTCATAAACCAGCACATCGAGGACATCACCGTCGTGGCCTCGACTTACCGCCCGCCGCGCCTGCTAACTGGTGGAGGGGTTGAGCTATCCGCCACCGGGGGAGGGCTCAACTTCAACGCTACGGTATCCCACTCGCACCGCCCGTTCTACGAGGTGTGGCGTTGCTGGCGCGTCTTGGTTGGCAGACCTTCCTTCGTCCGGCTACTCAGAAGACGCTCGCCCCTCAGCACCTGGATCGCGAGAGATCCATGGCCGTTTTCCCTTTCTCTACAAGGAAGGACGGATTCGGTGTCATAAGCATCTTCATTAGGCCTGACAAGACATTCTACATTGAGAACGACGAGGTGTCGTTAGGCGCTACGGCATATTTTGTCAACCGGCGGAACTTGACGATCGAAAAATACCAGCAGAACAAGGCGGAGTTGGACTAGGTTTGGCCACCATCAGATCGTTTGGAGGCCAAAATGCCACAGTCTCCTCCACTCAACAGAGTTCCTCCAATTTCGTGGCAATTTCACTGGGGGGGGGGAGGGGGACGGAGGAAGCACGAGATAGAACACGATGGGAGATTGGAGTGTTTTTCCCTACTACAAAGTAACTATACGAGATTGATATGATAGGAAATTGATGGGCGACTACAAAGAAAAATCCTGGGAGCCGAAGAACTTCGTGTCATCGTGACTCGCCGTCGCATTGATCCTCCGATTAAACCTCTCTCCGCTGGCAACATCATGGAAACGGAAAGGTAGCTCGCCACCAAGTCCTGTACTTCGCTCAATTTGGCGTCAAGACCACTGGGGCGGGTATCAGCGTAAAGGTAGCCGAAGGATGCTGAATCGGACGGAGCTGCCGTCTTCCCCTTCTACTTTGCGACTACTCGTACTAATGCGATTAATCAGCTTGGTCAGCTCGGTTTCGGCTTCCCCAGACTTCCTCACCCTATGCTGATGGCCGGTCTCGAGGTTGCGGAGGTCCATCTCCCGATCTGTGACGACGAGAACGAGGTCCTCGGGGATTGGTGAACCTTTCGGTGTCGCGTCTGGCCAATTCCTAGCTTGACCTTTGACCTTCGTCTCGAATGCCGGCTTGCCGAACACATACGAGCCGTAATTGGCCAGCTTGATTCCATCAGGAGAGCTCGTCGTGAGCAGCGTAACTGATGCGGCGCAGACGTCGAATATCGATACGTACAGGGTGCCCTCCGATATACTCGCCATTTCGACACACAATTTCTGCCCTTCAATCACCTCGGGCGTCCTTGCCTGGACTAGAGGCTGCCGATTTCCGTTGACATCGACAAGACCGAACTCGACCTTGAGATGCTTAGCAATCACGTCTTCTCCAAGATCAACCTGGCAAGTTAAGAGGTGTTGGGCCCTGGCTAGATTTTCTAATACGCTGGCTCAGTCTCGGATCTGGGTGAAGGCTTGGTCTTCTGGAATGTCCCACTCACGCAGCAGGTGTTCCCCGCCTCCAAAATGGCTCCTGAGAGAGAGTCGAGTCCCTCGGATGGATACGGTCGCCATGACCGGTAGATCGGCTTGCCTCCGGGGCTGAACATACTCAGACTTGTTCAACTCATAGGCGAGCCTCCCCGCCAAGCGCCCAGCAGCGTCGAGATCAACCTGGAACGTCGCCGGAGCCGTTTGCACTGGGAATGCCTTCGCTCCAGCTGGCAAGATGGTGTCTGGGTTGAGAATGACCTGAGATGTGGGCAGCCCGACCTCCTCGACAATCGCCCTCATAATCTCTGTCGCGTGCGCCACGCGTTCGACCTGAAATGGCTGCACCGAATATATATCGCCTTTTGAGATGTTGTGGAGTCTGCCGCCCGATAGGGTGATGTGGTCCCTGGCCGTCGAGAGAGAAAGGATACCACGGGAGTCGGCATACTCGAGGCAGAAGGTGAAGCGCAGGTCGTTGGCCTCAATCTGGGGCGCTTGCGATGGAAAATCGAGTTTGATGCGGTCCCGGACATTGAGCATGATGCTCCGCCAGGAGACATTTGGCCATGATCTCCTAATCAAGGCCTCGGGAATTAGAGCAGAGAACCCCAAGATTGTCATGGAGAAGAACTTGACCCCCTGGAGGCTGCAATGTGCGGTTGCGAAAGCTCCGGCCTCCTGTGACGGTCTCTTTATCCGTCACGGTGATAGAGGACCTCACTCTACAGCTTTTTTCCGGCTTGACGGCACCGCCTACGTTGGGGGCGTGCTATCTGAGAATGATCCAGAACTATCCATATCTGATAAGCAGCGACCGCAGGTGATTTCCGCCGGTGTCTTTAAGCATAGAAATAAAGGTACTGGCAGGCGCAATTGACTTGCCAGAATCCCTACAACAATCAGCCCGACGTGTTCCCATCCCAGATCGCAAGGAGTGGTACATCCTATACGATCACGTTGGTATTTATGCGACGATGGATAGACGAGTGTGTAACGTGAGATGCAAAAAGGAAATCGTCGGTGGTCAGCGGGTGATCATGCCTATAGGCAGAACAAAGGAGGCTACATTTACAGCTTCAGCCTTTATTGAGAGGTGGTCAATCTCACAGAAGGCTATCTCTATGAGCTTCCAGTAGCAGGAAAGCTGTAGGCAAGGTCGACAGTCTAGGCACTAACAGACACCGTAGTTAAAGCGGCTCGCCAACGGAGACCGTCCTTACGTACCCATATTCGAGAACTCGTATATATCCTTACAAGTAGCGAATGCTTCCAATTCAAACTCATGCAACACTTGAGTTTGCTTTTAACTTTAAGTAATTATATAGTCAGACACGTCTATACTGGAGGCCCAAGTTCGATTATTTATCTGTCAGGGCATTAAATCTTGTAAGAAGATGTGCCAGTGACATTTGCAACAACACAGTTAACTTCACAGCATCAACAAGTCAAGGATCTAACAGTCTAATATTACAGGTGGCCTAGTCTAGAAGATAAGCGGTGGTTAAGATATTTTTATCATTATTAGGTAGTCTTCCTCCCTCCTCACAGAAGCGAAACTTTCTCCCCAAAGTCAATGAAGGCAGCAATATTTACAAAAGTCATCGCTACATTCGAAAGTGATGTTCTAGCCCTTCTTCATGACCATAACGTCACACTCAAAATAAACATCTCACCACCGTGGACCTCTACCTTGATGGAACCGTCGGTTACATATAGGAACTCGACCACTGGCTAGACTAGCGTGTCCTTTCTCTTCTACTATAAGAGGCTGTCCTCTCTAGCAAGGGCCGAGTTGCTGCTGTAACGGAGTTTAAAAAAAAAACTATCATTAGCTAATAAAAACCTCACCTTTAATATACTAGCTGTATTTATTAAGGTTATGGTCCTTTGGCAGCGCACACTCAGAGAGGGGCCAGAGGTTAAACAGTAAAAAAAAAAAAAAAAAACCAATAGTGAATAACAGTGTGAGGGCCTAAAACCCAAGCCCAAGGCAACAGCAACTCAGAATGACTAGAGTTTCTACTGCATCATGGTGCACGCCTTGCTATCCCAATCAACCCTTCGAGATGCGTCAAGCAGCTAGAAAGCTAGATAGAAAAGCTAGATAGAAAAGCTAGATAGGAAAGCTAGATGGAAAAGCTAGATAGAAAAGCTAGATGTCAGAAGGCAAAATCATCATGCGATAAAAGCCCCGTAAGGGCTCTGCATTCGTCGCATTCCAAGCTCGTCATAATTCTAAGTCGCAATTCAATGCTTTGCAATTCCCGTCACATCGCAATTCAACTGCTCACAATATAACCGACTCACAATGACCCCCCCCGACTAAACAAACGATACAATGCGCGTGCGGCGCATCATGCGACAGTCCGGCAGACCCTCGCCGATACTAGCATACGAGAATCGTCTTGTATATACGCTAGCCAAAAGAATCGAAGAAGATCGAAGCCTGCTTCCTAGGCTATAAAGAGCATCTCGCCTATCTGGCTTAGAATGTATAATAGAGGCTGAGTTCAGCCAGCCTGGTTATAAGAGGCTTATCTAGCTAGCGATCTTTAACTGCTACATCCTCTAAGAGAACCTATTCCCATAAGCTCCACTAGATAAGGATATAATCCGATGGATTAAGATAGAGTAAGTCTTATTAGAGGAATTGGCTTAAAGGGAGAAATAGAAGGAAATGATAACTATTGATAACGCCTTCCTCAATAACCTAAAGAGCTATGATGCATGGGTTATGTAGTTATAGGCCGACGTTATGCTGATCAATATGCAGCCGAAGGAGTGATGACTGCGTTAGAAACCAAGGGAATCCTACTGCGGTCGCCTCTGACATTGACTGCGATGGGTTAAAGGATTTGGCAGAGGAAGGTTCTGTAAGGGAGAAGGGATAAGAGTCTATCTATAACTAGGTCGACCAATCAATTGAGTCCTTCGTCTTAAGACAACTCAAGCAATGCAAACACGTGATACAGAAACGCGGCAGCGCAGAAACAAAAGTCCGAACAGTGGTTTCAACAGCGACTAGCTGTATTTATATAATCGGATTTTATAATAATATGAATAGTAAGCCTAATTATTATAATTTTATTACTTTAAACCGCTTAATTCTAACCCAGGTTATAATATTAATTATTTTATTTACCTTATTCTTATTACATGACCTTAGTTATATTAAGTCATATCCAAGCTTCGACAATTTTAATATTAAGCAACCCACCTCATACAACTTAATACTACCTTCGGAGTATGTAATAAATTCCGACGGATATTTACTCTCCCAATCAGGTTCTTCTTACTACAAGCGTACGCACTGACTTAGCTTCGAACAGAGTTCAATAGGTAAATAGGTGGTTCCCCGTAAACCACCCCATATGACTGTCTCATGCCTTGTGGAGAAAGAGATCGACACACTAATACCATTATAAGGTGACATCTACATTCCCAATGGAACTATCGTTCCGTTCCAAGGCCCGAGCGCGTTGAAAAAAAAGCAGTGACGTAGTATGATCAGCCAGTAATTGTCCATTGCGAACTATGGCGTCGACGACCCCATTGGAGCGCAAGTTAGCTGCGGGGACCCCTGGCTTAACCCGGATATATTTGGGGATATTCGAGTTACCTCACAAGTTGCCTAGCCAAAAGCGATTACACTAGGACCTAAGCGAAAATCGGCATCCTCAAGTCACCTTCCTGTATGCGATATATCACAGGCTGCCTTGTATGGCAAAAGTGGGAAATTAAGCGTCGGCAATTTATGTCGAATGTAACTTAACGTTCATGTTAACTCATATCTCCTTGCAGCGCTGCACGCATCGACCTCGGCACCCTTCACACAAACAGTATAAGTAGCCCTCACTCCTATCTAGTTCCCAATATCAGTTTCCAAGAGCCTTTGCCTTTGGCTACCGAGATGCTATTTTCAACATTTTGCACTTTCTTATGTGCCCTTACCACCCGGGCCGCTGCTCAAGCAGCTTCAGGTAAGAGAATCCTAACCTTGATTCTCGGTATGCATCCATCACCATCGAGGTCTAAATCTCAGCAGTTCCACAATCTATCGTGCTATCAGGGGCTATTCTGACTTCAAAATGGTTTGAGGGATCCGATCATGTGCAGATTCTCGAACTGGTTGTGACAAACAAAGATGATGAGAATCCCATCCTCAGGGAGCACAAGCTGACAGTAACTGCGTCCTCTGACGACCTCGAGGTGGTGAGCACAGCCGAGGTCCGGCGGCTCTTGCCTGGCCAAGCAACTGTGGTCCAAGTCGGTGTACGAAACAAAAACAATGTAACACAGGGCGCGCAATGTTCGGCAAAGGTAGTGGCGAAATGGGGATCCGACAAATCCTCCGAAGCCGCTGTTTCCGGTCTTTGCGGTTTTCCTGACTACTCTGCCAGTGCAGACAGCCTCTCGAGGCATTGGGCACCCCAGTGGTTCAACGATGCTAAGTTTGGCATTTTTATCCACTGGGGAATCTACGCTGTCCCAGCTTATGGAAACCTACCCCCGAACCAGGACTACTCAGAGTGGTATTGGAAACGCCAACATGAGCCCGACTACAAGTCCCAAACATACCAATACCATTTGAATACGTATGGACCGGATCTTGACTATGACGACTTCATGTCCAACTTTACAGCCTCCAACTTTGATGCTGATGAATGGATGAAACTTATTGACGACGCTGGAGCTCGATATTTTGTGCCCGTGACCAGTAAGGAATTCCTATGTTCCCGTCTGTCCTTCCTTGTATTGTGGACCATGCTACTGACATATGTGGATTTGATAGAACATCATGATGGATGGGCCATCTTTGATGTGCCTAAAGAGTCAAGCCTCCGATCAACGGTCAACTATGGGCCGAAGAGGGATTTTCTTCGCGAACTCTTCGATGTGGCCAAGTCCGGTTATTCGCATATTCGTCGAGGTTTGTGATTTGGGCCCCGAAGATGTTGGGTGTAGGCTCGTGTTCGACATGGCTAAAACGTTTGCAGGCACTTATTTTTCCCTTCCCGAGTGGTATCACCCTGGATTTGCTCAGTATTCCTTTACATGGGGCGGTGGCTTTCCTGGTGGCCCGCCGACGAACCCCTACACGGGAGACGAAATCGAGTATACCGGCTTTGTTGAGGTTGACGACTTCATTGTTGACGTGCAAGCGCCGCAGATGAAGAGTCTCGCTTATGATTACGAGACAGAGCTTATGTGGTGCGATATTGGCGGCGCGAACAACTCGACCGAGGTCTTGTCTGAGTGGCTTAATTGGGCCAGCAGCCAAGGTCGACAGGTAGCTTATAACAACCGCTGTGGCATCGGAGCCAGCGATTTCACCACACCCGAGTAAGTCATGGTCATGCCGGTCTTCAGTTTTCTTTCTCACTTCATGTTCAAGCCATCGCTTTTCCATTTTGCCTCATGCCTGTCATCCTGGAAATGGCGTTTGCTGCTCTTGCGGGATATCCACTGACCAGGCACAGGTATTCCACCTACCCGGACATTGTTGTCAAGACGTGGGAGACGAATCGAGGGATGGACCCATTCTCGTTTGGATACAACTTCCAGACTCCGAACTCGGAATATTTAACTGGTGAGGATATTGTACTCACCCTCGTTGATGTGGTATCCAAGAACGGCAATTTCCTCCTCGACATTGGCCCCGAAGCCGATGGGTCCATCCCTGCAATCATGCAGACGGGCCTACGGGATGCTGGAAAATGGATTCACGAACATTCTGAGAGCATTTTTAGTACGCGTTTCTGGCAGAAAACTGCTGGACAAGGTTCTGTTCGCTACACAACGACATCTAGCGCCTTCTACATCCACATTATTTCAAAGCCAAACTCCACAGTCACCATCGAGGACCCGATTCCGTATCTGTCGGGAGATGATGTGACAGTTGTGGGCGGCGACTTGGATGGAAACGTGGTCGGTTCGGAGCTCGTCAACGGTTCTCTTGTGCTCGATTTATCCGACGCCGTCATTGCAGCCGATCGCTATGTGTGGACGTTCAAGATCAGCTATTAGACCGTGAGATTCCGGTATTCAACTACCTAAGGGCAGCCAGAAGACTGAAAACAAGCGAAAACAAGCATTTCAACAATGCAAAAATTGCAGCTGTGTACCTAATCTGAGTCAGCCATTCACTATTTTTATTTTGAACATCGGAATTATTCCACCATAATTAAGAGAACCAGCCCCCAGTCGCTTCATATATGCCTTCCCACGTCCCTCCATCATCAGACATCAGTATCATCAACTTTGGTCTCCACATTGTATTGAACCCTGTGATCGAATTGACCGTTACGGATCCCGCCAAATACAAAAAGGCTATGTTTTTAGACTGCTAATCCAGTAAATCCGCTGCTCCACCGATACACTGACAATGCCCGCTGCCACGCAGCGCTTTCCTCCACCGTCAATAACCCTCATGCACTGCGAACACTATACAACGTTGACCTTATTACCCTGCGAAATTGTGTTCATAGTGGAAAATCGTTAAGAGTCACAGTCATGTGGTTTAGTTGAGAAGAAAAACCCAACATAACTGGAATTCTGTGCTACGAGTGGCAACGCAGACCTCATAGGCATGGATACTAATTTCGCACACTCGCTCGCTCGACCCATTTGGACCAAGATGTGGTATGTGGTCTGCAAATAATAATAGAATAAAGCTCTCATGAAGTAAGCAGATGCCAAAAAGATATGACATAAAGGATAGCTCCGGATCGTAGGCCAATATGACTGACACAGCGTCGGAAGCCGCGATGGATTGTAATGCGCTTTTCATGAATCCGGGCGACGAGATCCAGCCGTCCGTATTTTCAAGCATGGAGAGATTATGCAATTTTCCATGTAAAAGTACGTGAAGCATGTGCAGGATGAAGGTGCTGTAAGCTGTTATGAGATGCGCCTGCACTCGACGTTTCGCTGTGCACCGCCGACGGTACTTTGATCTATGTGGAACCGAGGCCGACGCCGGCGCCATAGAGGCTTATGTAGAAGTTGTGTCCGATTCCGGAGCCAATTCAAGCAAGAAATGTGCACCATGTGGACCTGGCAGTGGCGGTCCGGTTATCTCCTTCTGCAATGTCAAAGAGGTAGGCATCATCATCTGGCTCCTAGGGACCACTGCATCGTCGAGAGTGTGAACCTCGAATCGCGCAGCCATGTCGGCGATGCTGCGCTCGCATTCCGCCACGATGCCTTCTACGAGCGCAGTCTCATTCGCCTGCTCCTCGTCTCGGCGTCCACAGCCGAAGTGTGGGTCGTCTTTGAGATGATGCAGTTGGATGATATCGCCAAGAATTGCCATGAAGAGCAAGAAATACTCAAAAAACCCTGTTCCAGACACCCTAGTCGGTGATACTTTTGTGCGCGTGTTTGTTCTGAGACCAATGGCAGCTGGTGATGCTAAGGACCAATTCATTATCCAACAGAGGACAATATGTATTACACTCATCGTCAAGCCCCGAATTATGCGATAGTGCTAGGTGCCGATTTACACAAAACATGAGCCAAAACACGTGTCGGTGCTCTTCTTTGAGCTCTGGTAAACTAATACAGGCGCGAAAGGCATCGCATGCGTGGCATGTGCAGGTCGAAATTCGCGTACACCGAAGGGATAACGTGGTATCAACTTGACTATCTTCGCGATTGAGTCCCATGGCGCGGTACAAGCGCAGCGCCTTGTCCACCAGCGAAAGCAGTCGGTCTTGAAGTTGCCGCCAGAGAGAACGATGGTGAGAAGCATAAAAGTGAGAACATAATCGATGGGCGGAGCTGGAGGTTCAAGAGAGGGCAGCGAAAGAGCGGCCCTCCTGATTCTAAGAAATACATCTCAAAAGCTCACAAGCCAACTGTTCATCGACTATTTCGTGTAGCATTGGTAGGATTGGCTCGAGGCATTTGGAAGTGCGTGGTGGGTGGCCCTCTAGCGGAGTGCGGTCTGGGGGCGGATTAAATGGCCATGAGTGTTGGCGGGGTTCAGCGCATGTTGTTCCGAGAACCTCGCCATACGGGAAGTACAAGGGGAGATCTTGAGTAAAGGGGAGTAAATCAACATTATCAGCTGAAAGCAAAAGTCCATCGTGTATACGGTTGAGCCCTACCTTTTCGTGATGGTCCTGACTTTGGTTGGCCGCCAACTCCACCACACAACCACGGGCTCCGTAAAAAGCTTCTGTTCTCCAGGTGCAGAGCGAGAACAAACTGGCCAAAGATAGGCTAGTTCATCGTATACCGTCTATTGTCATTGAAGGTAATATAATGGCAATCTACTTCACCTTAGAAAAGCCTGCCTATGAATTCACTCCGTCTTCTGTAAGACTCCAGATCCCGCTCCTAGATGTTGCCAGATAGTAAAGGCCTTCAGCCCATTCATCACAATCTGTTTGTTCTTGTTCATGTCTGTCTCGGGTCATTCTGCCTTTTAACTTTCACTAATATCCACGAACAATCTCAAAGTTCCCGACCCGCACGTGATCACTTACAAATGCGTTCTGTTCAACAGATGCGTGGTTGCCTGTGTTTCAATTGACCGTGCCCACCTGGCGTCGTTTGATTAAAATTGGAAGAGGTCCCACGTTAGAGATAAAACGATCAAATACAAGAAGATCTTGGTCTTGGTGCGCCAGCTGCATGTCATATCGCCTAGTCAAACTCGAGACCAAGATCTGCAGCTCGACAATGGCAATGTGCCGCCCGAGGCATTGCCTCGGCCCTTGACTGAACACGATGTTGTACCTTTTGAGGTTCTCGGTTTGTGCTGGATCGAACCATCTATCCGGATTGAACTCGTCGGGGTTCGGGTAAAGAGTCTTGTTTCGGTGGATGGTGTATGGGCTCACGGCTACTACGGTGCCTGGTTTGACATGGTGGCCAGCAATCATGACCCCTTCGGGAGAAACAACAAGTCGCTGGAGAGGATAGGCCAGGGGCGGGCGGAGCCTCATGGTTTCATCGATGCAGGCACGGAGGTATGGGAGGTCTCGGACCAGGTCATATGAGATGATATCGCAAGGCTCGGTCAGCGAGATCCTGGTCTCAACCTCCTCCTGTAACTTTTGCAGGCATTTCGGATTCGAAAGCAAGAAGTACAGCGTCGAAGAAAGGGCCGAAGTCGTGGTATCGCTGCCAGCGCTCATAAAGACGCCAGCTTCGGCAACCAGCTGCGGGAATGGAAGTTGACGGCTCTTCCCGTCACGGTCTTCTAGAACCTTGCTCATAAAGTCCTGCGAAGGCCTGTCCGGAATACCCTTGTCGAGCCTCTGTAGTATCACAAGGTTAGCTTGATCATCATCTGGAGCATCGCAGAAAAGGGAAAGGTGCTTACGCGACGAAGCTGATGGATACAGACCGCCTCGAAGTCACTAGCGTGCTGAGCCCCGGAGACATTTCGTAACCAAGTTGTGCATCTCAGAAGGTGCTTGACATGCTGTGCAACCTGGGGAGATGCTATCTGGGCCACGGTCACTGAAGAGCGAGCGCCCAGGTGCAGAGCATCAATGGTGCTGCAAACATCGTACAGCACACCATCTAGAGTCTGTCCTTCTTTGGAGTCCGAGCCTTTTCTTACGAACCCCATGGGCAGACCAAACGCCATGTCTCCGATCACATCCAAGGTGAAATAGTTTAGCCTGCAAAACTAGGTTACAATGATGTGTCGAAAGTGGCTGCCGACGATACTTACCACCTGCGGATGTCAAGAACCTGGTCGCCCTTGCCTTCAGGGTCGGTTGTGATAAAAGTATCGATGCGGTCCAGGAGCCTTTGGAAATTATCCCGAATGACAGGCTCCATGTCGACGACGGTTCTCAGTGCAAAGGCATTGGACAAGTATTTCCTCCTCTGGGAATGATCTCCACGGTCCCTTGTGTTCACAATGTCGTGGGTGTCGCCTGCTATCGCGTCATAGAAGACATCTTTCTCAAGCTTTCGAGCGGCTGAGTGGCTGTAGATATCAGTGACAGCTTCAGGAATGTTGAATATCAGCTGGTTGGCTCCGACACGGACGATATCTCCGAGCCGTTGGTGCTGCTCATGAATCGCCTTAGAACGTCGCTCGAACCAAGTCTCCCTCAAGAGCCAGAGGGGTGTCGTTGCTGCAAAGAAGTTCGGGGAAGGATACTTCCTCAATCCCAAAGGATCAAGAACATAGTCGATAATAAGAATCTTCAGGGTGTACAATACGGGTAGAGTCACCACAAAGGCGAGAACTAGCCTAACCAAGGCCCACATATCGTCGAAAGCGATCCGGAGGGGAATGTTCTAATGATTAGCCAAAGGTAGGTCTTTCTGAAATATGGTAACAAATACAAGCTGAGTCTCAACCTTCATTATATACATGTAGTGCCTCTGACCCGAGCGGTTCGGCCAATTCGTGGCTATCAGCGGAGGTCTTCGTTTGTTGCGATCGGGAACACTCGCGCACAATTGCCTAAATAGATCTTCCAGTAACCTAGGGCCACTTTGAGAAAAGCAGAGAGCCCGTGATCAATGGGGTAAAGGAGCGATCAGCCTGGCCTGACACACCCTGTTGATGAATGGGTAAAGCATCACGAAGATGATGAGAGTTCTAGATGGATTGGCAAGTCCGAATACGACCATAACCATAGCATGTGCATAGCTTTCAAGCTCCACAATTCTATCAGTGGGCGATGCGAGTTGGCAGCAGACTCGAGAAGCTCGGGGGAAAATTCCCCATTCATACTGGCGTCCTCCTAGTTACACCACCTCGTTGGGTTCCTGTGGGGCTTTGTGGACGAGACCCCATATGGCGTGCGGGGCTACTTCGAGCAGGATTTCCTTTTTAAGGTCATATCTTCCGGCCGAGACAGTTGCCCGGAAAAGCACAACCCAAGGTCAGACACATCCACGGCGTGTGAAGCGACAAGAATGGGTCGTAGAGCATCTCACACCAGCTGGTAAGGCTACGCCCTCGAAAGGTTTCCAGAGCTGAACTTATTGACTCAATCATGATGTAGTCAGACATGCCGCGACCGCCATCTGAAATGTATGTGGGATTCACCGATATGGGACTTGAACAGTGAAGAGTTGACGACTGGCCAGGCAATTCGTCAATATTTCCTTGCGCAAACTGTATTAAATCACGGCTCGAATGCAGGACTAATCATTGGTTCCTGTTCCGACCAGTCAGCGAGGAGACTGCTAGACATCGCCACAATCGACGAAGGACACCGCATGGATCGTCGGCCAAGAACGACGAGCGCGAGTCTGGTCATGAGACACACAGGGCCTCCACATACAGTCAAGGTAAACTGATAGGTCGTTTGCTGTTTTATCGACGCTATCATTGACTGTGCGATGTTTGTATAGGTCAAGTCATCGATGAGAGGCCAGAAGTCAGTGGTGCTGGTCTTCAGTATGCGAGTCCTGGTAACAGGAATACACTCTCACAAGAGATTCCACTTGGTGATATGATAAGCACCACCAGTGCCCCTGAACCTCCTATAACCTGGCAGCAGCAATCTCAAACTGAAGACCCTGCTGCAAATCTCGACCTCGATCCCGGTAGCTCGTATTCTCAGGCTGGTAGCATTCTGAGCGCTGCTATTCCAGCTGTATCACCGAATTCGACTAATCAGAGAGGAAGGAGTCAGGCCCCAAGTTTCGCCCTCGATGAGACTGCCGATGAGATTTTCAGTGTCGATCGAAGTAAGCCCACTAATTCCAAACAACTAATGACAAGAACTGGCGCCTCCGATCGACTTTCCGAATCCGAGGCGGACCTTTTGCAGCGCTTCATTCAAACGTGGGGCTCGTGGCTCGACACCCTTGATGAATCTCGACAGTTTTCACGTTCTGTTCCTTTTCTGGCACGCTCAGAATCACCGTGTCTGCGGTACGCGACCTTGGCTCTGACGGCCTGCTGGTTATGCAAGACTTCGGGCTATCCAGCCCACATGGCTATGCACTACAGGAAGCAGTGCGCCGAGGTCCTGGTGCCTGTTCTATTAGAGGATCCCAACAAAGTCCATGAAGCTTCGATCTTTGCGACATACGTACTCTTGCGGGTCTTCGATCATATGACTGGTGTGTATTGTCCCACACTTCCCAGTGATCATTTTGTCTCGTCATTTACAGCGTCAAAGCTCTTCGGGCGGTTCCGGAAATTGGCAGCCCCTTTTCCTATGCTTACAATTCCCAGTAAACCTTTCTGAAAAGCAGCCAGAGAGTCTGTTCTCAGAAAGATTAGCCCTTTCGACTGAGCCCTGGAATACTTACTCGGTTAACGGCGCGCTGAAGCGCGCGGCGTACTGGATACACCTTCGCCAGGATATCCATATCGCCTTGATATTTGAGTGCCCGGTTCGTGTGGACAACATACTCTATGACCAGACCGTAGCAACAGCGACTGAGATCACGGAGAAGGACTGGATGAATAGAAATATCAGTACCATATGCCGTCGGGAACAACAGAATGGATCTTTGACGCCGAGGCCAGTGGAAGAGATCTGTAACATCAAGGTGGAATGTGCGTGGGCAAACCAGCTCGTGGGGTTGACCTGCCGCATCATCAACTATTGTTTCGATTCTAGGTCGAGATCAGTTCAGGAGTGGTTGTCTCTCACCATGGCCCTGGAATCATGGAACATCAGAAAACCTGACGCGTTTAGTCCACTACTTGAAATCGGTCCTGATCCAGCCAACGGCCGGCCGTTTCCCGCAATTTATCTTCAAAATGACTGGCATGGTGAGTGTCCACAGCCTATTTCTCTTAATCTGTTTCTGATGATACCGAAAAGTCCTCGGCTTGCTGTACTACCATCTGGCAATGTTCATGCTGAGGAGCAATCGACCCAACCGCCGACCCATGAACCAAGATTTAGAATCAATAGAGTACAATGTCAAGGTAAGTAAACCTGGAAATAGGGTCAATTACAAACATCAAACACGGTCGATCCTGATTCCTCGAGTCCTAGGAGGAAATGTTACACCATGGTCGTACGATTTGTGGTATTGCAGTGAGCAATCCTACTTATCCTAGTATGCTCATCGCAGTTTCAATGGTAAGCCGGCCGCTGCCAGTATGAAGATCACCGACTGACAAGCTCACTTTGCTGTGATTGATAGTTGAATGTTGTAGGGTGCTTCTTTACGGATGAACCATCACAGCAGGGAGTCTTGGATCTGTTGGAGAAGATCAAGACGGATACAGGGAGCCAAACTGATGATATAAGGCGAAGAATGATTCATCGCTATGAGCAACTGATAAAGAGCCATGTTTGAGAGAGCTGGAGAGCCTCATCATTCTAGTAGGTCCCTCTTTCTGGCCATGGGAAGTCTTCACGGTTGCTGTTAGAATTAAGTCCTAGATTACCTGTGTGTTTGGAAAGACAGGTGCCGCTTGCGGTATATGGGAAGTGTTTAATGGCAAAGAAATGCCTGATTAAACAAAGCGTCGTACGCGGGATGTCGTCAAATCCAGACATGGATGCACAAAAAAAACCGGAAGGCCACAATGTTCAATTCAAGAGGAATCAGGCGTAATGACATCTGCGCTTTTACTCAACTCTAAGGCGACTACTGTGTTGGGCAGGGGGACAAGAACAACAGCACCACCCGAAGTGACGGTGCCGTAGGGTAGGCAGGATGCAAGCAGAGCGAGGTCAAACAAGACTAGAAAAATAAAATAGATAAAATGGGGAGCCAGAGCTGCAACTAGGCAGTTAGCTAGAGAAGAAATTAGATATTTTAGTTGATTAGATAATTTTCATGATAATAACATTAAAAATAATCCTAGAAGTTTAAATTGAATGGGTAAGAAAGCCATAGTATTTTTATCTAAGTCTGGGCACTCTTAGCCTTTATTCTTCAGCCGTCCTCCTCGATACCTAACCCGGATCAGCAGTTTGAACAAACTGATCATTTAAAAGGTCCGGCTCTGCTAGCCTGTGGGCACTCAACCTCGACACACTGCGTATCCCAATCAGTAGAGCACACGCGGATCAGGTTCTTGATACCGTCACCCCTTGCTGTCATTTCACACGCCTTAAGCGTGCTCTCGAATGGAACAATGTCAGAGATCAGAGGTATCACGTCCGCTTTCCCCGAGGTTAGCAGATCTAAACCCAGATCATGGTCTCCCGCGCCATAGCGAAAACCTCCCTTGATCGAGAGCTCCTTCTCCCCCACTGCCATGAGCGGAAAAGCCTGAATACACTTACCCACCCTCACTTGGACGAAGATACCACCTTGACCTAGAGCGACATGCCCGTTTGTATAGGGCTCTCGACGCCAGTACATTCGAGAACGACTCCGAAACCAGTGCTACGGACTATCCGCTTTTTGAGGGCGGCAGCATTCTCCTCGGGAGAAGCCTACAGGCCAGGCTTGAACGTAGAGCAGCCCAGAAGCCCTTGGCAAAAATGAGCTTCTACTCGTTGATATAGGCGACGTGAATCTCAGTAGCAGCGAAGTCGCGAGCAACAGCTGCCGAAAGCAAGCCGATGGTAGCGGGGCGTAAGGCGAGGATTCGCCGCCCCGTGACTGGTTCGGGAAGGCGGTTCGCTTGCGCAGCGACGCTCAGAGGTTCTAGCAACCCTGCCTCCTCCAGGCTTAGGGAAGACGGAATCTTGAACACGAAGTCCTCGGGGAGTTTGTAGATCCGCGTGAGGGATCTGCGGCAAACTTCATGTCGGGGCAGAGGTTATATCGGCCGGACTTGCAGTATCTGCACCGTCTACAGGCAAAACCGGGCTCCATAGCAACGCGGTCGCTTGGTTTGACGGTGGTAACGGCGGATCCGACTGCATGGACGACATCAGATGCTTCGTGGCCCATAACCAGAGGCTAGTCCTCGGTCACCAGGCGGATTGTTCCACCATGTCTCCAGAAATGCACCTATATTCCTACGTGCCGTCAGA
This sequence comes from Dactylonectria alcacerensis, assembly GCA_029931735.1. NCBI lineage: Eukaryota > Fungi > Ascomycota > Sordariomycetes > Hypocreales > Nectriaceae > Dactylonectria > Dactylonectria alcacerensis. The sequence continues at coordinate 3,235,025 of JAPMUZ010000009.1, read as the reverse complement.
TCATTTCGCATTTGAATTGTTCTTTCCACTAATGCTCACACCCAACAGTTGAACAACTCACATCGTTGCCGCAGACACCAACGAAGGCGACGTTGATCAACACAAGTTGAGGGTCGTCAATCGTAGGAATAGGTCGGTTCTCGAATCGAACCTTGCCAGCGCCGTAGAGCACGCAAAAAAGACTCTGCATGTGGCATCCTGTTAGTACGTCTCTTGATGCTCATTCTTGCGGGGGTAGATATAGCTGGGAAAAGCCTAGGGACTGGACAAACTACTTTGGAAAACGACGCCGCCCTGAAATTCGATACTCGCTCCGGGCTACCCCTACCCCCAAACAACCTACTGCTACGCCTGCTTGACCGAATCTGACATGGAGCCCGTCTACACTCTCAGCTGTTGGTTGTTCAAGGGCTAGCCGACGAAACGGCTTGGCGGTAGAACTAGCCTCAAGGCGTAGGCCACAGACAGAGAGGTACTAGCCACACGCCACGAGTTTAGTTGACTTTCCGTATATTAGGCTTGACAAGGTTTTGTCGTACAAGCGCATCATTGGGCACATTATTGCTAGCTTCGCGGGCCCCTGCTGCTTCCTAAGTCTGTTCGATCCCCGCGATCAGGTGTCTCTCGACCAGCCGCCTCCTAGTCTTGTCCTCGGGCACGTCAACGAACCACTTAGAATGGATGTGAGTGGGGCTTGGGCAGGAAGGTTCTGGGGAAGTGTATATCGCTTGCTTACCTTTCGTACGCGAGGGTGACAATCTCTCTCTACGGATCTGGCGCAAGGAGCCCATAGTTTCCTTCAACCACAGCAAGTCTGCAGCTGGTTGTAATTTCGGCTAGATCTGGGACCGGATCATCTTCGGTGCGATCAAAGTCGAGAGTTCTTATTGTCACCATGAGCTCTGGTGTTCCGGTCACGGGCAAGGCTTTTAGAGCCCTGACTTTCGACGACAGCCACAGCGTCGTGGGTGAAGGGCGCTCCGTGCCGCTTAAAAGCCTCGTCCGGTCATCGAAAGTCCACAAGATGGCCTTGGTATAATGAAAACCGTCCTGCATTAAATCGCCGGTCAGTGAGCTTACTCTTCAGAGACGCTATTTCTGAGGATATAGGGCTACGTTTACCATTGGCAAGATTGTAACATCTTCTATACCGCATTAAGCCAATTTCATGAGGACGGATGAAGAGATGGTGGACTTTCCCGACCCCGGAACTCCTGCTAGAGCAATGATAATGCGTGTCTTCTTCTCAGGCCCTTACAGAGCCCTAATCAAGCCCTGGGTGCGGTCGGTCAGAAAGGTCGCAGTTGTGTACAATTAAGATCCTTCGCCATCATGTTGCATCAGCTATGTGGCATTGATAATAGATGGTAGGATGAAAGAAAGTTTTGGGCAGCTAGAAGATCGTGATGAATTAGCCGACAATGCACCAGAACTCAAGCAGCTAAATTGCTGACTGGATCCATGGTGGGTGAACCTACCTGATCTGTTCTATTGTTTCTAAGTCCCGTGGGCCAGCACCACTCCGACAACTACGTGGCGGGTCACGGGGAGTACATACTGTCAAGTGAGCTACTTTACCGGATCGCGACGTGCCGATGCCAAAGAACAGCGACCGAGAAAATATGATGCATTTCATGCCAGCTATGTCCTTCAGTTAGCTATAGAGACGGCTTAATCCTCTGAGACACAACCTCTGTTTCAAAAGGCTTAGCCTCCGTAACTCTTTGCTTGACGTGTGTCGTATTTACACTATTTTTTGATCCTAGTTGTTGTCCTTGAAAATCGTAATCCACCCATTGACCCAGCATTGTCCTTACCCGATTGTACAACGGCTGATCTAGCGCAAAGACCGTCTCATCGAGCTCTGTAAACTGGTCGAGCTTACAGGCCGCTTTCTCGTTGCCAGGCACCGTGAGGATTTGCTTTGCAGCAGCAATATTCTTTTCGAGGTCCGACATTGTGCTGATGCCAACGATAGTCGACATGGAAAATCCAGAACCACGGCTTTGCGTGGCTTTGGCGATGGCAAACCTGAGGGATACAGACGCCATGGTCTCCCCCTGCTGTTCTACCCATTCAGCAGCATTCTGCACCGCCGCTCGTAGCGCATGAGGTGCTGGGTGCCAGTCGCCAGTCAGGCCTGCAGGGATGCCGCCGTTGCGTAGCAAGCCGACAGCAAGCGGGCTAGAGCAGAGGATCGAGGTAACCCCTGCAGCACGGAACAGGTCCAGTCCGCGCTGCTCAACTTGGGTGTTCTGGAGTGTCAGTTGAGCCCAAGTCTGAATAGCATCCAGGGCCTTTCCATAGCGCTGTTGCACCAATTTGGCAATGTGAGCGAGATTATCTATCCCGTATCCCGAGATGCCAACACATCGAATCACACCCGCCCGCCTGAGCTCAAACAGCACTCCCACGGCAACAACTGCCTCTTCTACAGACACAAACTCGACATCATGACAGAAGACAACATCCATATATGATGTTCGGAACCTCTCCAATGAACGCGCGACTGACTTGCGTACCCACGCGGGTGAATAGTCAAACTCGTTCTCTCTAATGCGCCCGACCTTGGTCATAAGTACAATGTCTTCGCGTGAGAATTTCGACGTAATATCGATGTGCGATAGGGCGGCGCCCATGAGCTGCTCCGAGGGCTCGTAGTATGGAGAAGTGTCGATTGTGCATAAGCCTTGCTCAAATGCATGGAGAAGGATTTGGCGGATCGGCAAAGACTCTGGGTCTGGATGGAGCTGATAGCTGAAGCCTGCTCCTCCCATCGCCAGTGGCGGTATTTTTTTGGTCATTGTGATGTTCTCCATTTTCATCTTTGTTAGAACAGGTGAAGACGATAAAGGTAGAAGAGGCTTACAAAAGTAGGTAAGATGGGAGACGAAGACTTATGAAGAGTCGGTAATGAAGTAGTCTCTGAGTTATAAGCCAGTAGGATCCAAGGGACAACTCTGGTGTTGTCGCACTGAAAAGTACGTCGTACTAGAATCGTGCGTTATTTGTTACTCTTCTTCCTGGGTATATTGTCGAATTTCTAAGCAGTCGCCGCCATCTGATCTTAAGCGGGAATTGGTCAGAGCCGAAAACCAGTCGGGGCCTAATTACTGCGCCGTCCGGAAATGAGGCTTTACTATTCTCGCTTCATTGGTGTTGTCGGACCGGCTAATCACATAAATATCCGTCGGCAGATAAAATGACAGACATGAATCCAGCTTTTATTGATGCCGACGGAAAAATCTTTGGTGGATGCTGAGAATGTTGGTGCGGGGTAGGACATCACACCGCTACCCGCAAGTTAGCGTCTGACTGAGCAAGGTAAGTAAGTGGCTTGCCCACTTACACTATATTATTTGCGGTAAGATTTGAAGTGGCCCTCGCATTGACCGATGCTTTGAATGTATAGGTGCAGAGTACTTCTCCCTTGCGACGTCCGTGTGGCTCCAGGCGTACTCTCAGCTTAATGTGGGTGAAGCATCAACTGAAGGTGTTAAGTATCAAGCAGCTCAAGTCTCACAGACGATACCGTACGCACGGAGTACGGTCGCTGGAAGATTGATCAGGAGCACTATTTATTTTAATATTAAGCAGGGCCTTTGATGCACATCAGGCTGACAAAGTATTCCCTTAGCCCTGCAAGAACTCGTCTTACAGTGATTGGAACCCTAGATGTCCATGAACCTCAGTACTTGAAACTTCGCTCTATAAAGGCAATTTTGTACATTTGTAAGGGGTAGTCATAATTATTAGACAGAGGAAGGAGGTTCAGCTTGAAATGCCCTTCATTTCATCGTGTCATCACATGCAACGGCAAGAACATCTCGGGTGTTGGCCATGGACCACTCAGTTCTGTAGGAATTGTTACCGCAGCTTGATCTTACCAGCGTGCCAAAATACCAACTCACTGGAGCGAGCGATCATGTCGTAGCACCAAATGACTCGGACATTCAGCTTTCAATTACCCGTCGGAGTATTTAGTGCTCACGTTGTACATATCGTAATTATCCTCGTGTCTCTTGTTAGGCGCTAAAATGCGGGGAAGACAACCTCTACGGACATGGGTCAACGTTGGGGTCCCAGCTTTTCAGTCCAGATCGATATGTCTCCTCGTCTTACTCCGTATTCTGTCGACGGGTAATTAAAACAATATTACGCGGTGCGACGGATGAAGGGCGTTGGAAGCCACAACTCGAGCTAAATTGATGTGCCTACATCTAAATCCGCTAAGACTCGCACTTGGAACGAGGCAGGCGATTTTGATTATTGTAAACGAAAACTACAAATGAAATCGTGCTTCCCCAGATTCCCCAGATTCTGAGTTGATATGACCTCTACCACTTGTCATCCTCAATACTTTAGCCATCGCTTCTTGTTATTCTCAAGACACTCCCGTGGACATCATGTTTACGAAGGACTTCTGGGCAAAGCGTTCGCTGCGCATTAGCGACAAGAAACGCAACAAGCCTGAGCTGACCCTGCGGGAGTCGCTGTTCCCAATTGCTTTGGTTACAGTCCTTTTCTTCTTGTGGGGCTTTTCTTACAGTCTCCTCGATACTCTCAACAAGCACTTCCAAGACACTCTCGGCATCAACAAGGCTAAGTCATCAGGTCTCCAGGCTGCCTACTTTGGGTCAGTTCAACACTGCATTCCATTTCCACCATGTGCCAGCCGCTGACTTACTTCAGAGCCTATCCATTGGCATCGTTGGGTCATGCAGCCTGGCTTCTGCGACACTTTGGGTATCGAGCTGTCTTCATTTGGGGACTTTTTCTATATGGTGGGCTTCCATTCGCACCTGTTGATCGCAAATTCTTACTGTCCCGTCTCTAGGGCTTGGTGCACTGCTCGCCATCGCCGCTATCAAGGCCCATAGCTTTGGCGGATTTTGTACCTGTATTTTTGTTATTGGCAATGGCTTAGGCGCGCTTGAAACAGCTGCCAATCCCTACATAACAGGTGAGCCACACCCGTATACTCAATCTATTTCTAATTCTGACGCCCTGAATAGTTTGCGGACCGCCGAAATATGCCGAAATCCGTATCAACATCTCCCAGGCATTTAACGGCATTGGTACTATTATATCGCCAATTGTCGCGGCTCACGCGTTCCTGGGCTTGAGCGATGAATCAGCTATGGCGAATGTGCAATGGGTCTACTTGGCTATCGCATCTTTTGTCTTCCTCCTGGCGGTCGCTTTTTTTGTCGCCGAGATTCCGGAGATCACCGATGCCGATATGGCTTACCAGGCTGAGGAGACGCATATTGAGGGGCAAGATCTGCCCTTCCGCAAGCAGTATCGGCTATTCCATGCTGCCTTTGCTCAATTCTGTTATTGCGGCGCTCAGGTTGCCATCGCTGGGTACGTGATCCATCACATGAAGTTAAGTTCTGGAACTAACCATATAGTTTCTTCATTAACTATGTCGTGGACACACGTCCAGGCACCAGTTCCGCTCTTGCATCCAACTTCCTTGCGGGAGCTCAGGGCGCATTTGCTGCTGGTCGTTTTGTAGGTACGGCCCTGATGTACTTCGTTCGCCCACGTTGGATATTTCTATTCTTCCAAACGGCTGTGATTGCTTTCGTTGCCCCTGCAATTACTGAGGACGGGAACATTGGCGTGGGGATGTTGTTCGTTGTTATGTTCTTCGAGTCCATTTGCTTCCCTACGATTGTCGCACTTGGTATGAAAGGACTGGGGCGTCACACAAAACGAGGCTCTGGTTTCATTGTGGGCGGCGTCATCGGTGGTGCTTGTGTGCCCCCACTTCTTGGTGTGGCCGCAGACTCTTACGGCACGGGTACGGCTATGTTTGTGCCTCTCGTCTTTTTCCTTGGGTCGCTTTCATATGCGCTCTCCGTCAACTTCTGGCCTTGGTATCGAGACATGGTGGATACTGTGAATGAAACCCCAATTGGAACGCCAGGCCATTCTAGCAAGGATATGGAAGCCAATCTTGGCATGGAGAAAACAGTTGAGGTGTCTGAGGAAGAGAGACAGAAGGATGGAACCAGACTCTAGGGTTAATTAGCACATTCGGTCTCATAACGTATTAGTGTCGCGGTGACATATGGAATATAGCCCGCTGAGGGCTAAGGGCAGGACCAGGCCAGGGAAGCCCTCTACCCTTCTAATACAGAGAGAAGCCTTCGCTAGTGATTGTTGGGGCTTGCGCCCTTGACTTAGTGTCAAGCCTCGTGTCTTTGCCTGGAATTGTGAAACTCGAGCACTGTGAACAATCTCGAAATACCGAGCTGGCGGCCACAATATGAGTAAGCTAAGCAACGCAGGCAGAAAGGCATAAGCACGTATTCATAAGCGGTACTAGTTTTGTCTGTGACGTAGAGCTTGGTGCGTATGGGACAAAGCATCAATGCTTTATTGACTAGGATAGTATTCTAGACAAAAGCCATAGATAGATGTTGTAAGGTCTTAGGAAGTTTGAAATAGAGTTCTAGACAAGGATATAGGGGCGATAGTTGAGGAAACTTAATTTAGAATGCTCCCAGAAAACGATTTCTGTATAATTAGTCGTTGTGGAGGTTAGAATATATAAACACCAATAAAATCATGTTAAAATTAAGGGTATTAGTAAATTTAAAATACCTACATCTTAATATCAGGAGAGAAATACCACTGACGTGCATACTGAAAGTAAGGTAGATATATTACATACTTAAGTACGAATTTGTTTTAGCTGCAGTTTATGAGAAATTATTACAGCAGCGTAATAATCTAAATGCAGGATAGAGGTAAGATAAGGTATTTTAATATAATGTTAGTTAGCTTTAGTATAGCCTAGGGTTAGGGTTCTTTATTAGAACAAGTAATTAAATGGAATATACTTATATATATCGTTTTATTTTAAATACACCGCAATATCATCATATAATTCCGGAAACTGCTTGAAGAACCCAGCTTCCATCGTCCAGGAGCTAAGCTCGCCAATGCACTCCTTAAAATGAGGCGACAGTTGAAACCGGCCCGTCTCAGCATTTTGCATATAAGTGTCTCGAAAGTCAAAAGGCCAGAGGATTCTCAAGTTGGACTGGAAGAGGTGCCAGAAGAGGTTCGCACAATATTGGTGCTGGAAGAAGACGAAACGTTCCCGCAGAGCTGGCCTAAAGAAGAAGTGAGTTACAGAAAGGCGTCTATGTTGCAATCATCTCTTACCAAGCGAAGAAGTCGACAGCGCGTGAATGTGGCAGAGTTTGAGACGGCCTTCAAGTAGCTTCAGCTACTTCATTCGATTTCTTAATATTATAGAACTCACCTTATCCACAGCCAGCGTGGCAGAGCAGCTTGTCTCCTAGGGCTCGGATCGTTGTGATACTCGATCATCAAACAGATCGATCTTAGGACAGCTAGCCTTTCTGTTGGTCGGCATTTGTGCCAAGCCAACTCATCGAGTTTTCGGAGCTTGCACCATGACTCCACCATGTTGCCTTTGTCTTCAACGCTGTTCCATCCTTCTACAATAGCGCGAATAACTGTATCCTCGCATTCTGCATCATCTATTGCTACGTCTGACTGCCAAAGCGCTGTAGGTCGTGTTAACATCTCGTTGGCTGCTCGCCACAGGTTGATATCGGGAACCGACGTTCCAGACGCCGGTATGGCGCAGTCGCATTTTGAGGTGGCTGTCGGTATGATGACGTCTTCTACGTGGTAGGTAGCACACGGGTGCGGGCCTGCCAAGGTCGGTAAGAGAGTGATATCTTGGGAGGGAGTTGAATCGTTGAGAAAGTTGCCAAAAAGGTCACCATCAGGAAGTATCCTGCAAGGATTTGGCAGTCCTAATTCTGTTTCCAGCCACAGTTGGGGGTCAAGGAAGTCGGTCGGTACATCGGCGGTTGGAATTGACGATGCATGAGCACCCAGAGCAGGCCCTGAATCTGGGGCATCATGACTCTGCCGTGGCAAAGCTGGAATGTTGCCAACCGTCGTACACCAACCCACTTCTCTCGTAGCATCTTGAATATGACCACGAATGGTGAAAGCAAGCGACTCTAGGGCATTCAGTAGCTTGTCCCTGTCACCCATCGCCTGCGACAGATGATCCATCAGAGACAGGACCCGGGAATTGGCATCATCCTGCTTGAGATGCGCCACCATGGCCTCGAGCTGTGTGATTCGGTTTTTGGTTCGCTCACGGGCCATGCGTTGCGCCTTGCGGTCGAGTTCCCGCTTCTTCAGGCGGCGGTCCCTGATGATGTTCTCGGTCACATCCTCGCATGTCGAAGCCTTGTCTGACTGGGACGAACCCATCCTTGCAATCGGTCTTGAGCGTGATGATACAGAATTTGATCATAAAAGAATAATGTCACATTTAGAGAACATGTCCCTGGGTGGCACGGCTTGCTCAGAGCCGGGAAGCACGGAGACTTGCCGAAACGCGGGGAAGACTGCGGTCCGGTTTGCCCGACCCGATCTAGCCATTCCGGGGTAAACACCACATTTCAGAATCGGGCCATCTTGAGACCAATGCAAGTAGCTAGGTTACGCGTAGTTACTTAGTGCGGGGACAAGAAGCTAAATACCTCGGCATCAGAAATGAGAGGAGCTCTTACTTTGGTCATCTCTACTGCTTTGCGGAAGTCCCGGATCGAGAACCACAAAACTGTAGCGTAGCGCTTTATAGAACATTAATTGAGACTGGTTGTCACACCCAGTATATAAGCCATTACTGCACTGCGCATTAGCGGAGTGATCATTCCCTTTTGCCGTAGTGGCAAAAATGCGACACTGGTTAAAGATTTTACTGAAAATTGATACTGCCTAACTATCCCTCGCGAAACTCCCTACTCAGTCTTAAATACCGTGCTGACACTAGCAACTACATGGAACCCTGAGCACTTTCCCGTCAACTCATAGCCACATCGGACAGAGAAAAAGGCGTAGCATATTCTTTCCGTTGCCCTCGCAGCCGCTACTCGTAGAACCGAGGATCAAGAGCATCTTCGTTCATGTAGGGGGAACGATCAGTGTCAGGATCGGTGCTTAAATCTACAGCTGAGTAGCCATATCCGAGGAATTGGAATCGGTTCTACCAGATGGGAGTCAGCCGACCCGGAACAATTAAATCACCTTTTGATAGACCTACCGGACCATGGTACTTGATCTCCATGTCTTCCCAGCGGGGATCCTCCAGCGCAACTCGATAATGGAGGGCGCTACCAGGCCAGATGGCATCTACCCGTCCAGTCTTTCTATTCTTGTCTATATTTTAGTGAGATTAGCCTTTCTGAGAGGACCTCTGCTTTGAATCACTTACACCAGGCGTTGCATTCTTCTTCCCAGACGGTACCTTTGAACCAGCTCTGAGTATGCTCGTTGAACTCGTCAGAAACATCTTGCTTGGGGACAAAGTATTTGATATTGTTGGTCTGCATTTTTGTGATGACCTTGAGGGTGTAAGATACGAGGGCTTCGAGTTCCCCTGGCGGAATACTATTAGCTAATGCCTCAGCTCAGCAAAGTATTTTGACTTGCCCGTGATGCTGCCGCTTTCGACTGGAGAATTTGGACCAAGGTACACTGTTTGTCATTGTTAGCGAAATTCGTGTTGGTTCTATTCGCTAGGCTTATCTCTTACTCAGGTAATTCGGAATCCGAGGCGCCATAACCTGGAGAGTGGCATTAGCCGTCAAGTTTCGTATGGCTACTCCATAGACGTACACCCAGGTAGCTTGCGGGAATCTCTTTCCACTCCTTGCGCAGATCAACACCGCCTAAGCCAATGAGAGGAAAAGGAGGTCGGTATGACACGTCTGTAGCACAAGTGTTAGCCAAGCCAGATACACGTGTGTATGCCTTACCAAACCCGGTTGCGCAGACGATAGCATTGCAGACGACCTTTTTGCCGTCATCACCAATGACTCCGTCCTCGACGACCTTGGCTACGCCGCAGAAGTGCATCTCGACGTTGGGCTTCTGGATGCTACGAGGCGCTAAGTCAATAGCTGTTAACTCAAAGAAGGGCCAATTTTTTTCTCACGCCAGCATGTACGGATCTCCCGGGGCGATACGGCGGCATCCAACACTAAACTTGGGAATTATGTTATCAAAGATGTAGTCATCCTTGATCCACTCTCGCGTTCGCTTCGTGATTTGCTAAGGTGGAGTCATTAGTAGTCACAAGCGGATACTCAACGGGTCTGCTGTGGCACCTACCTCTCGAGCCTGGTAATGGAGCGGATTATGCTTGACCATAAGGTGGTGCAACTAATAATCTTTCAGCGCTTGTCTCCTATGGCAGAAATTAAAGTTCATCACCATCATGAGTGTGTTCTCGTTGGCCTTGGAATGCTTCAACATCGCCTTATGATCCTTTCGGAAGACGGCTCTCTCCTCCTCCGTGTCTTTCCAGATGGTAAAGTCAGCAACATCCTGAGGAAGAGCAAGAAAGGAGTACTCACATTTGTACCCTTGGGGCCTCGTCTCACCCTTGATATTGTCGGGCTGGGCAAAAAACCACGGAGGAGTACGGACAAAGACATCCAGTTTCTTGGCATGGGGTTGCATGCCCGGCACGGCCTGGATGCTGCTCGCCCCGGAGCCAACTACCACGATATTTTCCTTTGTCCATTTATCCTGAGTATATTCTTCCCACCTAAAACAACACCTTAGCCAAGACATTCACTTCCAGACCCTGGGTGTATGCTGGAACTCACTGGGCTCTGTCTGCTGAGTGGATGACTCGGCCCTGGAAGGTGTCCAAGCCGGGGATCTTAGGCAACTCCCATCGATCAAGAATGCCCACCGCTCCTAGAAGTAGGTCGCAGTCGTCATCTATAATCTTCTTGGTGCCATCAGATAGCGTCTGCTCGATCTTCAGCTCCCATATGCCCTTCTGGTCATCAAATCGAGCCTCGATAACCTTCGAGTTGAAGATCATGTACTTCTTCAAATCTAGCTTGTCGACGACTTTGTTGATATAGCGGCGCAGGCTATCGGAGGATGAGTAGAAATCTTCCCAATCTAGAGGTGTCGTTAGCAAGCTTCGTGTATCGTCTGGCAGTTTCTACAGGGGCAATAGTACTTACCGGGAGATATGGCAAAGTTGAACTGATACGTGCACGTTGGCGAGTCACAGCCGGCCATGGGGTATCGATTCTGATACTACGCGCCATACTGGTAAGTGTCCAGACTGAGATGTTTACATGCACAGTATTATATCGAAAGTGGCAAAGACAGCTACTCACCCATGTTCCGCCAACTTCGGGGTTCTTCTCATAGATGACGTGCTCCACATTTGGGGTATACTTCTCGATGTTGTAGGCCAGCATGATACCACATAGCCCGGCACCGATTGTTATAACCTTGAGTCTCCTATTCTCCGGCTCCCCGATGGGGACGAAGGGGATGTAATAGCCCGACTTGGCGTCGTTGTGGAAGTCTACATTCAACTTCTCCGTGTACAGATTGCCGGGACGCGTGGCAGCTTTGGGGTCTGAAAAGAACTCGAGGCCCGGGATGAGAAAAGGAGACGAATTGTCATTTGAGCCATTGAGAGTAGCCATGGCGATTTTATGAGCGTGATCTTTTGTAACTTGATGCGGTGGGAAGGTTTAATTAGGCGAAGGAACTGTGCGCCAGAGGGGAGCTTTATAATGGGAGATATCAACTAAATAGAACCGATGAAGATAGTTACCAACATATGATGATCAGAATATGACCATTGCCGTTCGGTCCGTAATTTTGGTGGCGTTGCAACCCAGTACCAGGCCCCCGAAGCCACCTGCAAGTTGACGCATAAATTTCTGACAGGCCCTTGTCCAGGGTGTGGGGCCAACAAGACTATCTTTTTGACTCAAGAAATTCTCTCTCGATAGGCCGCGTGATGCCCATTGTGTTGGAGATCAGCCTAGCCATGTTGAGAAAAGCCTACCTCCCAAGGCACTCAATTTACCTCCTCTGCCATTGGGCCGGGAAGCAATCGGGCAGTTTTTCGTTCTTGATAGTTTCCCCTCTATTTCAGTAAGAGGAACAATCGATCATTTAATTGAGACTACTTATTACTGCCTCATCCCTTTCCTCCTTCTACTCTTCTTTCTTCTGGTTCTTGGTGCACCGACAAACTATCAAGCCAATTCCATTGCCTTCCGTATGCGGCGATAAACTGAACTCGTTTCAGCTGACAGCCTCAGTAGCCTCATCCTTTGCAGAGCTGTGTCTTCTCTACAAGTAGTTGCAGTGTGTCAATTCATCACTGCTCCATCCAAAAACAGGTGTCGTTTTGGCTATTATCCGATCACCTAGGTTTAGTATGAAATTATCCGTCGTCCGTCAGCGTGGCCTTGCCATAATCAGCCCAGAATGGACCGAGGTACGTGTCATGGTTGAGTTCCTTACCATGCTCGAGGCTTATCAGACGTCCCATAGTTTGCCAAGCATGTTCCGATTCCCCCGCTGATAGGCACCCCTGAGGAACTTCGCCAGATGAAGTTTCCGCAGGATGACAGCCCTCCTGTCGGGTTCTCGATCAAGCAGATTCCTGTGCTGGGCTATGAAGGATGGACGAACGAGATTCGCATCTACGCCCCGGACGTCCAGTGCGCGGCCCGGGCAGTCATTGTTTAGTACGGCACTAGATACTTCACGCAAGGATGCTCGCTTACTAAAAGGATTGTTTAGTGTACATGGTGGTGGCTGGACTGTTGGTGATCTGGACTCGGAGGATGCCGCGTGTCGAACCATGTGCAAGTCTACCGGGACAGTTGTCGTCAGCGTGGACTACCGAAAGTAGGTAATCCAAGTCTTATTTATCTGTTAAAAGGTGAATCTATTGTAACGATCCTGGCTAAATGTTGAGTACCAGGGCACCTGAGAATGCTTTCCCAATCGGCCTCGAGGATGTCTGGGCTGGAGTACTTTGGGTAAGTTTCTCCCCATTCAAATTGGTGAAGGAACGCGAATTACTGAGATCACAAGGTTTTCGATAACATCGAGTCTTTGGGAGGTGATCAAAAGCGAGTAATTCTAGGCGGCCTCAGTGCAGGAGGAAACATAGTTTGTTTCCCATCACTTGTGTTTACTGGTAAAACTAAAGATCGTCCAGGCAGCTGTCCTAGCTCAGCGAGCTCGAGATACCAACCGGGTCTCCTTTTGCGGGCAAATCCTAAGGATTCCTTTCGTCGTACATCCCAAGGCGCAGCCAGCGAGTCTCGACTTCTCTAGCTACGACGAGAACGCTAACGCCCCGATTCTTCCATCCGCCTCGGTCACGCAGTTCCTCGACTACTACAACGCCCCTCCCGAGGACATCCGAGTCTCTCCCCTTCTGGCAGCAGACTTGTCCGAGTTGCCTCGCACATTTATACAGATCGCTGGGGCGGATCCCCTGCGAGACGATGGCTTTGCCTACGCCGAGAAGTTGGAGCAAGCTGGGTAGGTGGGTTCCCTACTCGTAAATCCCCATGCTAACCATCTTAAATTAGGGTCCCTGTGAAAGTCAGTGTTTATCCTGGCTTGCCGCATGGTTTCATGATGTTGCCCTTGGCCACTTCCGTTCAGAGCAACCAAGACCTGACCGAGGCTATAAAATGGATGATCAGCGAGTAACGATGAGCCTTGAGCTTTTACATAGCCATGAGTAGATTGTAAAGAGAGGATTGTTCATTTGCGATGAGGTTGGCAACTAATGTGGTATAAATCCAAAGCTTGCAAGTTCGTTATGATATTTGCTTCTTCAGCTACAGTCTAAGATTCAAGAGATAATAAGACTCTGCATCTACATCAATCAAGGGACATTCAACGACTATGAAATAACTACGTACCAGAATTAGGAGATAATTGAATTTAACGCAGTTCTGCTACTACTTGCTTGGATTAGCCCACAGTCTTCCCTTGACACTCCCTTTGGCCAAAGCGCCGATGCTGGCGGGTATTTCTGAGAATGGCACCTCCACAAGCAACGGATTTATAACACCCCCATCCAGAAGCCTCAAAACGTTGGCCAAGTCGTCAACACTCGCCCCCAACGACCCGACGAGCGCCACCGTCCGTAGAACCAGCACATCAGTCGGCACCGTTACCGTTTTGGCAGCCAAGCCGACTACGACTACTTTTCCTCCTTGCTCAACTGCTCTCAAGGCGGCCACAGTGCTAGAACCAGTGCCAACAAAGTCAACGATGACATCAAAAGCCACGCCCTTAGCCTCGTCCAAGCTCTTGAAGCATCCATGGGCACCAAGCTGCTTTGCCTCGTGGAATTTCTCCTCCACAATGTCAATACCATACATAACAGCTCCCTGGAGAGTTCCGAATGCGAGGCCCGACATTCCTAAGCCACCGAGGCCGATCACGCCAACAGTCACGCCAGGCTTTGCCCCGGCCTCAGTAATCACGGCGTGATATGACGTCGCCAACGCATCGGTCGCCACAGCTGCCTGGGCGAAGGAAACACCGTTTGGAATGTGCATGAGTCGGCGTACAGGAGCGACAGCATACTGGGCGTAGCCACCGTCGAAGCCGAGTCCGATGCCGAGGGACCAGTCACGTTCTGTAACTGGGTGACAGACTTGAGATACAGCAACTCTGTCTCCCACGCTGAATCCTGCAACCCCAGGCCCGATTTTGGTGATGATTCCAGCGACTTCGTGACCGAGAGTGATGGGCTTTTTGAACAACCATGCGTCACTTGTGCCGGATACAATGTGGCAGTCGGAGTGACACATGCCCGCGGCCTTGACCTCGAGCTGAACCTGTCCGATATCGGGTTCAGGAACGAGAATATCGCGGAGCTCTAAGCCCGCTTGAGAATTCTCGTACTGGAATGCCTTCATTTTTGTTGTTTAGGGCCGAACTGTTCGAGAGGTAGCAGGAAGGAGAAGAACTGGATGTAGGGAATCGGGGACTGGTGCTTTAGTGACAGTTGCACAGTGAACATAACATCCCATTGATTATTTATAAGCTTGATAATGATCAGAACCTTCGTACTCACGAATTTATCAGTTAGGTAGGTGTGTAAGCTTGTGTTGGCTAGTGCTTCCAGAGTGGCTGCCTCGACTCAGGAAATTATGACATGCATCTAGGCTAGCGCGGGAAGTGTTTACACCTATGCTTCAAATGCCCCCCCTCTTCCCGGGGGACGATTCATATCCATGGTCATTGAGATTAGCAGATGGGGTGCTCCTATTGAACATGTTTGTCGAGAAGGAACAAAGCCTTGACGTAAATATTAGTGCGATCTTAGAGGTTCTCGTGTGCCAACCTAGAACCGGCAATAGATGAAAGGTTCACGAGTTTCGACTTTATCAGCAACTTGTTTTTTTTGTTTCTTTGTTCTTTTTACCTTTTCAACCTGCTAGTAATAGTGATTCGATATAAAACGGTATGCGACATGTGACCGTCACCCGAGACACGGAGAGTCTCGAAGCCGGTAGACGTCATCTGAGTCTAACATGCTACCGCGGCCTAGGATCTACATGACCTCAAACTAGTCACCGCCACCATTATCACCGCCACCATTATCACCGCCACCATCGTTACCGCTTTCACCCTCACAACCCTCTCCTCCATCCCGGATCTTTGATTCGGCACTGCCGGCGAGGACGAGAACGAAAGGCCTTTCTCGCCGTTAGTCCACGACCAGCCCTGGATAAACATTCCAAGCTATTTGTTCGCTTGCACCACGGAAACGGAATAACTTACCTTTTAATGGCCATTATTTCTGCTGGGCTTGTGCTTAACTGAACTGCCTATTGGGTATCTTGTCCCGGTGAATAAACAAAAAATTCGAGTTGGGAGAGGGGAGAATATAATTTTGAAGGGGAAGCCCGCCCCCGAGTTGGCAGGGTTCGTTTTATACCTTCCGATCCGCATCGCTAGGGCGGCATTTCTCGCCGCGGTCACAGGGTTGGGCTAAAAGATGGAATGCAAGCTCCGGTGCCAACTTTGTTGTCAGAAGGCAGTGCATACATAAGATCCGTGTTCTTGCATGTCCCCAACCACTAACAGTTGTTGGTGGAAACCGCCATGAACGCCTCGCTGCCAGGCTTGCAATCGTGGATCCAGTCAGTGGATCCACGATTGAATGAAATTTATTCCGCCCGGGATAACTAACCTCATAGGGCCAAGTGCGCTATGCTATTTACATTTCTGCCACTTCCATCCTGACCACAAAGTAAAGCCCCACTTTCTCTCCCTGAATCGCTTTCTTTTGGCCTTGCTTGACTCTCTCTGACAGGCCTGCTTGCAGGCCAATTTCTCCAAGTGTTCAGCATCCTATCCTTAGCAGTTGAAGCATGGTCTGTCAAAATGAGGCTGCATTGTGTTAGTATTGTGCCAATGTTTCCTGGTTCCGGTTGTTAGTATGTCCCATTCTCCTACTTCACTCCCAGTCTTCCCGTCTTCATCGCAAATTTGATCGTTGCTCGCACCGCCTGTAGGTTAGGTCGCCTATAGCATCAGTTCAAGCTATCTGCAGATTCAAACACCCAGATTCAGTCAAACAAATCAGATCGGCGAATCTTTCAGATCAGTCAGATCAGATCTAGTCATTCTTTGACTGCAGATATCTGAATGCCTTACAACCCGGAATATATGTTATTCCGGGTCCGGACTACGTGACTCTGTGATTTTCGACCTTCATACAAGCCTCAATTGGGGGGGCTGAGGGCCCAGCAATGACCCCTGCCCATAGATCCTAGCCCGGATCCCTTGGCCAGGGTAACGGCCGCAGGCCCCTGCTAGGGGGAGCCGGTGGGCATGTGAAATCTCTAATTCTGCTGACGGCTTCTGAAGGGCTGCTGCTGCTGCTGCTCTTAGTGCTCTGATGAAGCTATTCCCAGCCCTCGACCGCTCCCCATTACGATATCCGACCCCAAAGCCGATCAACGGGGCCCTGTCGCCGATGCCTTCACTCTTCTACGTCCCGAGCCCTTCAGCTTCATCAAGCAGGCGAAGCAGCTATTGCCATCAATCCTATGGGCTTCCCGAGTATCCCTGACCTTCCAAGCATCGTCTGGGAAAGCCGACGCTTCGTACTCGAGTCACATCTTGACCGGAAGCGCTCCAAGGGTCGCCGCAGCTGGATCACAGGCCACCGGGACTTCCTTGCAGAGCTTGGACCCGGTGATGGCGTAAAGGGCGTTGTAGGGTCCTGTAGGATCTGCGGCCAACGTAACAGGCCACAGTTCTTCGTTACACAGTCGATATCCTCTATAAGACACCTCTGCGAGGAGCACTCTATCCGAAGGGACCCTAACGAAGAAGAAGCATCTCTAACGGTTCTAAAGCTTCAAGGGATAGTAGCAGTAAAGCAACCGGCCAGTTTGACGATGACGAAAGCCCAGACGACCCTGATCTACGATCTAGCTATCGGCTACATCGTGAACTCGAACCTTCCCTTCTCTACGTTTAACGACCTATTCCTAAACGCAATGCTCTCCCGGTTCGATCCTAAGCTAGTTCGAGATATCTCCTTAGGGCGTCATACTCTGACGAAGGACCTCGATAGGGTCTACCTGTTGGCAAGGGCTGCTATTAAGGACGAGCTAGACGAAGCCGTCATATTAATACACATTAGCTTCGATTGCTAGACGTCCCCGAATTAACTAGCAATAATCGCCATTAATAGCCACTTCCTCAATCCAAACCTCGAGTACTAAACCCAGCTACTAGCCCTATGTAGGCATCGAGGGGACCACAGTGGCGAGAATATCGCGAGGACAATCGAGAAGGTCATCCAAGACTAGGGAATCGAAAGCCGGATTAGCATCAGCATCTATAATAATGCCTTTAATAACGATACTTGTTTGGCAGCGCTATACCTTCGTCTGAACCCGAGATTCAAGCCTAATAATATTAAGTATTGACGGATGAGGTACTTTGGCCACATCTTGAACCTCATAGCTAAGGCCTTCCTCTATGGGGACGATGCCAACACCTTCGAGCTTGATAGCAATTATCTAAAGCAGCTAGATGATCAAGAACGAGCTCTCAGATATTAGCGACGTAAGGCGCCCGTTATAAAGCTTCATAGTATTATCAGGTTCATCAGAGCCTCCTTACAACGGATAGAGGCGTTTAAGAAGGCAGGCATTGAGGAGTCCGGCCAGGGGCCCGGGATCTTCTCTATTAGCAAGCCAGCAAGAGCCGAGCTTAAACTAGAGCAGAATAATACTACTAGGTAGAATTCGACGTACTTAATAATTAAGAGGGTCTAGGAGAAGCATGCCCAGATCCAAAACTATCTGAATAATCTAGAACTCAAAGGCCAGCATCTAGGAGGGTCGCGGTTAATGATTATCTATATCCTAATAACTAGCAGGTTCTTAGAGAGATTCAGCAAGCCCTCAAGCCTATCTACCGTATGATAATATAAGCAGAGGCCTACAACAGCCAGGACAGTAAAGGATAGCTATAGTTAAGTCAGACGGGCATTAAGTATATCCTCGAATATCTTAAATACTTTAAGGGCCTCTATCATAATGAGTCAGCCGATCAGATTATAGCATTAGCCTAAGAACAGACCTGGCCACAGCCTAGTCAACCTACTCGATATTAATATCGTCAGCCTTACTAGCATAATGAGGCCGCCTTCCTAGAGTATATTGGGGCAGCCTATACAAACATTTGAATTATTAATATATAGTTAAGAGAGAGGGCCTGTATAAAGGCATCAATTAACAACGCCTAGGTTAAGCTTAACTACTATTACGCTCTTCTTACAGAATCCCCTCTCTTTACTCTAGCCATCATCCTATATCCTAGCCATGGGTTACCATTCCTCGAGGAGGTATAGTCTGACTAGGGCCAGTGGCTTTTTTGACGCTAAACGGGACCTCGAGGCCCACTTCAACCGTTGGCATCGGCATCTCGAGGCATCTAGGGATCCCTTTAGCCCATCACCATCTCCAGGGCCCCAGCAGCAGCAACAGGGGCAGCAGAAGGAGCCAAATCAGTTCGAGCAATGGTTCAAGGGCCGGAAGCCTAGGCCACAAAGCCCTGATGATATACAGACCACTCTCCTCCGCCGTCATTAACGAAGAGTCCACCTACCTTAAGACGTTCGGTATAGCTAACCTACTAGCTATGGGCAACCACAGTTATAGGTAGAGCGCTGGTACTAGAAAGTGTCAGACGGACCGATAAGGAAAGCTAGTTGTGCATAGGGTCGGATCGATATAGTGTTTCCCTTTGAACCTAGAAAGAGACTTCAAACCTAGTCCACCCTCAACAACCTAGACAGACCTCAACAACCTAGATGACCCTCAACGCCTAGATCGACGGCTTACGACGGCATCATCAATTCAAAGGTGTCCAGATCAGCAGGATCATTAGGGATAAATAGCTAGCTTCCTTCCCCCTAGACAGAGAAAAAGACAAGATCTTCCATCGTCACCAAACTGTCTCAACCACTCCTTCCTGTCTGATAGAAAGAAAAGGCGAAGACGGAGGATAATTTACTCTCCGTTATTTGGAGGGCCTTGCGCGCCTTCCAATACCTCCTCCGTTTGCCTTGGTTCTGAAGGCAGTCGCGAGGTCCGGCTGAGCGTCATGACCAGCTTTTGCAGAAGAAGATGAACTCTCTTAAGGTCTTCTCTGCGCCTGTTAAGGCCCTGATGGGGCGTTGAAGGCAAAAGCGTGGTCGGGTGGCCTGAAAAATGCCCCCTCCACTAGCAAACCACTAACAGCTGCAGGAGGGGGGGGGGGGTTTCAGGGGAGAGTTCTGGTGGTAGGTGGCACCGCCTAGTCCTTTGTTGTTTTTGTGCATGAGCCAAGCCCAGCCACCTACCTTATTTTGGTGTAATGGCTCACTGGGTGGTGGGTAGTTACGGGGGGGCCAAAAAACATGGCACACCAAACCTCAGCTTCTCATTCACCAAGCGATACCTTCTCTCCAAAGAGCAGAAAATCCTATTAGACGAAGTTGATATATGGAACAGTACATGTGTTTTTTTCTTCCCACCGTTAACGAGGCTATTACAGAGGAAACCGGGGCTGCGTTAGGTGATGTGCTTGTGGCTATTACAGTGTAGACAAGGCTTTTGATGTGCCATGTTTTTTGGCCCCCCCCCCCGCTTGGTAGTCTAACTTGGGTAACTGGCAGTCCAGCGCCTAATCTAGGGCCCTGCCGATCCCGGATTGGGGCCACTCTGTCTTGACTATGTCTCTCCAAGGCGGAGGGGGGGCAAAGAGGAAAAACAACCGACAGGTGTAACGTTTAGACGTGGCGAAGTACCACGGAAATCTGATGGGCGGACTACACTACGGCCATGCGATATTCGAGTCGGGCTGTGATTGGTGGAGGGCGAAGAAGTGACGCGAAGGATTTCGGGGCGTCAAATTTAGGCGCCGACAGGGATTCAAGATGCTCCTGCTTCCAGCACCCAAATTTGCATGGAAAGTTGCAACTAGGTAGTAAGGGTGCGATCGGCAAGAGGATTAAGAGAACAAGGCTCAGCTTGATCCTTCCAACGGGGCTTGGATCAGTAGCTTCAATCAACGTCTTCTCTCCTTGTTTCTTGTTTGTGATCCACCAGGGGCACCGCTCCTTGATAATCCTGATGCGACGTCGATTTTGGCGAAGGAAGGCTGTGCTCCAGAGCTGTAAATGAAGCACGGGCCACCCTGGGCGCAGCAGCACCTCGAGGCTGGGGGAGATTGCCTTGTAGGATCCTAGCCCTCATCCGCGAGCCTTCCTTCGTTGCAACGATCTTTGGTTTACAGGATGGAGGTTTTAGCGGACCCCAGGATTTCCAATCTCAGCCACACTCACGATGTGAGATTAACATCTCGAGTGGTCCAAATCCTGCAAAGATGGAGCTCCCTATGAATATATAAACCCGTCGTGAATCTGACTTCCAAACGATTCTGAATTCCTCGTCACTCAAGCTTTCATCTACAAGAACAAGCACCTTGATCTACTCCAACCCTACAACTTCCCATCACAACCAAATTCTCCCACTGCAACTCTATACAGTCGCCTTCACCACTCTCCAAGATGCCTTCCATCTCTACAGTCATCTCCGTGTCTCTGACGACCCTCGCCGCCTCGGTCCAGATGGCCAGCGCCCTCGGCTGCTACAACGCCGGCCTAAGGTTCAACTACCTCCACGGCGGCGAAGGGGACCTGACCCAGGAGGTCACCAACGACATCCATACGACCTGCACCATGGCCGCTGGCAAGACCATCAAGCCCTCCGAGCCGTTCTGGCTCTGCACCAACTGGGAGAAGACCATCTCCCCCAACGGAAACTGCTATGCCGACTGCATAGACGGGTGCAACACCTACAAGGAGAGCGTCCGGGGCGGCTGCCTCATGGGCTGCGACTCGAACTGCGCCAGCCCCCCCGAAGGGGGGTTCAACCACATCGACTGGGCTATCGAGATCCGCGACGGCCAGACCGAGCACGCCATCACCTACGAGCAGTGCACCGAGGCGTTCAACACTGAGCTCACGGGTTGTCAGTCGGGTAGCGAGCAGAACCACCACGGCTTTTGGTTCAAGATCGACCCTAACCATGATGCTTGCCCTTAATGCTGGGCGTCTGTTTGCATCATAGAGCGTTAGAAGGAATGTTGTGCTTCTATTCAATCTTGCCGTATTATTTCGGAAATTTTAGGTTACTGAGCTGTTTCAATAAACACGTTTGTGTCGAAAGCTTCCTGGAAAATTAATCAACGTGTCGCTTTATCATCATGGGACCAGTCGGGCCGGTGAGAGTGGGAGGCGTTGGCCGCGACGGAATTAGTCGTCGGTGCGTAGCTTGACCCCTGAGGACCTTCTGGCAATGTCCCTGCATTTGATGTGATTGTCGTGTTATTACACTCCGCAACGAAAGAGCATGGATGGGAAATAGCCGTAAATGCGGCCGACAAACTAGGGCGACAGAAAAGCAGGAGTAGCATATAATGTGGAAGACTGGGGTGCGGTGCCAACGGGCTTTCCTTTCACGCTTGGGAAGCAGCTGGTTCCAAGTGTTCCTCCGAGCTAGTCTAGTTCGCGCAGTGCGTTTCGTATCGGAGATTTCTGACAGATTGTCCCAGAACCTCGCCGGTGGGAATGCTGGATGACTGAGCTTGGGCTTCCTCGAAGAACAGAAGACACATGGGCGGGTATGAAGGAGGGTGGCTGTTTCTGGCCCCCCAATGTCACGGTATCCTGAAATGCCACCACTATCACGTCCATCTTGTTCTGTTCTCCTTTTGGAGCCAGCTGATCGAACGACCTTCAAAATTTCTGAACTACAACCGGCTCAATTGACATAGAACCCCTAAATCAAAAGCGCGAAAGACGGCTGTTCACCCTCTTAGATGCTCCACCTGAGGATGAGAACTGCATAGTGTTAGCGGAGCATGCCAGAGATAAGGACCACAAGGATAGATACCCGATAGAACTTCCTCTCTAGTTTCTTTAATATCCTCTTATTATCTCTTTCGAATCTGGATCTTAATTAAGATGACTTTCTTTATTAATCGAATATTATCCTAATTAATTCAATACTAAGTAAGAAGACTGTTAGAGGCTTAAGCCGTACCAGAAGCAGTTCTTATTCATGACCTAAGAGGCTAAGTTTTCTTTCAACTCTAGGTCAGTTGAATAGAGCTGTGACCAACTTCATTTGTTCCGTATGAACACGGACAAGGGGCTCGGAGATCGAAGAAGACCCTCGAGCTCCTACTACTAACAGCTTAGTATCTCCAATTTGTGTTAATGAGACGGTTAATCTTGACGGACGTCTTCTCAGAGCATATATCACGCAACGGCGCAAAATATCGATGTAGGAAGTTGTCTTCTGGCTCTTCTTGTTTGTATTCTATTAGAAGTTGCCCCAATTTACTAAATGAGGTGGATGCACTGATTTTGTTCCGAACCACGAACAAAAATTGGCCAAGTTCTTTAGCTCTAGGGTCAGTTGACCCGAAAATGTTCTATTTATAGGACTTTCATCCCAACTGTCAGAATGTCAGCCGTGATATGTTTCCCATGACATGAAGATATACACTTCACCCACACGCTTGTACTCAAGCTTCGACCCTAGTTTCCCTTGCGTCTTGCCTTCTTCGTCCTCTTCGCGCTTAGGCTTCCCCAAAGCGGAATGTTTAACACGTTGAGCCCCTTGGTTGCGATTGTGAACACACCTCCGTGAGCCGCGACAGGGCCGCTCTACTAGGCTGAATGGCTCAAAGCCCAGCCCGGCCCGCATGTCTGATCTGCCCCTCCCTTCAGCTGCTGAGTGCCACGAGGATTGAAAACACCAAAGGTCGACGGTCACGCTCCAGCCACCTATAGAGTGAGACATTGCCTAGGGATATAGCTTTCGCGCGCGGCCAATCAAAATTCGCCTCGAAGACATAGTTCGAGTGTTGCCTGATGGCTTGGTTGAGGCTGGCTGATGTAGCTGCAGCCACTCGGGGTTCTCCGCAGCCGTAGCATGCAGCGTAACCAATGCTCTGTAACTCGCATTCAGCTCATGTCAGAACCCATCACACCGATTTCCTGACACGGCTAGCCACGTTCAGCCACGTCTGACATACAGCCCAGGAAACTCTAGGAAAATCGCTGAGTAGGACATGATATTTGGTCACGGCACATGGTGAGCAAGATACAAAAGAATGGGAGCCCCAAACTATCATCATCCTCGTCTGGGTCCCCCTCGTGCTTGTTGAGTACGGCCAAGTCAGCCTCTTTTGATCTTCTCAAACAGCCTTCTCGACCCAAGCTTCCCTCCAACCCTTCACGATGCGCTTCTCCATCACCACCGCCCTGACTTTCACCCTCGTAGGGTCCGCCTTCGCCAGCCCGGGAGTCTCGCCGGCCTCGGTAAAGGGGAAGGCCGACCCTGGTTCGGCGTTCATTGTCGACAAGGTGGTCACCACTCCAGAGATCCTACCAAAACCAGATGTAGTGCTGCTGGTCGATGTCACCGGCAGCATGACAAACGCTCTCCAAGACATCAAGGATAACCTGATAAAAGTCGTCACTGCTGTCAACGCACAGCCAGACGCCAAGTTTGCCGTTGTCAGCTTCGGCGACCTAAGAGACCCAGACGGTGGGTTCAAGGTGGTGCAGGATCTGACGGACAACTTCAATGATATAGAGGATGCAGTCAACTCCTTGACTGCAGCTGGCGGCGACGACGTCGAAGAGGACTGGATCAACGCGCTCTTTCAGGTCTCCAATGGTGCCGTCACCTTCCGCCCACTGGGAAGCAGCACCAGGATCATAGTTCTGGTCAGCGACAATCCTAGCCACGACCCCAGCGGCGGTCACAGCCTGCAGGAGGCCACCGATGCGCTGGTCGGCGCACACATCCGCGTTATCGGTGTTGACGTCACAACCCCGGGCAACGAGGGCCTCGATGGCAAGGACCAGGCTACGAAGGTAACCAGCACAACTGGCGGTGTCATCATTCCAGCTGGCTCCGGCGCCGATGCGGTGTCTAGCGCTATCATCAGCGGACTGAAGAAGCTCGATGTCACCATCAAGCCCCATGTCGTCTCCTGCGACGCCGGCTTGACCCTTACATTTCAACCTGCCGCTATCACAGTGAGCAGCGGCAGCGTCGTCAACTTCCTCGAGACGGTGAAGGTGGCCAGCGGCGCCACTCAGGACACGACCCTTCGCTGCTCCGTCAGCTTCCTTCTAAACGGCACGCCAGGCGGCGACGCCTTCATCCAAAGCGTCGCTGTGAAGGTTAATATCCTCGGTTGCGACACCTGCAATCCGAATCCTGGCAAGAACCTGTGCCATATCACGACTTCCTGCGCGCCGACGCCGTTCGGGACAATGTGTCTGACGAGGCCTGGGTACAAGGCAGATGGCGTGGCTGACGACGACCTCAAGGTGCAGTGGCGGCTGAAGTGGCCTGTGCCTGGCCATGAACATCGGGTCGCGGTCAAGCCGGGTACATCGGCAGATACACTGTGCGATCCAGGGAATACTGGCCCGAATGTCTGTAAGGAGGTTGCCGTTGGCGCTTGCCGGAAGGTGGTACCTGTATTGGAAGGGTCGCGCGATGAGGATCAGAGGGTGATCAGCGAGGGAGAACTGTAAACGCCGTGGAGTGAAGGATTTCTGGCTCAGGGATACAGGGGGTCACGAAATCAAGACCAAATTGAAGGACTGGACGGAGCAATCAGGACATGCGTTCTGGAAGATGGAATTGCCAATGGAAGCGATGGAGTAACTTTCAGTAATCCAACTGATGTTCTATATTCTGTTGGATCATAGCACAAGCAGATTGCGGTAGCTAAGTTGTATTGATCGTTGAAGTAACTGTTAGAGCACTTCCCAGAAGCAATTCAGCGTGTCATCGGCAGTTCAGCTACTGGCCAGTCCTCTTGGCCCAGGTGCTCCGGTTGGCGAAGTGTGATATGTCTGTAGCTCACCACGAAGTCCATCAAGGATTTTGGGTTATTTTGAAGGCATTGAAAATTAATTATTCTTAAGTGGGATCGAATTTGGCGAAGCAACCTTCGGTGGCCGCATAGGAAGGGTAGATTTCTTAACCAGAAGGTTAAAACTGATTGTGAGAGCAGCAAGCAGACAGGAGAGAGCAGGGGCGAGGGAGAAGAGGGAGAAGAGATATTATAATACCGATCTAGAAGACCACGGTTTCTACGTGATAGTTGTGATAATGGTTATGTTGTAATCCGAGAAGTTGTCGAGAGTAGTCGAGGAGAGGAGCTGTTAGGCAATTGAAAGATCAGGGCAATGAATGGCAGGGGGGTGCTGCAACTAACAGCGCAAGGACCCCGCGAAGTCTGGAGGCCTAGATTCCCACTCTCGCTGAGCCAGGTCTGCTGGCGCGACATTAAGCTATGATCCTAAGGCTTTATAGGCGGATCGGTTACGCTTGAGCTCTCCTCGCACGAAGATCCGAGAGTAGTGGCACCTCAAATCTTTCCTAGTTTCAAAAGTCATTCACAAAGCCAACGTCCATCTCCCGTTTCCCCATAGAACCATCAATTGGCCTGTTGGGTTTTGCCAGTGGTTTTCGTTGACGTGTTGGGGTTGACGTATTGCCCTATGTAAATGCCACTAGCTTCTCCTGAAGTCTGCAAACCAGCTTAGTCCGGGTAGCCACATCTATGCTAATTGTTAGAAAATGAGTGGGTAAGCAAAACTTTACCAGTCATCCATTCGACCGTCCAGGACCGACCACGGCAGTAATAGAAGAGACGTCAAGACGAAAGGAAAAGCAATGCCTAAAAGACCTGCTCAGGGCCTAGGTTATCTAGCCAATAGTCTGGCTGCGTGATCGGTTTACAGACAAGTAACTGGGAGAAACATAAGGGTAACAAGGCGGGGTATTCCCAGCATACAGAGATGCATCACAGCCGAGGGAAAGTTCGGGACTGCCAAGCGTGTTACTGGGTACGGCGTTGTGGAGGTCGGTCCACCTGATACCACAAAATGAGCTTATCTGTGTATTTATGAACAGCAGAGGCCGAGGTTAACAACAGATATCTCATGATGTAGCCTCTTACATGTTGCGCGGCTAACATGATGTTTTGGAACGCTAAATGATTAAAAATTCCGAGGGCACTTGTTACTCTGGTTAACCTTCCCTTCCTTTCTCAGACATACTATCCAATCCGTTTAAACTTTCGGAATTACCGAGACCAGGCCAGATAATAGATAATAGTGAGCAGCTTTGATGGAACAGACAACAAAAATGAAGGGGTTGGAGCCGTGGTGACTCTGGGGACTAATGCCGAAGATTCATGCTACTGAGTATGCTCCTGACTGACAGAGAGGTTGGTTACCAGCCGGACTTCCGAGGTTGAAATGGCTTCGTTATGAGAATAAGTCCGGAGGTATTGAAAGGAGAAGGACTTGACAAGAACCACATAGGACCAGGGGTAGTAGGAAACCCCGGGGCATTGGAACGGGGGCTGTGAGAACCCCCCCGGGACACCCACGAAGAAATGCGTTGCGGGAAAGCCGGTCGTCATCAAAAAGTCAGGGCTGGCGTCGGGTCGAAGCAGCGCATCTCAGGGCATGCTCAAAGACGTAGCGGCAAGCAAGGCGACAGAACCGTCTTAACCAGGCGTGCGCTGTCGAATGAGAACTTAGGGCTTTCGGCAAGACCGTCAGAGCCGACACAGAGAAATGGGAAACACTTGGTGCCAACGCTAAATAAAGCTGAGGCTTGGCCATGTGACCAAGTGTTAACCCCAAGAGAGGCTAATACGACGATACTTCTTACTGCTTCTACCATAGATCAATTTTATAAATATACCCTGTGAAGTCTGGGAAGTGGTCCGGAAAGTGGGGGTGGGGTGTCATGGTCATGGGCGCCTGGTTTAAACTTTAAAGCTAGTTCCAAGGCGCTTCAAATCCACGGACGCGATTCTGCTAATTGATTGCCAACGTTGTTCGAAGGAACCGAAATTAACGACAAGGAAGTTGGTGCAGACGTCATGCCGAATACTGACTAAGCGGCATCTCAAGCACATCATATCTTCCGCAAGTACTCTGTGCTACGCTTCCTCTCACTTGGGAAAGGATGCGCCAAAGCTGCGGCCCTCAGCGCAATCACTCCGCCATTTCGACAATGGACTAAAAGCAAGGTTCTAGAAGCCGCTTATTCCGAGGGTATGGGCCTTTTTCGGAACCCTGTCGTGGGGCCGTACGATGGTTGGTATGGACTGAAGAGATCTGTGATTCTTATAAGAAGCCAAGGCTGCGACACCATTCCCCTCGCCTTTGACTAATCCAACACACATCGCACAAGACTCACATACCTTCTAATAAACACTCAGTAATCATGCTTCTCCGCCTCTTCATCCTCGCTCCCTTTGGCCTCGCCTGTGCAGTGGCGCCGCCGCCTCGACAGAGAGACACCGAACTATTCCCCAAGCAGATTGTTGTTGTGCGACGACGGTCTGGATTGACGCACAAGGAATACGTCAACTATCACGCTATAGTCCACGGCCTCAAGTCATGGAATGGCCCCCGGGATGCCTCTTTCCCTGCGGCCTACATCCAGGACCACACATTTGACTCGGCTTTCGGCGTCAACAACAGCGTCCCCAATCAAGTCTACGTAGGCCGCGACGATGTCACTGAGCTCTACGGGAATTCTTCCACTGCGTTCACATCGCCGCCTGCAACAAATTACACGGCCGAAGTTACCGGACCTGACGGTTATAACTTCAATGACCTGGAAACTGCCTTCTCCATGCTCGCATATGAAAAACCAGTGCTTGGTTCTCTCGACCGGAGTGAAACAGCAACCGAAAAGAACGGCTCTGGTCCAGTCGTGGCCTTTTTCTGGGCCGCAGCGAAGCCCCATATTTCGTCCAACGATACCTTTGGAGCGGAACTGGCAAATCAGTTAGTGGCATTGATTCCTAAGGACACTCTTTACCGCGCCACCGTTCACGTACCAGTTCCCGGATACGACACCAGGCCCTACTTCGGTGGTTATACAATGCCGACTATTAACGCTGTCGTAAAGCTGTGGCTTCACCGCAAGAGCGATGCAGTTGAGCTGGTTAGGGCAGCCCAGCTTCAACTCGACAGTGACGCCCTGAGCCTTGACCAAGACGTGTCCTTCGTTGTCTTTTGCAATGAGGTAGTTCTATGGGATTCTGCGAAGAAAGTTGCCGTAAGTTATCATCACCTTTTAGTCGGAGGCCATCTATAACGTGCTAACCAATAACAGTTCAATCAGCAGCGTATTCAAGCTCGAATCGACAGAGAATCATATTGAGGGATAATCCCGATGGATGGAGGTGGTTTCGAAGTTGTAGTATTCCAGGAGAAGGGCTAGTTCGGGGACTGGCCAAGGTCGCCTGCGACGTAGCAAAGTGAGAAGTCAGTGTTAAAGGTCTTAGAAGTTGGTAACTATGGAAGCATTTGCATCAGAAAATACTTAAAGGTCATAACAAGAAAGTTTTACGGCCTCTTGCACGCTGGGCCGTTGCTGCTGTGACTGCTGGAACTGCTCGAATTGTTGTATTGAATTGGACGACGGGGAACCAGACGTGGAGTTATCCGCAGATGTCGTCTGGACGGCAGGCTTGGAAACGACGTGACCGACGCCACCGGCCACCCGTGCGAGCCCCGGTTTCGGGGATTGTTGCGTTTGTTGCCCCGGGTTGATGGTCGTCTGGCTAGAGAACAGATTGGCCTCATGGAAGCCGGTATGAGCGGCGGGCTTGGTGCCAGCCTGCGTCAAGCCCTCACCAGATCCGTCGTCTACGTGAACGCCTCCCTCAAGCTGAGCACCTCCTGGCTGCGTGGACTGGTGAAAGTACTGATCCAAGTCCAGATCCATCTGGCCGTAATACGCAATATCGGGATCGAAGGTGGCGTGGGAGACAGGCGTGGAATCCACCTCGGTAAACACCTTACCCTGGCTGCCCGCAACCTCGGCGAGCCCCTGCGGCCGGCCCTGCTGCAAGCCCTGAGCCGGCGCGGATTCGGGTTACGCGTAGAACGGGTTCTTCTTGGTGTCGAAGCCCGCGTTGCCCTCGACCCCAGCGAAGCCTTGCTGCCGGAACGGCGGGGCGGGGCTCGCGGCCGGACGCGCGAGGTACAGGTTCTCCTTGGCCTCGTCGGCGCGGCGGACCGGCGTGGAGTCGGCCTCGGTGAAGACGGTGCCCGGGCTGCCCTCGAACTCGCCGACGCCCCGATGGTGGACGTTCTGGACCGGCGTCCGGCTCGGGGAACTGGCCAGCCTCATAGCCAGTGACGCGGATCACAGCATGGCCGTGTACAAGCGCTTCGACAGGCTAGCGGCACGGGACTTGCTATACTATGATGCGAGCTTTTGGAACTCGAAGCCCTCCAACATCAATACGATCGCGAGGATGCTCTCGACGCATAGGGTCAAGACACTGCCGATGGCCTACGGCGGCGGATTCGCACGAACGCTCGAGACTGGGTATCGTTCAAACACGGCCCGGTGAAGGAACCCAAGGCCAGCGGTAAAATTGATGAGCGTTGGAAGAAGAGGTTGAACCTTGCGATAGAGATCCGGTCGACATTAAAAGAATATAGTTCGTCTCTTCCCCAACTCCATCCCCCGTGACTTAATATTCGCAGTCTTGCCAAGGTCCTAGCTAACAAGATTCGTCTCATTCATCAGGGGAAGCCCTCGTGCTGAACTCGACGTTGCTCACACTCCGCCCACCATCCAAGCAGACACTGACGACGCTGTCCAACTGCTTCCACCGACAACACGCCTTCGCGATGACTCCAACCAGCCAACCGACAACATCGCCGACTCTCTCGGGGGCGGGCTCAACACTGTGCCCTTTGCCCGACACTCCCGCATCACAGCAACCGACCGACCTCGTCTCCTTATCCCCGCAAACGCACACCGACCTGCTTACCCGCTTCCTCAAGACATATGGCTCGCGACTTTTCCAGTCTCCGAGTGTGTCTCCATCAACGCTCCCTTATTCACCATCCTCAGCCTCAGGCGCAGCATCCCATCCAAGCGCATCTCCAATCACACGCCTCCGGCGCCGCTTACTTGGCCGTACTGGTGGTGTTTATCAGTGGGGACCTGGGAGGAGGCGGAGGAGGCGCAGGTGGAACAGAAGGGGGTGGAAGTGGAGGGTAAAAAGAGCCGTGGCGGAAAAGGATTGGGTGATTTGGATGCACAAGTCTCATGCAGAGTGCAATTGGATGCGGCCGTTGACCAATGCCATGCGCAGTATCATCTCGACTTCTCGTCCACTCTCAGGGCGGTACCTAAAATGAAATCTTGGGCGGTCAGAGACGAGGTTGGGAGGCAGTACAGAACTAACCCGGGAATACGCGTTCGCAAAATGAAGAAGAGTTAATGGATCGGCCTGAATTCTAATAACCTCCCAAATTTCTCTCCGGGCCATTAAATCGACGCCGATATACTTCAGAGCTGCTAAGAAGACTGTGTAGAAGGGCAAAAGGTCGTCAGCTTGGATAAGGGACCGCATCAGACACAGACCACCTTGATTCTACATGTTTGCGTAGTTAGAGGTTACTCTTTTATTTTGACTACTTCGCATGGAAGAGTACATCAAGGTGTCATGGTCTGTCCCCAAACTCCAACGAACCCACTAGACAATCTCCCACCGCAATGCTATTCCGTCCAGGTTCTGTTTCTTCATGAACGCCTTATGTCCCAACCTGAATGTCCTTGTCCTCCTGTTACTTGAGTCGCTATATAGATTGGCGCGTCTGCTCCGAAGGCATCTGTCGCTAACAAACTAGTTGTTCATAGACTCAGTCAAACCATTGTGGCCAACAGCATCACAACACTGCGGGCTTCGTCGCAGCTTGTACTGGGCGATCTTGCGTTGCAGCTTCTTGATAAAACTAACTCTGCGCATTTTCTCCACTCTGATCATTCTCACCCAAAACTTCCTGCTGTGATGCTGGCATCTCTTGGGCAGCTACCTCGTTTGCCGTCATTTCCGCGACGGCTGGGCTTGTAGTTAGGTTGGTCGCCAATGGGGCCGAGCCTTCCAACTCGTATGCCGGGCGCCGAGGGATACAGTCGGAATGTAGTTGAGCTTTTTCGTATTTTGGCTCTGCCTGGGGTGGGTCTTCTGGAGTGTTGGCGTGTTTTTTCGAACGATGATGACGCCAGAAAAAGAAGGCACTGAGGAAAATTATTATTACGATCATGACGGCAACGACTGGCCCGATTATCGTGGCTTTTGAAGCAGTTAGCGGGCCACTTGTGAGACAAGGTAGTTTATATACCTTTACTAGAATTGGAACCTGATTGTGAGGGTTTGTCTGCCGAGCTTGTTGGTGAGGGTTTGTCTGACGAGCTTGTTGCGGAAGGAGCTAATAATGGACGTCAGCTAAACGACTGGATTTGAACGCTAGGTATTGGTGTGACTCACATTGAGATGTAGGAAAGCTCTTGAGGCCAGGTTTCACCATCACAGTTACAACATAGCCATTTGGGTTCGTGAAAGTGAGTGGCGTGCAGATAGTGCAAGGGGTTTTCGGGGTTCTTTCAGTGCTCACTGTTATGGTCACAAGCACAACGGATGTCGCATGCGCATCGTTCGATTTAGTCACTGTTACGACTGTAGGAGCTGATGTAGCAGCTACAGCATCGAGGCCTCGGCAGTAGGCGAGGAATTGAGCAAACTGTGGTTCAACAACCTCCCTCACAGTGTCCACGGTTGTTTCCTCGTTTTCTTTTACACAGGAAGTACAAATAGAATAGGCGTTTGAAAATGAAGAGCCAGAAGCACAAAGCTCTGGGGTTTTGCCATAGGTTTGTGCGATTTTATATGCAGCATCTGTTATATTTTACTATGATACTCTGGCAAAGGTATGGATCAAGTGGAGGAAGGAGAAATGCTTACTGCAATCGTCATAGCATGTTTCTGGAAGTACAGCTCGAACTAAAAGAAGCGACCTGTCAGAAGATGCGGCTGCATCAACGAGGGAGTCTCTGTCTCGAATTCGGAGGACTTGGCGAGGTGAAGTCATGGTGTTACTATTCTCACTTCATCTCTGGTGTTAGCGAAATATTAAATGAGAAACGGTAAGCTTACGTAGCTAGTTCGACCCCGCTGCATTTATAATTATTTATTCACTGATCAGACTTGATCTCTCTCATTGGACTTCAAGATGTGGCTGCCCTAACGGGTTGAAGGCCCAATAAGGTTGGCAAAAATGGTATGACTGCATACTGCGAGGTTCCAGCTGAAACACCAAGTTGATGTATCCCTGCTGAATTTAAGAATCTCAAGTCCGACGTCTGATGGATAAAAGAGCTCCCTACGAACATAAGTTTTGTTTCAGTCGCAAAATAGCCGTTCACTTCACTGTTTATCTGATAGTAATAAAGGCGTACTCTCCCCCTTGCCATCACAGGTATCAAACCGTATCATGTTTTCTAGTTCCAAAGCTTACCTTGAGAGGGTACGCCACATTGTGCAAAGTCTCCAAGAATAGTAAGTCTCGCTGCAGCCGAAAACAAACGCCACCTCGTATATTGACGCTAAATTGCTTGGAGGATCTGGTACTGGCTGCAATGCCTTGTAAATACCGGTAAATCATATGACAGAACAACCAACCAGGTCGAGTCAATACGTCCTAGCACATTTTGTGGGTTAGCAACTCTGATCCGCTGGGGGGGGGGGCAAGGTTCCATGATCAGGCTGTAGGTACTAATTAGGTACGTAGCGACTGAGAAGTGTGCAGCTCAATTTGTTCTCATGTATCAAACAAGGTATCAAAACAACGAATTATCGCGCCCACTGCATTTGGGCCTAGAGTGTGGAAATTTTTACATAAAATAACCCAGTTAATTGCCTGAGACTTTGCTGATAAGGAACTGGGGAGCATCACAAGCGGGCGGGCCTTTCCGTACGCATTTATAAAATCTAATTTTAAAAAGACTTCTAATTTATTTAATAAGTTATATTTATTATTAATAGAGTAAATAAGTAGCTACTGTTTATAAAGAAGACCTAAATTAACACAATTAGAAGAAGTTGTTTCAGGCTAGCGTTATTTACTAAACAGCTTGTGACTTTAGAGGCTTCAAGTATATATTTCTTAGTACAGCACAATGTACTTCAATTATCAGTGACATAGATGCCTACCTTAAATTGATTTCGTCAACGACTGCTTCGCGAACATCCAGAGTTTCAAGATATGCCAACTTACGCACTGTCGACATGGGTTTTTGCCTTGTGGAGAGCCTTACGATGGTCTAAAAAGTAAGCCCTTCCTAATTCATCGGAAATTGGGCCATGTTGTGATAGCACCCCACTATGGTTTGACTAGCTGCCAACCAAGCTTCTGTTGCTTCTGCATATTGCAGCGCTTGCAGTGCTTGGGCTGTAATAAACGGTCATGATTGGATTAACAACATGCATCTCCCTGGAGTTACGTGCCACTAGAGGTCTCCAGCCTTAAATTTCGGCCTCGTCCCCCACCAAACCATTTGTTCAGCCTGTACTTAACCTATCAGCTATTCATTTGGACGCTTACGGCTGAGAAGTCGGGAGACATCGAAACCTTTGCGTTGACAATTCTGTTCTAGGTGAATGCCAATTTGAATTTGACGCCATCATACCACGCTCACAAGCACTCACAGGGAGACAGAATATGAATATGGACGACTACGCCTTCAAGGATGCCATTGCGCATTCAATCACCATCAGCGAAGAGACGACGTACTTGCAAATGTTTTCTTACACGGCATGTTCTCAGAGTCCCTACGAACTTCAGCTTACAAGGAGACTGATGGGTGGTTGCTCAGGATCCCAGCCTCAACTTGATTGACCAGCGATCCCTGATCCCCGACGAGTTCGATAACTTCCTACATCGCCGTGTTAGCGATCCTCGAGCTCCTACCTCCTCTGTGCTTTATTGTAGACATGCTGATGGCTAACGGGGTGCTCTTGTTGTAGGGAATTTTTGCCCCTACTATCTTACCCGATGACGTGAGCCTCGTGGCTGGGGTACGATTAATGTACGTCATGTCCTACACAGCGAGGCCGCCAACAATAGCAACTAACTCTTCCAGCGTCCAAGAAAACGCCAACCATAAAGACACCTTCGCACCGGGGTTCATTAGCATGAAGCCAGACCAGTATTCTGCAATGGTGGAGGCTTTGCATCTGCCTCAGATGGCAATTGAAATGTCGAGTGTTGTCGGGCCATTGTTCTGGAGCACAGTCGACCATGACGATAACGGGAACGCCTACTTGCGTTAGTACATTTTTGTCCATCACAGCATTCTTTTGTACTTCACATATTAATCGAAGGTTAGAGATGATATTCCGCAAGAGTGACGTTCGGAAAAAGGGGAAAACCAGGGGTTGGGAGATAATCCTGAGTCACGAGTTCAGCACGGGTATCACAACGGGCTTCTGTAAGGGGACTCCCTCTTCCAACATATCGCCATCCATCAAGCAGCTCAAAGCTTGCATGTCTGAGATTGGCCACGCAATTCTTCTACCGGTAATCGTGTTCAGCTATGATTCCTCATCCGCCTCGGATGTGAAACAGCGAAATGCACGAGATTGGCTGCGAAGGATCGAGAATGTCATCTCCATGCGGAACGAGATCAGTGAGGTAGAAGGATACTTTTACGACCATTATGGCAGTGTGGATCTCGACGCTCTCAACAGGGACCTGGTCGAATGCCAGGCACAGGTGTTATGGAAGCGACCAGAGGCATACATCTCGATCATAGACTCTATCCAGGAAGCGGCCGGGCTTTTCATGCAGGCATTGCCTGCAAGCAAGAAAAGTCCGGCCATTGAAAAATTCGAGAGACGAATGACATCCAGACTAGAGTTCTACAGGAAGAGGTGGGCCGGGATAGACACATACGCCAACACGACCATGCAGAGGCTCGAAATTCAGAGAAGCGCCGTAAGTGCCTGTGCATCGACTTGCCGATTTTCCTTTGGTGATTAATGAAGAGTTTATAGCTATACAACTTCATTGCCCAGAAAGAGAGCAGACTTAACTTGCAGATAGCATCTGATCAGCAGAGGCTAGCTCATACCAGCAAACGCGAATCCGAAGCCATGAAAGGGATATCGCTTCTTGGGACCATATTCCTTCCGGGAGCTTTTACAGCCGTGAGAGGATGCCCCATCCCATCTTGCTCTAAGTCTTCTAATGGTTGAGAACTCCATTAGTCAATCTTTTCAACCACGTTTTTCGACTTCAAGGATGCC
Organism: Dactylonectria alcacerensis; assembly: GCA_029931735.1. Lineage (NCBI taxonomy): Eukaryota > Fungi > Ascomycota > Sordariomycetes > Hypocreales > Nectriaceae > Dactylonectria > Dactylonectria alcacerensis. The sequence continues at coordinate 3,199,394 of JAPMUZ010000009.1, read as the reverse complement.
TCGAATATGGCCTCTGTTGTTTCCCCCAGGTTTTGGCTGTTCTGGGTTGTTACTATCCCCTTCACATTAGCCATTGTGGGACTATTTTTGCTATGGGAGAAAAGGCGAATGAGGTTATATCAACGGGAGGATGAAAATTTGGAACGAGCTCTGGAGAGGATGGAGAGGGACATTATGGCTGCAATGAGAAAACGGACGATGTCGAAAGTCTCCACGTGGGTTTCGAGGAATAATAGAAAAGCAGAGCTGGCGGCTGACGAGGAGAACGACTATGGGGCTTTCAGGGAGCCTACTGTCGCCGTGTCTTCGAATGCATTGACGGTGCCTCCAAGATCTGGTTAAGGCGGATGCCGAATCTCTTGCTCTCTCGTCAACGGCGACGGAGTCGACAGTGGGATGGACGCATCAGCTGGTGGGTTGCCCCTCAGCTGCTGCTGCGCGTCTTCTGGCTCGGAATCGGCGTCTATGTTGTCCCATTTTGAATAATCGATAGGCGCCATACAGAGGAGTATCTACTGCGAGCTCAGGGATATCGGTTTCATGGATACGGTGGAGAAGTTGCACGGTAGCCGTGTGTCCTTCTGCTGGAATGCTACTCTGGATGCAATGCCTTAAGCGCTTTCATTAGTTTACGGAGCGGAGATCTTTGAGGAATGCATTGACTGCGTCTCGGCCAACCTGGGCTGCCGCCACGCTTATCCGCCTGAGAACTATTCGTCTCTTCGGATTTTAGACCTCAGCCTATTCAGGACTTAAGAACCTTGTCCATGCTACTAGATTTCTCACGAAATATTAATATGTGCATCAGATCCAGGCCTCTTCTCGTCGAAATAAGGGAACTACCAAAACCACCTAACCCTTGTGTGTCCGCCATGCATCTTCCCTCTTACTTAGCCCCCACTTTATTGGCCATCGGCCTGTCTACTGCGGCGCCACAGCCCAGCGTCATAAAACGCTCCCCGGAACCAAAGTTGGAGAAGGGCCAGTACATCGTGGATCGTCAGGCTCGATTCTCCAACAAGGCCGTCTGGACATTTACAGGACTTAACACTCTTCCTGAGGGTTTATACGCAAGTAATTATCCCTCAAGCGCATTTCATTCCTTCGTCCCATCGAACGTGATTGTTCGCAATGGCTATCTTCAACTCGTTGTCAAGGGACGGCAAACAAAATTGCCGTACAAGTGTGCCGAGGTTGCTACCAATATCGAAACCATCAAATATGCCAGTGTCAGAACGACTGCCATCCTGAGCGAACCTGCTGGAGTATGCAACGGTAAGTTTGCCCAATCAGAATAGCGCTAGTATTGTCTGACAAAAAGGTCGATGTAGGGATGTTCTTCTATCAGTCTGACTCCCAGGAGACAGATATTGAATGGCTCTCCGACCCTAACTCCAAGTCCAACGGTGGTATTCGCAAGCTGTGGTTCACGAATCAAGACGCCAATGGAGACGGTAAGCCCGCGCATAACGCAGTCACACCGCCGTCAAATCCAACCAGTACTTATCACGAGTATCGCATCGATTGGACCGCTGGCCTAGTCAAGTTTTTTGTCGACGGAGTAAAGATCTGGCAGACCACTAAGGATGTTCCCAGCAAACCCGGGCCTTGGATCTGGAACAACTGGTCGAATGGTGACAAAGGGTGGAGTGTCGGCCCTCCTAAGCGAGATGCAATTTTCAAGATTAAGAAGATTGAAATGTATTACAACACCGCTTAGAATTGTTTCATCTAGTATAAGAGGCCGTCCGCTCCATCAAGTGCGGGTTGTTGCTGCCATGAAGTAAAAAAAAAACAGTTTTCTTCATAATTTAAGAATTTAGAAGACCCAATGCTTACACAGTTGCCTAAGATCAAGCTTTTCCAGCTCTTCCAATCTAGAAAGTTTGAATCAGGAAGAATATATTACCGGCTGACCCCAAGAGCCCGGCCCTGGTTTTCTTTTCTCCATCACACGAACCTCATAGAGCTGCAATGCCGAACGCTCGGCTTGCAGCACAACCATCGCAAGCGTCTTCTCACGCACTATAGGGCAACAATTCTTCATAGTAAGGTGCAGCAGAGAAACACCAAAGGCAGCCTCGAAGACCGGGCCACTACAGCAGATCATGCACACTGATTATGTCCTGTACAACTAGTTCAGTTAGCGCCACAGCCACCATTATGGCATGCCAGTCGGAAGATGAATGTTAAAACATATAGCGCGAGGATGGTAAGACCAGGTACTCTCGAGGGCGACAGACTCGGCAGCTTTATTAAGAGCTGCCGTTGTCTTGATATGATGACATTGAGCACTCTGGCCACCGGCATCACCAGATCAGTGGTCACAATGCTTCCACCCGGCCAACTGCGATCGTCGTAATCAAACCTCGAACTTAGAAGCCAGGTCTGCAACGATGAGGACGGCTTCTAAGACCACGACGACGTTCACGAGAACTAAGTCGAGGAGATGACTAAATATGTTTGTGAAGACTAAGGAGGCTAGACGATAGCTCCTCTTCAATCGCTAACAAGTAGAGATATTTGGTACAATTATGATATCGCATAAGAATACTCTTAGACTTGGGTTGGTGGTTGCAGAACTAAGGTTAAAGAATAAGGGCTTCATTGGCCTATGAGCAGGGACTCGCTGTCTCATTGCTGTGACATCTTTTTGAGTGTCTAATATAATTTTAGATTGAGATCTGAATATATTAGTGGTAATATTTGCTAGCTAACTGACGTTTCTCATAGATGTTAATAGCGATGCTGGAGGATCAATCGCGGGGGGATTTGTCACTTTCCGGATTAAAGCTAGGGTGCCAGGAGTTTTCCCAACATAGTATAACTTATTGATAGAAATCTATAAGTCCATGTTACCTGCTAGTCATCTAGTTTATTATCCGTGTTTTCGGGAGTTATTCCGCTTGGACATTTACACACGTCATAGAACTAACTTTCAAACACGGCCAGGATAAACGATTCTGAGAAACCACTACTACCCTACACCAATCTCTCAACATCACCCCTATCTTCTCTCCATGATCAGTCATGCTGATCGTCATAGAACTATCGTGTCTCGTGCGCCCTTCGGCGGGTCGTATGACTTGCATGGTTAGTAATCTCCGACGGGTACTTTGCCGATGTGGCAGCCATCATGACTTTCCGGACAATCCTCGCGAGGGAAACATTTGGTCTAGCTCCACTCTCAACTGACCGAACCTCGGGGTTTAACAGTCGCATACTGCAAGTCAAGATGACAGAGAACCGGTACATTAATTTCCCTTGCTTACATCACACGAGTTCCACTGCTACGCAACTGTCTTACGTACTCTGCAGCCAACACAACTCTGATATCATGTCACATTCAGTATATCTATAGTATTTGCACTACGCATTAGCGGAGTGCGCATTCCCTTTTAGCATAGCTAGCAATGCGACATATCAATCACTGATGACGCTGATCAAGGGGTTGAACTAGTGTGGTTCCCCATCCACAGCTACAATAGGCTAAACCGGAAACCGTTAGCTTTGCGACTTAGTAGCCCGCGGCTTGCATAGTGAGCTTCATGACAATACTTGTTGGATCTAGTTTGACCGCTAAGTGCAATCTTCTAGGAATGAAATCGTGCTGCCTGATATTCCAAGTACGTACGGACTGGAGCTCTGCTCTGATGTAGATTCATTTAAAACTCATCTTGGTCGCTCGTCATCTTTTGCTTCTCATCTCCAACTTTACCTTGTACCAGTTTTTTGGAATAGCTTGAACAGCCTAATCCTGCACCATTATGCAAATCATCATCATCGGCGCTGGCATTGCAGGATGCACAGCGTATCTACAACTTCGAAAATACATCCCGAAAACATCGTCCATTACGATTTACGAAACGTATGGCACCGATCGAGACACCACTCCTGAGCAACGTAAGCAAGGTCCGACACACTCATCCACCCTACTCGTCGGTGGAGGACTAGCCATCGCGCCCAATGGCCTTGGTGTCCTGCAGCGTCTTGACGAGGACCTCCTCCAAGAGGTTACGCGCGGTGGCTATGTCACATCGCATTCCAACTTGAAGGACAAAAATGGCAATGTGCTCATGTGCATTGCACCGAACGGCCCAGACCATCAAATGGACACGGGCGCTGCTTCGCAAATGCATTCCGTTGCATGTAGTCGCCATTCGCTCTGGAGCTGTCTACGCAGTCGAATCCCTGATTCACACATTGTCAACAAACGAGTGCTGAAAGTTGTAACCAACCCTCAGGGCAGAAACACAGTTCATTTTGTTGACGGCGGCGACCCGGCTGAGGCTGATCTGGTCATTGGCGCAGACGGAGTCCAGTCCACGGCGAAGAGAGCCCTTTTCCCAGACACAAATGAGGACCCATATCCTCCCAACTACGAGTAAGCAAACCCTGCGTTTATTACGACTATGTAATAAAACAACGAGTCTGGCCAATGTGGCTAGCTGACATTGCTCTCCAGGGGTCTTGTCGGCATTGGAGGGTTCATCCCCTCAGCGGACGTTATACGCCATGTCGAAAAAGGGTCCATGAACTTCGTTTTTGGTGGAAATGGGTTTTTTGGCTATTTCTTCTCGGACAGTTGTCCTTCTGAGCCTCATCGCGACTCCCCCTTTCACATCTCCGAGCCTGGGGGATCCCTCGCTTGGTGGTCCACTTATGAGAGCAAAGAATGTCCTAATCGCGAATCCCTGGACATGGATGAGGTGGCCCAGCAGCTGCGCGAAAGGTACTCCCAATGGAAGGACCCTGTGATCAGGAACATCATCGAGTCTGCTCGCGTTCGGAACATGTATCCAACATGGACGTCACCGCAGCTCCCAACCTGGGAACGCGACGGTGTGGTCTTGCTTGGTGATGCAGCACATGCACTTCCCCCAACTTCAGGGCAGGGTGCGTCACAGGCATTGGAGGACTGCGAGGCCTTTGTTCTACTTCTAGCCCACTACACCAAGGAGGTGAATGGAGATGACAGCGAGACTGAACGACCCGCACTGAAGCATGCAATTGACAAAGCTTCAAAACAGTACATGGCATTGCGCCAACCACGAGTCACAGAGATTCTGAAAGCCGCACAGAAGATACAAAGCTCCAAGCGCAACATGGGTGTCATCCAAGAGTATGCGATGTACGCCTTCATGAGAATATTCAGTGAGATAGGCTTCCAAGCTTGTTAACCAGTGCTTACATTATTGCAGGTTGGTTTCCAAGCCTCGTAGCAAAGCCCACTCGGAGAATCACCGAGTACAACGTTGCGGAGAAGGTTTCTCAGGTGATTGCTGCAGGAAACCAATAATCTGCACCAAAAGTTCGGTGCCCTAGTGAGAATATCCAGGCGAGACATATTATCAGCCAGTCTCTTGTTATATGGGTCGGTAGTTAGTATGACCCTATGGAGACCGCACACTTGTTAGTATTTCCACGACCGTTTAAGGGCATGATTATCGTCAGAAGAGAATAGAGAGATGTGATGCGAGGTGGTTGCAATATTGTGGCCAGTGACTCTCCTATGCCACCCATATGAAACAGTGGCTTATAGAAAGAAGGGGGCCAGAATGGAATTACGGGATGACTATGGAATATTTGGTACTCACATCCTTATTGTTACTTGTCGATTACATGGTTTTGTGCAGTTCAACGCCTTCTGCCACCAGCTCTTTTTCCTGCGTCATTTGCCAATATTGACATTGCTGCCGCCTAAAATACATCAGCAAATAAAACAATTAGTCTTCTAGCTGTTGTCCATCAAAAGCTGGTTAAGGTCGATTTTCCTTTCAGGTTAATCTTTCTTCTCAGCTGTAATCAGTCGCGTAGGAGAAAATCTACGAGTCACAGGCAAGTAGGCAAAGACTAGTGTTAAATATACGGTGACCATACCCTTCATTATGTAGCTTTCTTCAAATTACCGCCACATTCTGCTCCTTGATCCTTAGTTGGGGATACTCGGCGGCGAGTTGGCGTGCGATTTCTCGCGCAGAGACCTTCGAGCCAGGAGTGGTCCAAAACGATCGTCTCAATCTTGTGAACCCCAAATTTAACCTGTGTCTGTCGCCGCAAGTGGCATACAGAAAGCATTTGGCTATGGTGAAGCCATGGTCAGCTTGAGCCTCCTGGAGGGCTGCGTATGTCTCTTCAGATGCAAGAAAAACAAGAGAATAGAATTGTTCCATGGTATCAATGTGGTTTTAATATTATAGTCGAGATGAGGCACTCATAGGCTCAACAAGTAGTAGAGTGATGTCTAGATAAGACGTCTTTTGGAACCAGAACGCGAAAGTGTGTTGTTTTGACATAGGTGTGTTGAGAAAGAAAGAGAAGGAAGTAGGTCTTGAGTTGACTAATTGCGCACATTGGGGCAGGTGCGCTTGATTGCTACGTAAGGTGGAACACGCACGTACTCCCCCCTCTTACATTAGCCTGGCTAATATGTATAATTGAAACGCTCTGTGCATGAATAGCATAAGTAGACACCCTTCCGAGTTCCCGGTTCGATCTCGATTGCGGGGCGCAGAAGTGAAATACAAGTTGATGGTCTGGGAACGAATGGAAGTATAACTGATTAAATACACCCTGACTGCCACTATGAGCAGTGATAAAAACCTAGTTTGATTGGAGAGGTTGTGATAATTGATCTTTGGAAACAATAAGAGAGTTTTTCACAATTAATATGCACTTCTCAATCGTTCACCTTACATTATACCTATTCCGTCAGGCACCTTATGCTTAACCACAAATATTAAGACCAGTCGATTTCTTAGATAAAGAAATACCCAGAAATCTTAAAACTAGTGCAAGGGACATTGAGTAGGGATCGATAACTTGTGAGTGAGCTACACTGACAAAAGTTGATATATGGGTAGTGTGGCCTCAGATTGGGGATTTTTTGAATAATCAATAAATGACGTGAGAAAAGGTAAGAACAGTCCCAGACATCGGAAGGAGCGACTGAACCGCCCTGGCCATACAAAGCGCATGATGATCTCACCTCATGCCAATAACTAATGACAAGTACTAATCTGAGCCGATCATGATACAGTTATTGACATAGATAGTACATATTAAAACCCCGGGTATTCTCTACTACCACCACTGCCGTCTAGCTTAGTAAATTGAATAAAAACCAGAAACCTTAATGTCTCTACTAAACTTTGCACAAAGCCTAGATGCCAATGCAGACATAGTAACCCAGCCATAGGTTGCTGCAGCTCGAGTCAACCGCAGGGTTGTGCGACAGAAACTGGCTCAGCGTAATGCCCGCAACGGAGTAAATTGACCAGCAGCTATCACCTGACTTGACCTGATAGTAGGACTTGCAGTTGCTAACAATGCCGGACATGGTGGGAGAGGGAATTGAGCCAGAAGTTGTGCTCGTTGTAGTACTCGAAGTTGTAGTAGTCGTCCCCGGTACATGGACACACGCATAGTAGCCAAGCCAGATATTAGAGCAATCTAAGAAGACACATGTTAGAGAAGAATGCAAGTTAGACCATTATCACTTGCAAGGTGAACACGTCCTGTCGTCGATATAAGTGTTCCAGGTCTTAAACTAGATCACACTAATGCCGTGCTTTGAAGCAATGGTGTCATACTGATCGCCGGATGCGACCTTATAGAGCCCATCACAGGTGCTTGCCAGACCAGGCATTGTGGAGGAGTAAGTTGTTGAAGAAGTTGTGGTTGACGTTGTAGTAGTTGATGTTGTCGCAGTTGTGCCGGGCGTGTGGACGCAGACATAGTAGTCAAGCCAAAGATTAGAGCAGTCTGTTGAGAGGGCTGTTAGATAGAGAACGCACTTGTTGAGGTTGATTGGCGTCGAATAAAGAGAGGGCACAAACTGTCATCAATGTAGGTATTCCAAGTTTTAAATTGGGCCACGCTGATGCTGTATTTTGACGCAACCGTGTCATTTTTACCTTCTTAGTCTTACTCTTCTTTTCTCGCCCATTGGATAATATTCTATACATATGTTTTAGTCTAGGGCTAGCAGTCGAGACATCCGCCGATAGCTGATAACAGGCTGTAGCAAGGCTCACCCTCTAGACAATTATTCAAATCTAGGCTCTCTTCTACAATGTAGACTGAAGAATAAACCCTAAGCGATGACGTCAAAGTCGAAGTCTAGCCTCTTATGAGTCTGTCGAATTCACTTTCATCACCCATCACAATCAACTGGAGCGAGACTTGGTAGGGTGCAACAGCTATAGTGCTCCTTTTCTAACGTTTTCAAAACCATTCATGTGTTGCGGTCCCTCTGGCGTCGGTCGTTATTAAATACACAGTAAATGCATCGGCGATAAAATTGGTACTTGCCTCTTCGTAACCTCTGTGCCTTGCTTTTTCCCGAAGTCAATCCGACGTTTGTACTAATAGGTTACCCGCCTATTTCATTGACAGCTTATGTGATTACGAGTTTACCCTCGTTTCGACTGGCCCCATGCTTTCTAGCTCGACGTAGCTCTAGTATGCAATAGAGTTCAACAACTTACCCCGGATTCTATCGTGTAATGTGCTGCAGGTTCATCTTCGCGTCACTTGGGTTCCGTTGGTAATACAATAGTTTCATGATTCACGTGTACTCAAACATTCGATGCCTCCTTTAAGAAAATCTTGGGAGTAGGAGGGTTACTTACCTCTGCCCGAAATTTCCTGTATGACATATGTCTTGGACAGAAGCCTTGCTCTCAAAAACAGTTCTGGAATTTCACAAGGAATATAGATAACGAAATCTGTGGACAAATGTTGGGCGACGCTTCTCAAGATTTGAGCCAGGATCTGCTATGGTGTAATAGAGACCAGATTGTGGGGCTACTTCCTCAGAGGCGGAGAAGCCCTACTGTTGAAATCTGCAAAATAGGAGCCCCATGCAGATTGCTGGGATTATCATGCGTTATACTGTAGCCACCAACACTTACCTAGTCAATGATCAGAAAGCAAGGTATGAATCCATGAGCAAAATGTCTGCCGGTCAACATTAAGCCATTCTTTTTCGGGTTGGATTGTCGCAGCTAAGTTTAGACAAAACAAACCCAGCACATTCAAATACTGTACTCCGTACGGACGTACATAGTCAGGAGATGTGCGGGGCTTCCAGGGGTCCTTGAAACGAGACTAGTGTAGTCCAGGCGCCTCCTTGAGGCTTAGATGAGGCGAAGCCTTAGCTAAGCAATTGGGATTTGCAGGAATCTGTTCCATTTAGCCTCTGATATTTCTCGCTGCTGACGACAAGGCTACATCCGCCATCCCGCTCCCCAGTGTCAAGAAATCAAGTCCATACTACCATCGCCATGTATAACTCGCAGATGTCTTCTAGGGCAGGAATCGTGTCCCCCTTTTACGAACCTATCGAATCATCTCCTCCTAGCGCCGGTCCTGCGAAAATCATTGTCACGCCTCCAACGCCCATAGACGACCATGTTGGCATCACGTGCGATGATAAGGACACCCACAAGGAGGTCATTCAGCTCCATAACATAACTGAAGAAAAAGAGGTTTACGACTATAGAGAGGTTCTTGAGGAAAAACAGGTTTATGTCGATGACTCCAAAGAGGCCATTTGCCACCCTGCGTCAATGGGTGTAAATTCTCAGCACATCGATGAAGCCGAGGAAAAGATTCATCATCCAGAAGCCTGGCTCATCTCAGCTGAGAAGGAGGTCTTAGGACAACAGAATTGCCATATTCAGCCTATGGAATCCGGCAAGGTCGAGAAGGAGGCCTACGACCCCGACGGGGCAAAATCTCAACAACATGATCCAAATCAACCTTACGACGAGCTTCAACTGGGCGCGATGAATTCAGGACACTTAGTTGAAACTACAGACAGTGAGGCCAAGACTGCCAAGACTCAATCTTCCGTGGTTCAACGTCATTTCAACGCCATGAGTCAAGCAGTTGACAAGCGTAAGAAGGCTTTGACGACATTTACCACGCAGTCGAACACACGTCTCCGTGAAGGATACGCGCAAATAGAACAAAATGTCACAGATCGCAGCGTCGCTATGGAACAGGGAGCTAATGTTCGATGGAAACGTCTTGGCCAGGGTTTTAGTGAGCGGGTACAGCGTGTTGAGAAAGGCACAAGTAAGCGCTTCGATCGTTTGGAGAAAGGCTTCAATGACCAAGTCAATCGTGCCGAGAAGAGTGTTGATGATCGAGTTGCCTCTCTCAAGCAAAATATTGGCAGTGTTAGGGGGTTGAGCTCTACGAACACGAAAGGTCAACTGCAATGACGGATTTTATGGGCGATCACTTTAGCATCGTATTGAGTTATCCATTGATAGCTTGGGTAATGTGAATAAGAGTTTATTATCTGAGACGAATCTAGAAGTTGATGTCGTCCATGGTCCTGAGCTGCTGCTGCCCCAACCTGAGCTGTGGTGAGCCATGATGAGCTTGATGTGTGGGTCCCATTCTTGGACCCTGGCGAAAGTTGCTACTGACTAAAATAGAAATAACCCTATAGGGACCCTTTTTAGGAATGCTTTTCTTGATTCCTGTTTCAGGCTTATAACTTGCTTGCTCTCTTAGGACTAAGAAGTTATAATAAATTGCTTAAAATTTTAGGTGTTAGTAGCATTTTAGTGTTATGGGCTCTAAAATAAGTAAATCTATTCGAACTATTTCTTATAGGTACTGATATTGCATGCAGAAGGGATTAGACTGATTAACTGACTAGGGGTAAATGGCCCCTAATAGTAATACTCTAATGAAGATTAATAATAAGCTCTAGATACTTAAACTGTAGAGGGCAGGATACGCAGAAGAGGCAGACTGCTTATTAGCATCGGTCTACATGGTCCCTTAGCTGACCCCTTGATTGTAACACGCTGTAGCAATGACTGGGCAGAATGAAGTGGGCCAGTGACCTCACGAAACCCAGCAGGGAATAACTCAAATGCAATTTCCAGGGATAGTAAGGCGTAGGGGAGAGGTAAGGGCGTCGGGATGAAGTTGCCGGCTTGGAATTCATAGGGGATCCTGAGCCAGCCAAATTTAATCATGTGGGCACGGCAGACTGAGGAGGTGATAGCAACAAGACATTGGCTAGGACCGTCGGCGGGCATTGATGAGAGTGGAGTTCGCGCTGAGGCTGATGCATCTGGCCAAGACGCGTGAATAGTGCCTCAGGAGGAACGCCTAACCAGGACGAGAAAGCATGAATTTGCCTTTCCAACTTGCCCAGTGATATTACCCTTGATGGCTTCGCATATCGCTTCCACCTTTAACTGGTTAAGCAACCAAGTTCTTATTTGTTTTAAGCTTGCAAGGTAGTTGTGTATTATTGCCTTCATCCCCTACTAATATCAGATGCCACGGCAGTTATATCGTCCCTTTACCTTTCTCGCGCCTTTCTGAAGCAGCTTCCGAAATTTGCGTTTCCTATCCCTAGCATACTAGCTGATGCCTCGTAGTTCATAAGGCCCCTTGCTAGGATGCAGAGTAAGGCATTAGCGTGAATCCTCCCTTGTGGTGGTCTTAGGGGAAAGTTGGCTTTATATTGCGTAAATAGACTCAAGCCCTTCTTTCTAGGTAGCTGAGGGAGGATGGTGAAGCGAGAAAATCTGTTGCCTGAGGCGGTCATGGCTCCATTTACTCCGTGGGCTAGCTTCACCAACTGTGGCTGCTAGATATATGCTGATCTTGTTAAATCGATGGACAAGGAGGAACTAGCATATTAGTTAGAGTGTAGCAGAAAATTCTTAGAGTCATACGTTCAACTACAACGACGCGCGAGTGATCTGCTCGTGCTGCCGGCGCAAAGCACCAGTCCATTTCTTCTACTGTAGGAAGGTACCGCCGCGCTGTTAGATGAGGCTCGCAGCCGCACTGACTGCAGCAATCGACCTCGCAATGGGCAGAGACTTTAATAAATTCGTTGAGACTATCCAGTATTTGGACGTAGCCTAGGGGGAGAGGTGCTCTTAATGGCCGGGCTGGCGACGTGATGACCACAAAGAGGCTTTAGAACAATACTCTAGATGCTCAGCACTACGTGCCTGTTGCGGCTTTCTTGACTTCTTCCCCCGCTTCTTTTGTATCAGAGATGACTCTTTTGGCCGCGTTGACGGCTTCCTGGTGCTCTTCCGTTTTCGAGGCTTCCATGTTGGACTTCTAATCTGGCAAGACTCTTGAGGGGACCCGGATTAGGGGGTCGAAGCGAAATTTTCATACCACATGGGGCTGTTCATTACAGTAACTGTCCTAGGCGTCTCACCTTTTGTGAAGAACTCAGGGGCCCCATTCTGTCTCGTGACAATTATTCGGCTCAGGAGTCTGATGTTGATCTCCAAGTTCATGTGGCCTGCACTTCAAGTCAAAAACCTCTTATAGGAACTCGATAAGGAGACAACCTATGTGATCCCCATTGCCAGAGCCGACTGGGTTTATATTGATTGAAATATCATTCGAATGACTGGCGCAACACCCCTCGAGAGGTATGCATTCAGGTTTTGGGGTGGCTGTGTCCTCGCCCTCACTCCGCGCAATTGACTTATTTTCATCAGACAGATAAAGGCCATCGCTGAGTATAGGAGAAGACATTGCTTGCAGGTACAAGATATAGAAGCGAGTCTCTTGGGAGGCAGAAGGATGGGATGAGCGGACACAATGGGGCGGAGGCATGAACTTATGCCTTCAGGCAAGAAGAAAGCCAGTCTTCCCGAAGTGTGGATTGTCTTTTTAAAGGCTGACAAGCTGATCAGTGGGGTTTCCGATGACTTCACAGCTGCTGAGGCTGGAGGTAAAGACAAGACATGCTCTCACAAGGTCGAACAACGTGTCGAATAACAAAAGGCAAATCGGCACACTGGGTCAGCTCACTCATTTACTTTTTGGGATACACACCTCGATAGATATAGCAGGTAGACAATTGCAATGCGGCTAATGCCATGTGATATGGGAATCTGATGGCCTATATAAATATTCTAAAGGCCTGAGAATAGACTTCTCTTCCCACGCTTCAGTCTGTATCTTTAACGGACGACACACATTCATTATCTTTCAGTCATTACCTTTGCTATTCATAGGCTGGTTCCTTTAGGTTTCATCGAGACATTCACTGTTACACTATCACTGCGAAGATGAAAGCCCAAAGCATTCTCTCACTGGCCATAATTCCAGTCGCCGCGGCTGCGAAAATGCCCTGCTGCGTCAGGCCGCAAAGCTCGTCTCAGACCTTAGAGAAGGTCGAGGAATCCACTCGTTTGCTTGCAACTGTGCCCTCTGCTGCCGTTTCTTATTCCGCAACTTCGCTGGTGTATCAAGCTCAAGTTTCCACCCCTGTTTCACCCGAGCCAGCCATTGTGCTTGTGGGACCCGTGGTATCCGTAGTCATCCGACACAACCGAAGAATTTGTTTATCGATAGATAAGCAGCATGGCATCTAATGATTGTTCAGGCAAGTATATATATGATTTCGCTTGAGTTTAAGTAACAAGTTGATATAGCAGAGTGTCGGAGCGGTTGAAATTTAAGTTACAGCATCTAAACTTGGTGTCAAAATATGGGGTTTCAAACTCGTTCCAGAGCCCCCCCTCCCAGATTCATCGAGCCTTTAAAAAGTAAGAAGGCCACTGTTGGGCTGACAGATTGTAATCTGTCCGAGCAGTCGGAACGACCGTCAGTCATGCTGCTACTACCTTTGGAAAGGCAAGAACGGAATGGATATGAAGGAACAATAAGGCTTGATTTAGTTGCTGCTATATCATTTTAGACGATGGATTAGAAATAGCAATTGCTACCACTTATTAGAGCCGGAGGTAGCTATCTCTGTGTTGCTAATCTGTATTATATGTGCTAAGGGCTTATTTACAGAAAAATTCAACCTTTCTCTTTCTATCTAAGGAGGGCATATAGTGATTGACTACTGTCGTTGGTGAAGACCGCACTGAATCACAAGGCCTTATTATCAAAACACAAGCAATACGTGATCTAGCACGGTGTCAGCCACGTGACTGGCGGCGAGACAGTCGTTCGGTCTGAGGTAAGGGTCTAATGCAATGGAGTGATGATAGTAACGTATCCCGTGAATCAGGAAGTTCTAATGATCTGATCACCCTGTCCAGCGAGGGAATTTCGGGCTAATTACCCGCCCGAGACTGGGTTGTGGCCTGAGGCATCGCCCGGCCCGGACATTCCGTCTGACACACGGATCGCTGCTAGTATGGCCTTTTCTTTCACTGGCGGAGCGCTTGATTAGCCCTCTCAGTCCTCCTGAGCCATCATCAGCTCTGCTCGTCTCCCGGACTGACAGAAGTCTATAAATACTTTTAACATTTTAATATATCTATTTCTTTTATTAATAGGCGTAGAGGGTGAGATCGATAGAACAGGCGGGTAATGTAAATAACTGCAGCAGGCCAATGGCAATCTCTGAACTGTGTTGGAAGTGTAACGTAAAGCGGGTGACGAGAGAGGTGAGAACGGTCGTGCGCATAAGATCAAGTTTACACTGGCTCGCTCTACTGCCGGTAGGGCTGAGGTCGTGTGTGGGTGGCCTATCCTCATTCCTGGCCATCCACCAGACACGTTCAATGGGGTTGTACCAAATAAGTAGCAAATCAATCAAGTCAGAGCTGGTGGCCAGGCCCCCCTGGAGACGGATGAGTACTATGTACCATGGTCGCGTCATCTGCCAGGACTCGAACCCCTTCTGATTCCAGAGCACTTGGAGAACCCAACCGGACTAAGTGGCTTGCCCACTTATTAGTCAGAACCTACGGGCAACTCAAACCACACGACATTCGGTGACCCGCCGAACAGGGGTGGTTTTCAGCTGGACCACGGCCAAGGATGATGGAGGCAGAGACAGGCCCTTGAGCGCGAGGCCAGGGCCTACTTACGGCCTGTAACTCGACAGAGCCCGACACTGACGGCGTCAGCAACATGGCGTCAGAGGCTGCCTTGCTGACGATGTACTATGTACTGTCCTTTCCATCCGCTTCTTCACTCTGGGGGCTGGAACTGGAACCGCAGCGGTAATCAACCAACCAATCCAGATACGCCACAACCTGGCGGCCGATGTAGGCCTCACCTCACGTGAGCCTTGTTGAGGTTGAGTCAGGCTGCGTTGTCGAGGTTTTTCGTTCTGGGCCGCCAACCGACCATATTCTCCTCTGCTGCCTCGCTTCCCTTGTTTTGGCACTCAAACACAATCGCCACACTGAAGCAGGCACACCACACGTCTCGATCGATTCTATTTACCAACTTGTTCACTCTACCTTGCCACGACAATACGTCATTCCTCCGCCGTCACTGCCATCACCAACGAAGCTCCCATGCCCCACGGCCATCGACAACCCAGTCCACGACGAAACAGGCGGCGGCACAGCGCACACCGCGAGCGAAGCTGCAAGCGTATATTTAAAGAGAGATTCAAGGAGGAGGTGGAATATGACGTGTTGAAACCAAAGGCAAAGCGGAAAGCTACGGACTGGAAATTCGTCTTCGTCAAATTCGCCGCCCTCCAATGGAAGATTGGAGAACCACTGCCGGAACGCCCTTCGCGCAGTCACAAAGGCCGTCCCAAGCCCAACAGAGACCGCTTCCATTGTGAAAGGAGCCCAGAGCTGAGGGGACGTCGTCGGCACCACCATGGATCTCGACGAGAGCTGAGAGATGCCTCATACCATCGATGGCCACATGGATCCTCCATCTCTACCCCCAGGCCCACGAGGCCCAAGTCGCCGCACTCCCAGGCAAGGCCTCATGCGCGACGCCTAACTCGTCTTCCCAAGGACGACGATGGCCATGGCCCCCTCACCCATGCCCCATCTGATTCGGAAGAAGAGTCGACCGCGAGTCTCCGCTGCCCTCAACCCCAACCACAAGGGGTTCCGACTACAGTCTTCAAGCATCCCTCCACCGATCCAGACAGAGATCGTGCTAAGGATCGTCCTGATGTTCCACCCTCCTTGCATGCCACATTGGATACGGACTTCAACCATTCTGCACCTGACTTGGACGAAGATGACGCAGGGGATTCTTGTGATCCTCCTCCCTCTTCGCATAAGATATCGAATTCAGACGAAGACGAAGGCAGTAATTTCAGGTCCAGTTCATCCGACTTGGATGGAGATGAAGAAGAAAATGTCCGCCAAGCTGCAATTCTTCCGCTCCAAGTTGTCAAGGTGGACCTCGGCGATACGCTCCCGAACTCGGAAGAGAATCGGGATGCTTCTCTCAGCTCCAGCCTGCCCGACACGAGCGAAGAGGTGGAGAACATCCGCAATGCCGTAACCAGCCCACACCAAGTTGCGCACGTGGATCTCAGCAACACCTATTCCGACTCTGAAGAGTTTCAAGCCTCTTCCGACTCTGACGAGTCTGAAGATGAAGATCCGGTAACGGACCTCAGTGCATCGTCAGTTGACGCATCCCCTGAGGACGAGGGAGAGGTCGACGACAGCCTTGACCAAGATGAGGGATATGCCATCACACCTCCCATCACGAGCCCGGAGAAGCTAGAAACAGCCTCTGCTATCGCCTCCATTGTCCTCCCTTCATCGCAAGAGGATGTGATTCGGCCAGGAGCCTCCAAGGCAGAGTTCACAGCAAGCCACAACGCTTCTGGGGCTGCGACTCCTGACCCGCAGCCGCAGCCTTCTTCCTTGACTAAGCCATCCTATTCGAAGGCTGTCCGCTCCATCAAGGGGCGCATTGATCTTTATCCGGGATTAATTGTCCGGAGAAACGTAGGGAATGACGACCATCCTTATCTCATCACCCAGATAGATCCAGCTGTTGTGGCACATCTCTGCACGTCTCGTCCCAGACTCCTGAAGTTCACAAATCAATACAAGGAGAAGACAGAGACACATTTCTGCTACCTTGGGGGTAGAAAGGAAAAGTTTTTTCACACCAATGGCATTTCAAAGCCAGAAGTGGCCGAACTTGATATCATAGGCAAACCCATGCCTTATAAGACTTACATCGAACTTGAGAAACGCGAGCCTTTTGACCCCAACGACTTTGTTCGGTTTGGGAATCAGAAGCGCGAGCTAACTCCTAAAAGTTTGGAGAAGTTTCGAGACCTGTACAATCTACATGGTTGCAAAAGAGTCCTCCTGGGAGCGTCCCCGCCGCGCAACCGGAAATACTCATGGAAGAATCTTCGACCTGTCACACCAAGGCGTACAGCCCGCCGGCCTCCTCCTCGCTCCAAGCGTCGCCGCCAACGGAGATAGGAGTAGAGAGCCCAAGGCCGACTGGACACGCCGTGCCAGCACATAGACCGCCGATTATCCAGCCAGATTTTCGACGACGTCTTGACCAAAAACTCGGATACTCTTTTGTTCATTCGACATGAGTAGCCAATCTCAGAGGTTATGGATTTGCCAACATATGCATTTCCATTAAGATTACTATGATTCGCTACGGTGGTGTTCCTCATCCGCGAGGATGACTGGAAAACACCTTTCGTTTAACATCAGTAACAGAGACGTATAAACAAAAAACAAAAAAAAGGAACCCAAAACCGGAGTACCCGAGACTATCTTCCATGGCTTGGTTGAAAGTTAAAACCAGCTAGAGACGATAGAAACGCAATCAGATTTTTGGCGTTTCAAGGCCATGCCTTACTATGACTCCAATTTGAGTTACACAGATGGGGGCGCGATGAGGTTTGGGATATGGTTTGGAGGCCACGATATAGATTACACGCTCATTATCACGCACGGGAGGAGATGGGAGTTTGGATAAGGCTTGGAGGTCACAACATAGATTGCACGCTCATTATCACGTACTGGAGGAGGAGGAGTTTAAAGTTCTGTTATCAATACACCTTCGTTGACGCACCAACATATGATACCTATCTCCCTCATGAAACTTCGTGAGCTGTCCATGCTGTTAACCACTCATTACCCTGTAGTGTGCTAGTATTTAGGGTAGTATGGATTCGACGTAAGTTTCGAGTGCTTCTGGTACTGAACAGATAGCACGGTTATTTAGATGTGATGCACTGAACTGTGCCCTTCCTAACAATCAACTTGACTGGTAGTACAAACAGTAGGTAGACGACTGTGAGTCAATTACGGAGGTGAATATAGATATACTTATATGGCGATGGTTACGCTACGTGTGCGTCCCCTTAGAAGCGCAACCGGCAGTAGCGCTGATGACTGAAAGACATCCACAATTTTGAATGAGTGTCAGGTAGGGAGTTGCTTGGGTTCTTTCACCAGTTCAATAGTATAAATGAATTTACGTGCACATAACCAAACATTCCATGGGTCAGTTATTCGAGACAGATATAGAGTCATATGATGCTGTGCAAGCTCCTAATGAATTGGAAGAAAAAGAATTAAATTGCTAGGTCCAGGCAAAACCTGCATCAAGGCTGTAAAGACTGACAAAAGATCAAGTGTGCATCCTGACTTGTCGCCCAACATGAGCCATCCACCTACATTGCACGCGGCATCATCTCCATAGTTCCATTGCCTGACATGCCCAGGACAGTGGCGGAAGAAAGGGCAGCCTGAATGATGATACTTCGGGGGTGGCAGCCAGGGTAGTTACTCGTAGTAGGTCTGAAGGGGCCGCGAACGACGTGTGGGCACGGTACGTCTAATCATGGTCGTGCTGGCGACAGGGTTGAAGAACCGAACCGGATTCGCGGGCTGCGTCCAGTTGGGGCGGCAGTAGTCGTTGCAGTCGTGGTGGCTGAAGAATGAGCTGATGCCATCGGGACCAAGGTCCGTGACGCCGTAGTCGTGATTCCGGGACAAAATGACAGGGTCAGAGAGGACAGCCTCATGTCGGTAAATACCGCCCTGGAGATCGCATAGAACGAACTGGCCGCCTGAGACATGATAGCTGAAGTGACTGAGTGCCTGCATAACCTCCCCCCACACTTCTGAATCGTCGATCCATCCAGTACTGCTATTGAACTTTTGGTAGTTTTGAATGAAGGGTTCGCATAGAAATCTTTGCCCCGCCCACGTGCTGCCGTCGTCTTCGAATGTCCACACACGAGGTACGTTGATTTTGATGGCCTTGTTGACGATATTGAGTTCGTTGAATCTATTGACAATCTCCAGAGCTTTATCAACGGCTTTGATGTCAAGGGTGAAGTAGTCTTCCTCGAAGACGGCGCCAGTCTTGAACCACTTGGCAACGCATGCCTGGCCTTTGCGGGGGCCTGAAGTGTAGGTCCCCCCAGCCACCCACCGGAATTCGCCTTCAGCAAAAGGATACTCTAGCTCTTCCCATTCATAGCTTGCGAATCTGGAGATGTTGTATCTGCCGCTGTCAGACACGTCATTTGCCGGAGAATCAGCGTGGTGTCCATGCACACAGCTTGCACATCGAGACACCCCGACACCCTTGGCATACTGATTGCCACTGTAAGACGACCGAGGCAGATCGCGAAGGCAGGAACAGCACTCGCGCATGATGGAGTTTGTCTATGCAAGATGCTGGGGGAGAGGACAATGATGCAATGAGGCCTTTTCCGGAGCTACAAGGAAACAAAATGGATGAGAGGCCTAGGTGGTAGTGAGTGGTGATTGGTGATTGGTGACCGGCTGGTGACTAGTAAGTGGTGACTGGCGAGCCGGTGAGGGCCTTCCCAGGTGGGGTTAGCTGTTCTTTATATTTCTTTTATGGCGATTTGTGGGTCGTCTAGGGTAGGTTTTAGATGATGAGGGGTATGGTTTGAGAAAGTCAATTGGCTGGAACTGGGCTTCCTCAAACTGCGGGTCCAAACCACCAGGTCGGCTGGGATAAGGAGGGATGGGCAGTGGTTTGGGAGGGCTTCATGGGCTGCTATACCTATGCAGAGGCACGTATATGTTGCAAGGATCACACACTCGTCATGTCACTCGTTAGGACACGTTGGGTATAGGATACAAGAGTTTTGGAAAGCGTACAGAACAGCTAGAGGATGTAGCAGGGTTCCTACCCTTAAATACAGTGTGTGCCTTCCCAACTATAAGACGGGATGGAATGGTTGAGACAGCTTGGTGACGATGGAAGATCTTGCTTTCTATCTAACAGAGGGCTCGCAGCGGCTCTATATATAAAGGTGCCCTCATCGTCATAGGAGCTACGATAAGGTTTTTCTTGGGACCGGATCCAAGGCATCCGGGTCTTCGAGACCGGCTTGCTAGAGATCCGGGCCTTTGAGACCGGGCCGCAGTCTCAACAGCTGATAGATGTGGCATAGGACTTTCCTAGCATACCTGTTCTATCTGACACCAACGGTCCCCCTAGCGACATCATTCCTCTAGTCAGTTGGTTGCTAGGGCCGGCATGCTAGGAACGCGATGTCTTGTATCGCCACATGCGTCACATTCCGTTGTGACTCGCTAGCAGCAACGGTATATCCGATCATAGATGCTGGCCTATGAATCAGTAGTGATTCTGGAGGAATCGTCGGTGATTAGATAGGGTTTTTTAAGTCGGGAGTTGGGTTCGCTTTGGCCCTGGGGCTGCTTGTGACAAGGGTCATAGGATATCTCTTCCTGCTGAGTTAATCCCGTCCACAACCTGTTCAAAATTCTCGGGTTATTAACTGGTTTTAGATGATATAGAACCTGGATGGAGCTGTGAATATGACGCGCAATGTATACCTCCTTGAATGCAGAGCGCAAGCCTGTAGCTTTAAAAATGACCGAATTTACACAAAAGGCTAAAAGAGCGCGCCCCGTGAAGCCAAATAAATACACCACCTCGGACCCATTGTATTATAACTACAAACCCTTTATTTATAACTACTCCTGTAATTATGGAAGATCCCAGTCACTTAGCTGGCTCCTCTTCTGAGGGTGCTTTAGCTGAGAGTTCCTACATGTATTGTCAGACGGACTGATAGAAAAGTCAGCTGTGCATAGGACTGGATCCGTACCATGGTTTCCTTCGAACCTAGAAACAGTCTTCAAACCTAGTCCACCCTCAACAACCTAGACAGACCTCAACAACCTAGATGACCCTCAACAGCCTAGGTAGACGGCTTGTGACGGCTTTATCGGTTCAAGGGTGTCCAGATCAGCCGGATCCCTAGGGATAAATAGCTGGTTTTCTTCCTGCTAGACAGAGAGAAAAGATAAGATCTTCCATCGTCACCAAGCTGTCTTAACTATTCTATCCTGTCTGATATGTATGATACTGTTGGTGGCTATAGCGCACATTAATCCATGTAATCTGTATGGAGCTCCTATTTTGCAGATTTCAACAGTTATGAGCCCGGATGGTCGAACGGCTTAGGAAATAGTCACCCGGAGACCAGTAACTTCCGCTACGATAAGACAATAATAGCACTACCCAGAAAGTCGATAGTTTGAATCTCGCTAAGAGTAATAGTGCGGACCGTATCTATGGAGCCAGAGCTCCTAGGTTATGAAGAAAAATAAAAGAATCCCTCAAAGGAACGGTAGTAGGCCAACAGCTCTAGCAATGTATGCTAACAATCGACAAAAGTCAAAGAACTTCAGCGACAAATAGCCCCCTAAATCAGTAGGCCTAGGGGATCTGAGAGCCCTAGAGCCTAGGGGGTGTGTTAGTGGCTATAGCGCACATTAATCCATGCAATCTGTATGGAGCTCCTATTTTACAGATTTCAACAGATACTAATGCTAGTATTAACACTCTCGTCTCCTCTATCTCTTCTAGTCTCAAGGGCTATGTAGGTAAGTGCAACAGCCGTGTTCCTAGGCTAACCTATACGTAATATAAGATAGCTTAAAGCGGGTTTTTAAGTAATAAACTTAGGATTTATATTAGCAAAGTAGTTAGATATATTTACTAAGTTATTAAAGGATTATATTATATAATAGTTAATATATAATAATATATAATAATTAACATATATAATAAGCGAGTCAGAAATACAAGCAAGTCAGAAATTATAAAATACACTTTAAAATGAAATTTTAGAAAAATTCTTAAAAAATTAAACTAAGTCTAAAATAAATAAATTTTTAAACCTAGCTTATTTATAATATATAATATCACTGTTGAAACCGCTGTTCGGACTTTTGTTTCTGCGCTGCTGCGTTTCTGTATTACGTGTTTGCATTGCTTGAGTTATCATAAGACGAAGAACTCGATTGATTGGTCAACCTAGTTATAGATAGACTCTTATCCCTCCTCCCCTACAGAACCTTCTTCTACTAAATCCTTTAACCATTCCAGGATTCTCTTAGTTTCTAACGCAATTATCACTCCTTTAGCTGTATATTAATTAGTATAAAGTCAGCCTATAATTATATAACTCATGCATTATAGTTAGTTCTCTTTAGGTTATTAAAGAAGGTATATTTAATAGTTATTATTTCTTTTCTTACTTCTCTTTAAGCTAATTCTTCTAATAAGACTTACTCTATCTTAATCTATTAGATTATATCTTTATTTAGTAAGGCTTATAAGAATAAGTTCTCCTAAAGGATATAGTAACTAAAGATTACTAACTGAATAAGCTTCTTATAATCAGGTTAGCTAAACTCAGCCTCTATTATAAGTCCTAAGCTAGATAAATAAGATGCTCTTTATAGCCTAGAAAATAGGCTTTAATCTTCTTTAATTCTTTTAGCTAATATATATATAAGACGATTCTTATATATTAGTATTAGCATGTTACGACCTGGGCGAGCCGGGCGTGCATGAGACCCTATTTAATAGCTGTTATCCACACCTGTAATCGCTACCATTATGATTATAGACTTATCTTTTGGCCTGACAGGCTAGGAGACGTAATGCGAAGTGTGGATCATTACATAGCAAGGGTCTGCTAGGCTATTATATAATGCGCTATATGCGCATTATATTGTTTATTTAGTTAGGGGGGGTCATTATGAGTTGGTTATATTGTGAGTAGTTGAATTGTGATGTAATGGGAATTATAAAGCGGTAATTGAATTGCGACGTGATTAGAATTGCGACGAGCTTGGAATGCAACGAAGGGAGTCCTTATGGGGCTTTTATTGTATGACGATTTTGCCTTCTGATGTGACGGTTGGGCTTACACTAGGGCTCTAGAGTAGGTCTAAGGCGTGTAGTATTTATGATCTAGTAAATCAGGACATTATAGTAAGCAATATAGGTTACGGTCTAGTAATAGTAGAATAGTAGATTTAATATAACTAAGTGTATTAATAGCTAGTAAGGCTATTTTTATAAAAGTACTAAATGAATATGCTTATATACTAAGGTTATCTTAATAGATTATAGTTTAGGATTGTAATCCATCCTTTAGGATTATAGTTAGAGATTATAACCTATTACTAGGATTATAGTGAAGAATTATAATCTATTAGGATTAGTTAGAAATTAGTAGAGTGAGTATGCTTTAACTAGTATTATATAGTTTATATAGACTAGGCTATAATATAATGTCTTCTCTCTATTAGTCTTATTCTTAAGGCTATATAAATAGGCCTTATATAATTTCTAATATTAGTCTATAACTTCTTTCTATAAATATTTATAAGTATGCTAATATAATACTATAGTGTATAATAAAGTAAAAAGCGAAGAAAGTAATTAAAAAAATTAAAAAAAATAACTAAATATAAATCTTTTTAAACTTTTACTAAGCTTAATAGTTATATTATTAATATGCTTTAACGTATATATCACTCATGCGTCGCATTCAAGCATGCGTCGCACCTATACTATACACTTAAAATTAAAAACCTTAATTTTCTAAAAGTTTATATATAATTAAAGGATTTTTAAAAAAATTAATTTTAGATATTTAACTAAGAAGTTAATAAATTAGTAATTTCTTAAGATTTTTCAAAAAATTATTAAGCTAGTTATAAATAAAAATAGTAAAAAGTACAGTATGAATTTAATAGCGCTAGCGCTATTAATATATAAAACTTAAAAGAATTCTTAAAAATAAGTTATATTATAAATAATTTAATTTAAAAATCCTAGCTATTTTAGGCTTAATTTAAATTTTCTAGAATTTTTTAAAAATTGCGATTTAAGGTGAAAATCTTACTGTAACGCATGGTTGGATGCGATGCATGAGTGATATATACGTTATACTTATTATTTTAAATATAAGATTAAGTATTAAATAGAGAATACTAGTTATTCTAATTACTATAAGGAATATATCTATTATAATCAGTCTTATAATAGTATTTACATAGTATCTTTATATAAAGTATTTCTTCCTTCTTTAGTAGGTTTATACTAATAGTTTCTTTAATAAATAGGCTAATTAATTAGTAGAAAAAGCTTATATAAGAGGAGGAGGAAGCTAGTAATTAAGTTATACTTATTTATAACTAGCTAGCTAAACTATAAGTATCTTTAGTAATAGTAATAAACTATTTAACTCAGATTAGAAAAATTAAGAAAAAAGTAAAGGAATAAGGCTCTGATTTATTTAAGCAGGGGATATAAGAGTTAGATAAAGAGAATAGGGTCTTTCTTATATTAAAGGCTTATAAGAAATATGTAGTTTATAATTTAAAGTTATTAAGTATTCTAAAAGAGACTGACTAATCTACCTTTAGTCTTAAAGGCGATTTTAATAATATTAGCTCTTTAATTAAATCTAATATTATTAATAAAACTTCTTTAATAAGCATTATATATAAATAAGGTTTTTAATAAGTTCTTATTAATTACTACTTTTAAAATAGTTCTTCTATTTAATAAAGTAATATATATAATAAGTAAGTTAGAAATATAAACAAATTAGAAAAGCATATTATATAACTAAAATAAGCAATTTTAAATTTCTTAAAACTAAATATAAAACTTATTAAGATTTAAAAACACATTTTTAAAATAAATTAAAAAAAAAGTTATAAAATAGTATTTTTTTAAAGAATTTTAAAAATTTATTAAGCTTAATATAAGTAAAAATAGTAAAAAAAATAGTATAAATTCTATATTACTAGCACTATAAGTATATATAGCTTAAAGAAATTCTTAAAAATAATATGCATTATAAATAAGCTAGGTTTAAAGTTTTAGTTATTTTAGACTTAGTTTAATTTTTTAAGAATTCTTTTAAAATTTTATTTTAAAGTGTATTTTATAATTTTTAACTTATTTATATTTCTAACTTGCTTATTATATATATTGGATTTTATTATAAAATTACTTTTATTAAAAGACTTTATAATTAGAACTCTTTATAATAGTATTTTTATTATTATAAATAGACTTATGAAATTTTCTTATTTTATACTTTATTAAGAATTAATAGATATAAAGCAGTTTACTTATATTTTCTTAAGAAATATTATTAATATTTATAAGCTACTTTTAGAAATTCTTTTTAATAAAAGACTCTTATTTACTTTTAAGTTTTAATAAGTATTAATAGATTATTTAGAATTAAATTACTAACTTTTAATAGCCTTTAGATTATAAATTAATAAATAAATAAATAAAAAGAATAAATTAAATACTAAAATAATACTTTTATTACTATATTAACTATAAATAAAATAATTAAGTTAAAAAGCTACTAATTATATAATTAAACTATAATATAGCTATTTATAAAAATATAAAGCTTATTTTAATATATACTAATTTTAAATTTACTTTTAATACTTATAAAATAAGTTATAATAAGTTAATTATCCTTAAAGCCATTCTTATATTAGAAAAATTAAAAAATCTATATAAAGAAATAAGGACTGAATTTAAATTTATTAAAAACTAGATAAAAAAATACTATAATAAAAAATGAATAAAAAGACTATTCTTTTAAAAAGGAAATATAGTATACTTTATTATAAAAAATATTAAAATAAAATAAGAAAATAAAAAACTAAATTATAAATATATTAAACTTTATAAAATTATTAAAAATATCTTAGAAAATAACTATTAATTAAACTTACTATTAAAAGTCAGACTTTACTTAGTCTTTTATATCTTACTCCTTAAGAGTATAAAAAATATAATTTATACTAAATATAATAATAAGTATAAGACTAAGGTTAAAAGACTAAAAGAATATAAAGTTAAAGAGATTTTTAATATATAAGAAGTTAATAATAAGACTAAATAATATATATAATAAGCAAGTTAGAAATATAAATAAGTTAGAAATTATAAAATACACTTTAAAATAAAATTTTAAAAAAGTTCTTAAAAAATTAAACTAAGTTTAAAATAACTAAAATTTTAAACCTAGCTTATTTATAATATATATTATTTTTAAGAATTTTTTTTTAAGCTATATATACTTATAGTACTAATAATATAAAATTCGTACTATTTCTTTTACTATTTTTACTTATAATAAGCTTAATAGATTTTTAAAATTCTTTAAAAAAATACTATTTTATAACTTTTTTTCTAATTTATTTTAAAAATATGTTTTTAGATCTTAATAAGTTTTATATCTAGTTTTAAAAAATCTAAAATTACTTATTTTAGTTATATAGTATGCTTTTCTAACTTGCTTATATTTCTAACTTACTTATTATATATATTATTATAATAGAGTTTTATAATTAGCTTATAATTAGTAAGAGTTATAATTCTCTATATAGTTTATAATATTATACTTTAGTTTTTATATAAAGATTATATATATAAATAATAATAATAATTACTATTTTTATCTTAAGAAATTAGTAGGTTATTTTAACTCTATTAAGGGTTTTATTAACTTTTTAATATTTATATAATAAGTATTTATAGATTTCTTATATAAGTTTATATTATAATTCTTTAGAAACTTATTACTTTTCTATTTATTTATTTTTAAGTAATATATTATTATACTTTTAGATTTATTTAAATAGTAGGTTTTTTTATTTTACTAAGTATTATATTATAGTAATTGTTTTAAAAATATATAACTAGTCTTTAGAGCATTTAGAGTATTATACTATTAAGTCCCTTATAATTCTATAATATATATAACGTGTATAATAAGCGAGCGCGCAATACAAGCGAGCGCGCACTTATACTATACAGCTAAAAGTTTAAATTTTAAATTTTCTAAAACAGGCTATATAGCCCTAGGATTTTTAAGAAATTAATTTTACGTATTCAATAAAAAGAGTCATAAGATAGTATTTCTTTAAGATTTTTAATTAATTTATTTAAAATTTTAAAAATAAAAATAAGAAAAAAAACAGTATGAATAAGATTTTTCTAAATAACTCTATAAAAAGTCTTTTTAATAATCTAGGAAAACTAGTACTTATTATTATATACTTAATAAATATACTTTTAAAATTATAGCCATTTCTAGCTTAGTTTGAATTTTTAAGAATTTTCTTTAAATTGCGATTTAAGGTGAAATTTCAGAGTGCGCGCTTGCTTATATTGCGCGCTCGCTTATTATACACGTTAATAAGCTTATATAATAAACAAGCTTGTATAACACTTATACTATATATTTAAAAGTGTAAACTTTAAAATTTCTAAAACAGGTTCTATAACTCTGAGATTTTTAGGAAATTAATTTTAGATATTTAATTAAAAAGTTAAGAAGCTAGTCTTTTTTCTATATTTTTAAATAAATTATTAAGCTAATTATAAATAAATATTATATAATAGATAGTACGAATTTTATACTACTAGCGCTATAAGTACATATAATCTAAAAAAGTTGTTAAAAATAATATATTTTATAACTAAGCTAGGTTAAAAATCTTATTTATTTTAGGCTTAATTTGAATTTTTAAGAATTATTTTAAAACTGCAGTTTAAGGTAGAAATCAGAATGTTACGCTTACTTGTTTATTACGCAAGCTTATTATATACATTATAAGGATATAACTAATAGAAAGAGAGATATTATATTATAGTCTAAATTAGGACTAAGCAGTTATAACTAGTAGAATTATAATATGCTTACTTTTTCCTTATTATTATTAATATAAACCACTATATAGAAAGACTAAGTCTTAATAACTTACTTATAACTCTTATTAATAAGACTAATAATCTTATTAATAATATTACTAATCTTAATAATAAGACTCTTAATAGGACTACTAAGACTATTTAACTACTAATTAGTATATAAATACTCATTAAGTACTTTTATAAATAGATAGCTTTACTAGCTATTAATATACTTAATTATATTAAATCTACTATTTTACTATTACTAGACTGTGACTTATATTACTTATTATAACATCTTTAATCCGTTTAATTATAAATACTATATACTTTTGACCTATTCTAAAGCTCTAGTATAAGCCTAACTATTATAATAAGCAACTTTATAAAGCAGATCCTTATATGCATTAGCGCCTATCTAATGCTAATATCTAACCTTTAGCAGCTTATTAGCTTTTATAATAGTACTTATAGTATAGTTTATAATATTAGCTTAGCACTTAGAGCTAAGCCTATTTAAGACTCTCTTTATATTATTATAATAAAGTTTAATAAGTATAATAAACTAATATTTCTAACTACTTTTAATAATAAGAAGATTATCTTAATTCTCTTTATAAAGAGGGACTTCCTTATTAGAACTACTCTTTATACTTACATTTAGTTCTTTCTAATTATATATTATATTATTACTATTTTTTTATTAAAAAACGCATATGTATTAACTAAACTAAGGTTCATATATATAAGCTAATTATAAGCCCTTATATCCGACCCCTGTAAACAGGTCCAGACTCCTTGCTCAACAGCCCAGTCCTTCTAATCCTATCTCTATTAGTCAATTTATACCGCACTTACTACTTCCAGGAGACGCTATATAACTAACGATAGAAAACCGCACTATTAAGTGCTAATATATCCAATCAGGCGATGAAAAACCCCCACTACCTCCCTTTATTAGTCCTAGCGTGCACGTACGCTACGCGCATATATGCGGGCTAAGCTTAGATAGGTAACTCAGTAATTAATGATTAGCTAGATAATAGTAAGCTTATTAACGATATCCGATGCGTCTTCGGCCAACCCTCTCCAACGCGCTGGGTGGTCGGATGACGTAATAGCACCCCATAACGTCATTTATAACCGTTGCCGTTGAGTTACGTAAGGCTACGAGACCTACGGTGGGTCTTGCTATTATATGCTAAGGTAATCAGCCTGCACGTAATCAGGCACGTGATCTAGGACGCATGAGGGTCCCTGTCAATCATAGCTAATGCATTACATGACCCTAAGGCTACTGTGTTAGGCAGGGGGACAAGAGGGACACCACTACCTGAAGTGACGGATGCAGTAGGGTAGGCAGGATGCGTAGTAGAGCGAGGGTGGATAAGACTCGCAAAATAAAACAGATAAAAAGAAGGCTAGAGCTATAATCGAGCAGCTGGCTAAGAAATGAATCAGATATTCTAATTAATCAAATAAATCTTATTATAATAATATTAAAAACTATTTAATAATTTAAAAATAAAGGTAAGTAAGAATATGATTAATTACTATCTATATCTAAGTTATCTCTGCCTTTTATTTTAAACTAACTCTTATTATCTTTATTAATAGCTTTATTAAGACTAGCACTTAAATTAGTCAGCTAATTAAAATCCTAGGTCATTCTAACTAGTGAGCCCTTAGCTCTAACACATTCCTCTTTATGCAGTTAGCGCTTTATCCTTATAAGCCTAAAGACTGCAGATAGTAAAGAAAAGCAAAGCTTTAATAAATAAAAGAAATAATAAGAAAAGAAAGAGAATATATATAAGCCTAATATCTAAGTATAATTAATTAACTAGAATCTAATTTGCATTTATTCCTCTAAGATTATAGTAATTATAAGAGAGAGTCTAAAGGGAACCTAAGTACTAAAGTCATATTAAAGACAGTAGGCTAAGTTATAAAAGTGGCTATAATAAGAACTCTTTAGTAAAATTAACTACAGAGTATATAAAGAGACTAAGAAGTATTCAATTAAATAGTATCTTTTAGTAAATTAGATAATTAAGACACATTAGTAAGTCTAGTAAGCACAGAGGTAGATAATAGTAGTAATCCTCAGGCAGGTCTTAGAAGCAAAGTGCAAGTCAATTTATATATAATAGTATAATTAGCCTAAAAGGGCCTAGCAGGAGGAGGAGGAGCTAATCTTAACCTTAAGGTATTTATAATAGTGTTCTATTAAGATAAGGAAATCAGACTATCTAAGATAAAAGTAATAAAGCTTCTTATTTAATTAATTGTATATATCTATTAGTAAAGGGCTAGGAGTAAATAGAAAGACTTAATAGTATATATAGTTATAATATAAGTAAGGGTATTAATATTATTCTTCTTTATTACTTCTATAGCTTCTTTAGCTATTAGTTTAGTAATATAAATACCTTTAATTCTATTTATAAATACTTAATTAAAAATAGTCTTAGTATAATTATTAATATAAATGATTTAACTATTAGCCTTCTTCTTTAATAAAGCCCGTTTTATAGTAATATTCTTATTAGTCTTCTTTTACTTTTTATTAATAGCCCCTTTATTTAAGTTATTAGAGTTATTATAATTATTACTAACTACTAGAGCAGGGGTTATATAAGGCAGAACTATTCGATTAAATGAATTTATAATACTTAAGCTAGGTTTAGAAGCGAATAGTAGAATTAGAAGAGTTTTAGAGTATTAGGATTTTAAGGTTATTACTAGCTCTAAGTCTTATACTAATTAGTTAATAAGTTCCTAGTTAGTATTAAGAGTATGTAGAGTAATTATATAGGATTTAAGCAGATTAGGAGTTTTAATAATTTAGCTTAGTTTAAGAAGGGTAATAGACTCTTTAAATATTATAGTATTAGTAAGTATAATTATTAATTAAGAGTCCTTAGTCTAGTTTCTAGTAGTAGGAAAGTCAGTCTAGTGGATTAGCTAGTAATTGCTTAGTTTAGTAAGGATAATAGTAGGTCCTTTAAGTAGTAAACTGTAAATAGGGTAGTAAGAGAAGGGTATAGAAGACACTGCCTTACTATACTTATATTTAATAATAGTGACTTTTCTAAACCTAAGTTTATTATAAATAGCTATTAAGAACCAGGTCTTAACCTGCTCTTAGCTAATAAAGAGAGTGATTTTAAATAGCTTAAGCAATTAATTAAATAGACTGATAAGCTAATCTCTTTATAAGAGAGCATATTCTCCTTCTACTAGTCACTTCCTAGTGCTTAGAGTTACTAAAGATAGATTTATATATAAATAGACTTTAAGTTATATAGCTCTGGTTATACTTTGTAAATTTAAGAATATAAGGTAAATAGCTAAGTATCTGCATTTAAAACCGCCTAATTAATTAGCTATAGGAATGCAGAATATATTAAAGTTATAAGAGTAGCCTATTTTAATTAAGACTAAACACTAAGTATAAGTAAATGCTTTCTAGTAATTAAGCAAAGTGCGGCCTCCTAAAGTATTATAATAAAAGACTTAGCTAGAGTATTAATTAAAGATATATAATGCTTAGTAAAAGTCCTTATAATTAACTAAGCTAACTATAAAACGCTAGTTGAAGATGTCTTACTTAATAGTATAATAGCTAGAGTTATAGTAAGAGTTTAGCATATATTTAGTAATAAAGTCCTTAGAGAGCAAGCACTTATATATTTAATTAACTAGATCTATTATCTTCTTAAGTAGATTTATTATAACTATAAGAGCACTATTTAGAAGCAGGATTAGAAACACTATAATAATATCCTCTAGTCTATATATAATTATAGTTAAGAAGTCTCTAAGTCCTTCCTTACTAGCCTAAGTATCATCTTATAGCTTCTTATAAAAGTCCTAAAAGTAAAGAGTATATTCCTTTTAAAATACTCTAAAGAGCATAGTATTATCCTTATATAAGGGTCATATTAGCATAGCCTTTATAAACTTAAAGTCTTTATAATTACTATATATATTAATTATCCTTTCTTTATTAGACTTAGGCCATTTTATATAAAAGTATAATAAGGCTAGTTAATTAATTATAATATCCTTTAGCTACTTAGCTAAAGATAATTCTAAAGTATAGTAAAATAATCCCTTTCTATAATTAATAATAGTAATTTCCTTACTTTAGGCAGAATGAGCCTTTAGTAAGAAGTAGGTTTATTTATTATTAATAGGGCTGCTTATAGTAAAGGCGCTTAGTAAGAGGAAGAGTAGAGGATTTATTTAGAAGAAGGCTAGGTTAAAAGGAGGTTATTTAGTAATAAATTATTTAATTAAATGAATTATAAAGTCATTTAGTAACCTAATGTTATAATAATAGTAAGATAAAGGAAATAGAGGGTTATAGTTAAAGAGGAGGAGGGATTTGCTATAGTTAGTAGTAAGGTTTTAGAAATAGGTTTTTTAAGACTAGGCAGCGCAGGCTTATAAGCATTAATAAGGCAGGCAGAAATGAAGGTAAGTAATTAGCTTAGAGAAGTAAAAGGATTAAAGAGCAGAAGGTTATAGTAATAAGGTTCTTATAGTAGGCAGTAGAGAGAGGTTAGTAGTGAAAGCTTAGTTAAGAGGAAAGGGGTTTTCTAAAAGCGCTATTCAGACTAGTTTAAGAGCGGCATTTGATTAAGTAAATGCACTAAATAGTTATAGTTAAAGGGCAATGAGTTCTATAAATAGTAGCTATTATAAGAAGAGAGGTTAAATTATATAAAAGAGAAAGAGAAGAAAGAGAAATAGCTTTTAAAGTCTTAAGTAATAAAAGGTTATTTATTTTCCTTACTAGCTATAATTCACTTAATACGCATTAATCTTAGTATACGCATTTCCTTTATTTTAAAATACTTCTTTTTCTCCCTTTCCTTTCCTTTCTTTTTTCTTCTTTTTTATACTTTATTAATATTACTTAATTAACTTATTAGTAATAGCTTCTTCTAACTTCTACCTTTCTAACGTTATTAAGGTCTGCTAAAGAGCCCTTCTTAATATATATATCTATATAGCTAGTTAGTTAGAAAGTAATAAATTCTCCTTTTATACTAGTTCGACTTAGAATAATTACTATAAGACTTTATTAATTAAAAAAGAGTAAAAGGAGGCTCGCTTTATATTAGTAAGTATTCTCCTTTACTTAAGACTATTTAATCTAATAGTTCTATAGTTTAAGAAGTACTTTACTATCTGGATTTACTTATATATAGCCTTTAATTATAGTAATCTCCCTCTTTTTATTAAGTTCGCCCTTAAGGGAGAGTTACTTAATATTAACTCTACTAAAAGGCATATCTAAGCCTAGATTTATAAGAATAAGATAGCTAATATAATCTTAAAATACTTAATAAAATATATCTTTAACTAGCCCCTTTAGTTAATATATATTCTTACTAACTTAGGCTACTCTTATAAGTATTTTATTAAAGAACTGCTTTATTAATCTAAGTATAAGAAGGCTTTAATTATTACCTTCTTTAAATATTAAAATCCGCTACTTTATAAGTATTATATTTAATTAAGCACTTTGAATTATTCTATAATTAAGGAGTATTATATATAGCCATTTCATGCTTATTAATCCATCTTAGGGTTTATAGATAGGAAATATGCGAATTGCATTTAGAATGCTAATTCTTAATATAAATAGTCTTTTCTTAGTAAGTATTTAGCTTCTAAGCCTAGTTTTAATACCTCTCTTAACCTCTTATTTAAAAAGAAGTGTCTTATTAACCCTAATAATTAAGTAGTAAGCGTTTTTAACTATATAAGCTACCCTTATATTTCTAATGAATTCCCCTTAGCTTAAGAGAATAAGTCCCTTTATAATAAAGCTATTTAGAATGCTAAGAAGCACACTACTTAGAATAAATCTTTAGGCTTTTCTAAGGCTTAAGTCTTTATAGTTTAGTCTATTAATAGTAATTTAGGGTTAGATTAGTTAATTAACTCAGTTTAACTTATCTCTTATATACTAAACTCCTTCATTTAGTAGCTTTAATACTTAACTTAGTTATTATAGCATAGGATAAATAGGATCCTATTAGTTAGCTCTTTTATAATTAACTTTTCCCTTATATAAAGTATACTTATCTATTTATAGTACTATGTCTAACTCACTATTCTAAGTAAGTATAGCTTTTATAGCTTTTCTTTTATTTTATAGCTTTAGAATTATTTAATTAACTGGTTTATATATTTTATATATTAATCTTAATGCATATTTAGTCTTAAGTATAATTTTTAAACTGTAAATTTGTAAGGCTTTTAATTAGCTAGAATATTAGTAAATTATAGTTATTTATCTTTTCTTACTTCCTATACTATACCCCTCCTTAAAATAATAATAAGTATAAACTTTAGACTTATTATTATTTCCTACTCCCTTATCTTACTTAGAGAGATTTAAACTAGTCTTTTTAGGCTTAATCTTTATATAGGAGTTAGATCTTCAGTTTTCTTTCCTCCTTAGTACTAGTGTTAGTCAGTTAAGAGAGAACCTTAGGGCTTGTTTTTAATCCATCCTTCTCTTCTGGGCTTATTTCCTTATTTTAATTTATTTAATTAACTGATCTAGCTTAAGGATTACTATAAAAAAGGCGTTCTTAATAAGAGGGAGCTAAAGAATCATTATCCGGATTCTACTAGCCATCTTTATCTTATTAAAATACTTTAAGGTATTCCCTATAGTAAGTAATACTAAGTAGTAGCCTATCTAGGGTTTCTAAGTAGTACTAGCCTTTAACTAAGGCTATTTTAATCCTATATAGCCCTTACTATCTAGGCTTGAACTTAGCTATTATAGAAAGGTCGGTTTTTCTAGAGTTATTATATTATAATACTAAGTTACTAACCTTTAGTAGGGCTTTTCTTAGAGCATAAGGAAATCTTTAATCTTTTTTTATTACTTTCCTCTTTCTAAACTTAGTAACCCTTCGCCTTACGATCTTTATATCCTTATCTAAGAAAGAAAGGGCACAGATTCTAATTATAAATATTTAATCAGATGTTTTTATATTATCCTAAGAGATCATCCTCTATATAAGCATATCCCCTTCTAGTAAGAGATCTAGTTTATATTTATATAGTAAGTATATAGGAATATAACTATAGAATGCTCTTAATAATATCCTATTTATAAATAGAATAACTAGGAGGTTAACTAACTAATTCCTAGTCCTTAAAGCATCTATCTTCTTAATATAAGATATAATATTATTATAACTTAATTTAATTAATCTATTTACTTTAACATTATATATAAAGATATATATAGTCTGTATACCTAGGTCTCTTAGGATATTTATAAAGCCTTATTAATATTCTAACCTATTATTAATAACCGCTATAATAAGTATTCTATAATAAGAAAAGATCTTTCTTAAGAATAAGTGTATATAAGAGGCTTTAAGTGACTTTAGAGCTTTGGCTTTAATCCATTTAGTAAGATTATATCTAGCTTTTAGTAAGTACTTCTTATCTTAAGACTCCTTAAGATATTAAGTATTTATATGAATCTTTATTATAGAATAGCTAGGTCTAGTAAGTACTATAGGTTCTTTAGCTTATTGTGTATTATGGATTTAGTAAGTCTTATAAGCTAGAATGGCTATATTTATATCCTTATAGAGGTTTGGCTAATAGTATCTCTCTTTTAAAAGTCCTATGGTTTTCTCTTAGCCTTAATGCTTATAGTCTTTATAATATGATTTAATTAAATGCTTCTATATATCTTTATCTCTAATAACCAGCTTAGAGTCATAGTTTGGATAAGTTACTTATAACTATAGGGTTCTTTTATAGAGGAAGAACCTTTTTACTTTAAGGCGAAGATATATATATGCCTTATTTAATATATCCTTAGAGTGCTACTAAGTCTATAAGAACCTCCTTAAGACCTTTAACTTACTAATATATTCATCTTTTAATAATTCTAATAATAGTTAAGATTCTTACTGGGTTTCTACTAAGTTAACTATAATAGCATTTAATTATTAGTTAATAAAGGCTTTAATATTCTCTTTAGCTTTTTAGTCTAGTTAATTAAATAGGCTTAGTGGTTTTCTAAATAGTCTATTAGCCACTATATTCTTAATCCTAAGTATATATTAAACTATAAAGTCAAAGAGTAGTAAGTAATTAATCCATCTATTAACTAGTGCTCTTAGGATATCTATTCCTTTCTTATTAAGCTAATAAACTAATACTTAAGTATCTATCTCTAATATAAAGTGAATTCTATATAAATATATACATAACCGTTTAATTAAAAGTAGAATGCCTTAGTATTCTCTTTTTATAGTATTATAATTATATTTACTCTAAGTCTATATACTGGATTTGAATCTTACTAAATAGTATTTACTATTTACTACTTATATAAGAATATAACTCTAACTTAATAAACTAGTATTAGCTATAAGAATGACCTTCTTATAACTAAAAGATAGGTTTAAAGTAATTAAGATAAGCACTAATAATAATTTATCCTTTAGTATTTATATAGCCTTAGCTTATAAATTACCTTAAATAAATTTAGTATCTTTCTTTAGTAAACTTATTAATAGCTTTATAATAGTTATATATTTAGTAACCTATATCCTATAGTAGCTAGTAATTCCTAAGAATGCTCTAACTTTTATATTAAAATTATAGTAAGTCTACTTAGTGATTTTAATGACTTTAGCCTCTTCTAACAATCTCCTATAAGTACTATAAAGATACCTAACTACTAGAGCAGTTCGTCTATAAAACTGTGATTTTAGTATAGAAATAGTATATCTAGTTAGTTTAATATTTAATAGAGTCTGATCCAGATTAATCAAATGCTCTTTAATATACTGTCTAACTCTTAGGCTAGCTTCTTTATTATTATAGATTATAATAGGTCCCTTTATTACTATATTATTAAAGAAAGCTATATAAATATCTAGTATTAAGTCAAATAAAATATAAGTAATAATCCTTATAAATTAGGCTATAGAGTTAGTCACTCTTTATAATAGTATGTATATCCTTAGTAGGCTTAATAGTATTATAAAAGTAATCAAATCCTTACTTTCTTTAGCCAGACTGACTTAGTTATATCTTAAGAAGAAGTCTAAAAGTAATAATATTTAATACATCGCTATATTTATTAAAAACTCCTTAGTATTAAAAGGGCTTAAGCTATTATAAATAGTAATACAGTTTATTTTAATAGCTAAATTAATTAACTAGATTTTACTGTCCTTTTTTATAATAAGTATAAAGGGGTTCTTATAAGAGCTATAGCCTTCCTCTAGAATGCCTCTTCTAAGTTATTAATAAAGTAAGTTAATAACCTTTTAGCATAGCCCTAAAGGGATAGGAATACTGCCTACTTACTAAGCCTTATAAAGAATGACTTTAATAACTTATAGTAAAATGACTATTAAATTAACTCTTTTACAGTCTTTAAAGTCCTAGGCTAGTATAGCCTCCCTATTATATAAAATAGTAATAAATATATCTTATTCTTCCTTAGATAAGGTTTCATTCATTTAATTAACCATTTCTACTAGCCATTCCTTTATTAACTGACTTCCTTTCTCTAAGGTAAAGAATTTAAGTATAAGGAAGTCAGAATACTTACCTCCCTTTTCTATTTAGAAAGCAATCTTTACTATCTTCTTTGATTTTTAATAAGGGTCGCCCTCTAGTACTAAACTATTAGATAGTAAGTTATTAATTAAGTAGATCTTAGTGCCTTTTTATTTATAAAGAGTATTTACTTTAATATACTAAGTATTTTTATTAAAAGGCTGACTTTTCTTTAATCTCTTTTTCTTAATAAAGCATCTTAAGTATTCTAATTCTTCTTATATATTAGTAATAGTATTAGCATATTAAGTAGCTATACTAATAGTAAGGATTTAGATAACTTTAGTAAAGTCTTCTTAAGAAAGTATCTAGTTCTTCTTAAGAATATTATTATCTTCTAATAAGAAGTTATCTAGCTTATAGACTATTAAAAGATTAATTATAAGTAGTATTAATACTCTATACCTCGCTTCCTTAAGCGTAATATATTATATTTAACTACTCTTATAATAAGTATAATTAGGCGAATATTACTTAGATTAAGACGGATTATAAGTCACTCTTAATTAATTAAATAATTGAATATAAGTCTACTAGCTTTAATAAATAGTATCCTTAGAATAAATAGAACTATGACTATTAAAGAGAGTACTATATATAGCTAGATAGGTATATATATATTCTTAAGGTATAGAGTTATAGCTGCTTCTCTTACTATTAAGATCTTCTTTTTAAAATAGGAAGTTATAGAGGCACTAACTAGCTTAATATTAAGACTATAGTATTAAGCCTATTTATAAGAAATGAAATTCCTTTCTAAGCCTAAATCCACTAATACCTCTATTATAATGCCTTTAGAAACTTCTAGCTAGATAATTAGTTATAGGGTGTTTTATAAATATAATATCTTAAGTAAGTTAGATATACTTATAGAGTTAATTACTAAACTTAGAGTTAATTAATTAACTAAACTCTCCTCTAGTTTTATATAATCTTAAGAGTTATTAATAAAATAGACCTTTCCTTTATTATCTTTTCTTAAGTAATATCCTAATTAGAAGTACTTAAAGGTAGGGTTATCTAAGTTAGAAGAATGATTTTCATTAGATAACTTAACTATAGTAATAGCGAATTTAATATAATTATTAGATAGGTTCTTATTATCCTTATATAATAATACTAGGGCTACTTAGTAGTAAGCATAGTTATCCATTTAATTAATTAGTTTAAATATTACTATAGCTATAAGTACTTTTCTCTTAAGTATAAATAGTTTAGTTAGCTATTCAGAGTTAATAAACTCCGTCTTATTGACTTATTCTACTACTATAATATAATTATCTAAGTAAGCTTAGCCTAATCTTATATTAATAAGCTTAAAAATAGTATTATAAAGTAAGAAGATCTTAACCCTTCTAACTGCATTAAGTAAGGTAGTAGTAATCCTATAGTATTAATCTTAAGCAGAGTATAGATTATCTATTCTAAATTGCTCTTTAAATTTTATTTAATTAGCTAGTTTCTAATAGCTAAGGATTATTTTTAGAGTTATATTCTCTTTTTCTATAAAGACTATAAAGGTTAGTAATAACTCTACTTATTCTATCTTACCTCTTTACCTCTTATTATTATAAGTATTAACTAATACTTTTTATTTATTATTATATTCTTCTATTATCTTATAATTACTTTCTTTAAGGCTAAAGTAGACCTTTCTAAGTATAAGGGCGATTTATACTTAGTAAATAGAAAGATACTCTTCTAATTACTCACTCTCCTCCTTTAAATAGCTTAAAATAAAGATCGGATTAGTCCTTATAATAAGTTCTATTAGAATAATAGAAAAAGTAATTATTATATTTATTTAATTAACTAATCTAATAATATATAAGTATAGCTTATTAAATATTTCTTACTTATATTATAAAGGATTCTAATTATATATAGACTTAACTAAGCTCTTAATATCTATTACTTAGGTTATATAAAAGGGATTATTAGTATAAGTTAAAGTAATAATTACTAGTTATTAAATATAAGATTCTCTTTAGAAGGCAGCTACTAAGTATAATAGTAGATACTACTTATTACTTACTCTTAATTAGTAAAAGCCTGCTTTAGAATTATATTCTATATACTCTCTCTTAAAGTCATATACTAAGTATTTATACTAATTAGAGTAATAACCTAAGACTTAATAATACTAATATCCTTTTATCCTATTAAATGATAAAGTAGTATTTATTATAAATAAGGACTTATTATCTAATTAATTAAATAGATCTACTAGGACTTAGCTAGCTATAATATTCCTTATAGCTTTATTATATCTTCTATAACTCTCTTACTAGCGCTAGATTATTATAACTAAGTCTTAGTTAGTCTTTTCTATTAAGGCTAAGCAAACTTATAATAATTTAAAGCTAAGTACTAAATTATTAATAGGGTTATTATAACTGGTTACTAGCAGTAGCTAAACAGTTAAGCTAGTAAGTATTTATACTTTATAAAAAGGGACGTAAGCTGGCAGTAATAAGTATTAGAAGGTTATTAGCTTAAAAGGGGTTATTATAGACTGTGGTTTTATTTAATTAAATAGATAGCTAAGACCAGATCGTTCCCTAATAGCTATATCTATATTCAGGCAGGAAATGATATACTAGTATAGAATCTTATATTCTAGCTAACCTAACTCAGTCAGACTCTTATTACTCCTTATGCAGACTGACTATATAAGTTTTATAAGTAGGATATAGTAAAGAGCCTATAATTAGTAAGAAGTCTTTAAGTCCGTTAGATTAACTATTACTATAAGGAAAGAGTAATAGTATATTAGCTATTGGATGGAACTTAGATTAGCTATTTCTAGGATCTAAGTAGCATTTATCTAGCTAAGTATTATTTCTAGGGTTTCCTTAGAGCCTAGGTCCTAGCCTCTGAACATATTTATTAGGTTCGTCTTAGCTATAGTCTATTTGAATCGTTAAATAGCTGATTAGACTATAGTTTTTACGTCATTATCTATATAGAAATAGATAAAGTGCGAAGGCTATTAGTCCTTAAGCACTCTATTGTTTTTAATAGTGATTTTAAAGGCTTTTATATAGGCTAAGATATTTAATCTATTAAACTTATATCTTAGTCCTCGCACTAAGGAATGCATTTAGGCTAGAATACTTAAAGTAATATAATAGAGTTCTTCTTCTAAGATATTCATTATAAGCGTTATTATCGCAGACCTATTAGTTAATAATATTAATATTAAGAAGGATGCTATCTCTATAAGGTGTGACTAAGGATGAGTTTATTACTACCCTTTTTATCTCCTTCTAGACTGAGTTCTATAACTTAGTAAAGGGCATTATTATAAAAGTAGTTAATTAAGTAAATGCGAAAGTTAGAAAGCGAAAGCATGCCTTAAGAATTGGATATCTTCTAAATTGCTTATCTTTATCCCTAGCTATAGTCTTAAAGATTAGAAGAGTCTTATATAAATCTATCTAAAGGAGATAACTAAGGCGATTAATAGGTCTCTTATAGCTAGCCATGCAATTAATAAAATCACTAATAATATTAGGATATTAGATAGTAAAGATAATATAGACAGTCCGGATCCTTAACCCTTAATGCTTTTTAAATAGATAGTTATAGAAAGATTGATAGTAGTCGTCTGATTAATTGCTTATAGGGGTTTTGTTAGAATAGATTGTGCGCACAGTCATGCATATGATCAGGTGACCTCGGTCGGGCGTGTGACCACTAAGGGCACGCTGAGCATAGCCTAAATAGGAAGGCGGTGAATGCTGTATATAATACTCCTAACTACTGTAAGGTCAGCCTAGATAATGATATATATAATATATATATATATAGGCTCTTAATGACTAAGGTGCTATATATACTGTCTAAATCTAATAATTAAGAGTCTTATATATAATTATATCTATTAGTAATTACTGCTTTAGGCAGTAGGCTGTTTACAAGCGCCTGATGAGTAGTTATTAAAAGCATAATGACTATTATAAGTACTAAGCTAGTTATAGACGAAGTTTGGATTACGTGGTTTAAGACTCTGAAGACTATAGCTATGAATGAAGACCTTTAGGACTATCTTAACCCTAAGAAGAAGAATAAACTAGAGCTGATCTTAAAGGCCCTAATTCTACTAGATATTACTTAATTTAAGAAGAAGCTAGTATTAATTACTTATGCAAGGCTTGCTAAGTTATTAGCAGCCTCTAGCGATCATACTAAGACCATTGTAATAGTGACTGATGATAAAGACCCTACTCTTAGTAAAGAAGATAATATAATACTAAAAGCTTAAGATATTAGTAAGCTATTTAAGAAGGGTCTCTAAGTATATAATGCCTTATAAGCTAACTATAAATACTATAATAAGTATTATAAAGAATTCTAGACTAGAATAAAGAATATAAAGAACTGGGTCCTTAAGACGCTTAATAAACCACTCTTTTAATACTACTATAAGCCAGAGACTAGTCTGCTTAAGTAGATTTAGTTAATCTATGATAAGTTCGCTCTAGTAACTGAACTATAGAAGCAGAAGGCTTACTAAATATACTATAAGATCCTAGAAGAACCACCTTAAGGAAAGATTAAGACTAATACTATTACAGCTAACTGGCTTAAGAGATAGTAGAATGCTATTAATGAGGCTTAGGATGTTAGCCTCTAAGAAGCAATAGAACCCGATTAGTAGCTTAAAGACCTTATAATAGCTCTTTAATTAACGCACTTATAGGCTTAGACTGATATATATAGCATTATATAGATAGGTTAAGTCTGAGTAAGCACTTTAATAGTCAGTCTAGTTATAGCGGACATTCGCTAAGAGATCGCTAAATAGCTAGAGACTCTATAGTGAGGAAGAGTGAGTCAGGGAGCCTTCTATAGTGGAGGAGGCATATAAGAAGAAGCTAATAGCTTAGTAAGTGCTTAATAAATAACTACTAGAAAGAGATAGCGTTAGAGCATTAGATCAGATAATGAAGCTAAGTGCTTAGCGTACTATTAACTCTATCTACTTCTACGTTACTTCTATGCCTTTCTAGAGAATAGACCTAACTGGTTCGAACTGCGGCCTTATATAACTAAAAGGTTTAATAAGCGGCTAGAAGAGAATGAAGATGACCTAGTCAGGCGGATTAGAAAGATCAAGCTAGAGAAATCAGTCTGACTATAACCGGTTAGCGCCTGTATAGTAAACGCAGCCCTAATTATTAGTAATTATATAATGAATGCTGAACTAGTAGCTAGTATTTACTATATATTATAGAACTGTGTTCTCTTAGATTCAGGAGTAACCCTATATATCTTTTAAAATATAAGCTGAATGAAGAACTTATAAGCAGCCTTACTAGGAGATTTCTTTTAGTCAGGAACTACTTAAGTACTAATTAATAGCTATAGAGAAGTGACTATTATCTTAGTAGATGCTAATAGCTTGCTAAGAAGGCTTACTCTCTATAATATTACTTTATATAAATCCCTTACTATAAACCTCGTCTTATTTTTAAAGCTAAGATAGTAAGGCCTTTAGTAAGATACTAGACTAAGTAATAACTATCTATAAAGATCAGATAGGTCTTTCTTAGGTACTATTAATAAGAAGTAAGAGTAATAAGTCTTAGAATAGAAAGATAGAGTAGTAGATTCGCTAAACGCTTAGAGAAGGGTTATAGAGCACTTAGTAATAATAATAGCTAATATACTATAGAAGAAGTCTCGCTTTATATTATAGACTCCTAGAAAGCTAATGCTAGAGGATATAATGACTTAGTACTGAAGACTCAGACATCTAGGCCCAGACTCCCTACATTGCCTTATAATAGCCGCAAGAGGCGTCAGGCTGAAGATAGAAGAGCCTGAAGGCCTTTAATGAATAATAACTATTAACTATAATGCATATAGTATAGCAAAGGCTTACTAAGCGGTTTGCAGAGCTCCCTAAGAAGCGATAGTATAAGCAAAACCAGGAGAATGAATAGCCTTAGATTTCTATCTAATGACCCTAGGCTATGCAGGCTATATGTCTATATAGATCTTTATAGACTGAGTAATAGGGTATTCCTAGGATTACTATACTAATAATTACTTAATGCTCACTATTTATATAGTAATTATTTACTTCTTTAGGATATTAGAAGTATAATACTCTATTAAAGTTAAAGTGTTTAAATGTAATAATAAAATAATAGAAATACACCTATAAATCACTAAGCTACTAACTGCTTAGAGAATACGCACTAAGCCCTTAGCTCTGAATACTTAAGTATAAAACGGAGGGGCAGAATGTATTACTATGATTATTATATTAAAAAGCTATATAATGCATATAGGAGCTAAGTTATTAGAATACTTATAGCTAGAATCGATTAAGGCTATTACTTACTTTTATAACTGCATACCTTTAATTTATAAAAATAGAAAGACTTTATATAAGTTATTTTATTACTAATTTTATAATAATTATTTAGCAAAACCTGACTTTTTATACTTTTAAGCATATAGCTATAAGGTCTTCGTATTAACTATAAATACATAATTATAAAGAAACCGGCTTTAAAGGCAGGCTTTGAGAGCGTAGATTAGTTTCTTAGTAAGCTATATATCAAGTAACTCATTTAGAGTCTAGAACCCCTTATATAAGGAAGTTTTTATAATAAAAGACGTTTTATTTAATAAGTAGTATCTATTTAATAGATAGACAGAGAGTCTTTAAGACGATTTAAAGTAATAGAACCTTAAAGCTATTTAATAATATATTAAAGAACTTATAGTAATGCAAGTATAAGCTAAGTAATAGCTATTATAATTACTTAATAAAGAAGTAGATAAAGTAATAGAAGAAGATAATAATAACCTATTTAGAGAATACTTACTAAGTAATCGTAAGGCTATTAGTAGAGTGCCTGAATCTGAAGGGGCGTATAAATACACTATAGCTAAGTTTAAACCTCTTTTAATACCTTTTCTATTACTACTAGCTGCGTTTTTCCATACCTTAGCCTCTAGGCTAGGTATGAAGGGGCGTAAGGAAGCGGCTGACTAAGGGTTAAAGGCGGGTACGCAATATGCTCTAAAGATAGAGAGCTCTGCATACTAACTCTCAGGCAGATAAAGGGAGTCTTAGAAGGTCTAATAAGGCCTCGCTAACAGACTAGTAAAGCAGCGCGAGTTATTTAAGGCCACGTTCTTAGCTAGGAGGCTTTAGTCGCCTAAGTATCATATGGGTAACTGCAGAGTGTTCAGTAAAGGCCTGGCTAGCTTTAGGCAAGCACTTAGCGGGGGAAGATAAGTCTGCCCTTAGATTACGAAGGATGTAAGTATGTAAAAGCCTTTAAGATTAGAGAGCCCTGTATTAATAGTAATATAAAAGCCTCTATAGATAG
The DNA here is from genome assembly GCA_029931735.1 of Dactylonectria alcacerensis. Lineage (NCBI taxonomy): Eukaryota > Fungi > Ascomycota > Sordariomycetes > Hypocreales > Nectriaceae > Dactylonectria > Dactylonectria alcacerensis. Next base: position 3,154,626 of record JAPMUZ010000009.1, on the reverse strand, counting down.
AGAGCCCTATATCTAAGGAGGAAAGGTTACTATATGTTAGTATACCTTAGTACTTATTGCAGACCCTTCCTAGCTTATATATAATAATAGTAAGCTATCCTTATTAGAATGCTCTTCTTAAAGTAGAAAGAATATACTTATAAAATTATGCAGATTCCTAATTATAGATTAAAGTTATAAAAGCCTTAGTAAATAGTTAATAAGTACTTAGCTATTACTAGGTCTATATTTATAAACTTAATAAGTATAGTAGATTCATAAAGATAAAAGCGCGCTTTATTATATATAGAGACTAGTAAGCGATTAATAGCTAAGAGACCTATATAGTAACTTTAGCGAGTATGTCATTTAGAACCCTTATGGCCCTAGCTAACCGATTTAATTATAATATACTATAATATAATGCAGTTAATGCATTTATATATATAAAGCTAGATGAGGATATTTATATATAAATGCTTATGGGATATAGGAAGCTAGGAAGGATCCTAAAGCTATAGAAAGCTCTCTATAGTCTTTAATGATTATTATTACTATAGTAAAAGCACTTTGAAAAGGGCTTGCTATAAGCAGGCTTTTGCTAAGTGCTTAGTGAGGACTGCTATTAGCTTTATAGAGATATTATCTTCTTCTTCTATATAAATAACTATATCCTCTGTTTTTTTAAGCATATTAAGAGTAAGGCAATATTACTAATAGTAGAACTATAGAAAATATATAATATTATAAGCAGTAAGCCGCTTTAATAGTTCTTAGGGATTGAGGTTATCTGGGATTATAGAATAAGAAAGCTGTGGTTATTATAAGCTATTTATATTAATAAAATGCGCTATCTGCTCTCTAAAGACTCGCTGAACCTGATATTAGTAACCCTAATGATCTATAAAGAACTTCTATTATATAATATAATAATAAGCCCTAGCAATATCAACCTATACCTTAGAAAGATTGGCATTATTATGTATATAGTAGTAATGACTTGATTAGATATAGCTTTTACTGTAAGCTGACTAGCTAGATTTAATTAGAACTCCGGACTATAGTAATAAAGAGCTATAGATAGAGCCTTATAATACTTTATATAAATAAAGGGTCTCTGTCTTAAATATAGAGCTATAGCTAGTAATGAAGAAGATAGACTGTAAGTCGCCTTAGATACTAGCTTCGCTAATAATTCAATAGATCATCAGAGTTCTTAAGCATTCATTATAAAGCTCTTTAGTAAGATTACTTCCTAAAGAGCTAATAAGCAGGATATAGTCATAATATTAATAATAGAAGCAGAGCTCCTAGCGCTTTCTTAAGCAGCTAAGGAAGCTCTCTTTATAAGCTGACTTATCTCTATATTAAAGGTTAACCTAAACTCTCTAATAGCTCGCTAAGTTACTATAATAATAGTAAGGATTATAATCAAATATAATAATAAGCAGACTATCCGCCTTATTACTATAGAACTAGTATAACTATATATAAAGCTTAAGTATATTAATATTTATAACTATTAGCTATACTAAGAAATCATTAAAGAAAGAATTAATATTATCTATATGCCTACTACCTGAATGCTTACTAATAGATTAATAAAGAACCTATCAGAAGACAGTCACTCGAGCTTCCTTAAGTAGCTAAAGCTGATCGACTTAATGGATAAGATTAAATAGAGAAGAAATGAAGAAAAGGCAAAGAAGCTATAAAGCAAAGTACAGCTTAGCGGAGGGACTGCGAAGCTGAAGGGGCGTGTTAGAATAGATTATGCGCACAGTCATGCATATAATCAGATAACTTCGGTCAGGCGTATGACTACTGAGGGTATGCTAAGTATAGCCTAAATAGGAAGGCGGTGAATGCTATATATAATACTCCTGACTATTGCGGGGTCAGCCTAGATAATGATATATATAATATATATATATGTGGGCTCTTAATGACTAAGGTGCTATGCATGCTGCCTAAATTTAATAGGTTTAGACTCTTCTTAAGTCTTAACCTTCTATCTTATAATAGCTTTTTACCTCGCTTTTATATTAGCTTTAATTATAAGGAGTATAGTTAGTATATTATTAGTATTAAGTAAAATGCTCTATAGTATTAATAGTAAATCCATTATAAATTAATATAATAAATAAGAGTAAAAAGCAATTTTAGTTCTATCTTTAGTAAAATCAATTAATTAGCTAAAGACATTATATGCTTTTAGGTTAGAGGCACTGGGCAAGGTTGTTTTTAGGGTTAGTTAGATATCCTATACCCTTCTGATCCCTCGCCCTCGCCTGCTTATATTACCTCCTTTTCTATACCTAGCTTAGGTCTTTATAATAGCTTAGAAGTGTTACTACTTACTTAATTAATCTACTAATTAATAGGATTAATTAATTAATTAAACTAATAGCTTATCGCCCTACTGTGACCTCTAAAAATGTATTAAGCAGGGGGATAAGAGGGATACCACTACCTAAAGTGATGGATGCAGTAAGGTAAGCAGAATGCATAGTAGAGCGAAGGTAGATAAGACTTATAAAATAAAATAGATAAAAAGAAGGCTAGAGCTACAATCAAGCAGCTGGCTAAGAAATGAATCAGATATTCTAATTAATTAAATAAATCTCATTATAATGACATTAAAAACCATTTAATAATTTAAAAATAAAGGTAGGTAAGAATATGATTGATTGCTATTTATATCTAAGTTATCTCTGCCTTTTATCTCAGACTAACTCCTATTATCCTTATTAATAGCTTTATTAAGACCGGCACTCAAATTGGTCGGCTAATTAAAATCCCGGGTCATTCTAGCTAGTGGGCCCTCAGCCCTGACACACTACCCGTAACCTTAGGCAGGGGTCTCTTCTGAAAAAAAGGAAGTTAGCTCTAGTAGGATTCGAACCTATAACTTATTACTATTATAAAAATCTCTAGACGCATTAACTACTACACTACAGGACTATTATTACTATTTATAAGTTATAAAGTATTATAAAAGATATAATTATTATTAATCTCTCTTACTTAGATTTCTAAACTAAGTTAAGCTATATAGCTATTTCTTATATAAAAACGCTTAAAGGCTTAATATTAAATGCTCTATTTAATTATAATTATTTAATTTATATATCTTTCTTAAATAACGTAAAAATAAAAATAAAGGATTAATAGCTTTAAAAATAATAGGTTTTTATATATAATCCTTATAAGATAGACTATAGTTCTATATAATTCTATATAATTCTGCTCTTAATAAGAAGAAATATTATAAAAATTGCTTTAATGCATAAATAATATAATAGTTATAGATAATTGCTTAGTATACAGACTCTCAGCCTTTAGCTGATTATACCCCTTGCACTACCGCTCTAAAGTGCAAGGGGTGACGTAGTATTTTAATAAGAGAGAACAGTAGCAGAAACGATAGAAAATAAAATCAACAAGTTCATATATTTCGCTGAGTTTTTTTGCCGAATTTACATACTGTGAGAAAGTTTTAAAAGTGGATGAACCTTTTCTCTATGTTAATACAGCTTGCTGGATTTGTAACAGTCGGGCTTACACTAGGGCTCTAGAGTAGGTCTAAGGCGTGTAGTGTTTATAATCTAGTAGATCAGGACATTGTATTAAGTAATGTAAGTCACAGTTTAGTAATAGTAGAATAGTAGATTTAATATAACTAAGTGTATTAATAGTTAGTAAGGCTATCTTTATAAAAGTGCTAAATGAATATATTTATATATAACTAGTGTCTAAATGGATTATAGTTAAAGATTGTAATTTATCTTTTTAAATTATAATTTAGAATTATGATTTTATATTAAATTATAATAAATGTCATGACCCGTGCATTGTAAACGCCTGGCATTACGTAGCCCTTACAAATTTCTCACTAATTACAAAGCAATCACTATAGGATATAGAATGATTACTATAATCACTCCTATAATCACTATAATCACTTCTATAATCACTATAATCACCCCTATAATTAAAGTAATCAAACCTCATACTATATAGTATATAAACCTAAGGACCTAACTACTATTAGAATACTAGCTCTTTAGCTATTAATATAACTTAGTTACCTTAATTTACTCTAACTACTATATATTATTATATATTAACTATTATTTAATATAATACTATAATTACTACTTAGTAAGTATAACCTAACTATTCTATTAATATAGACCTAGGTCTATTCCTTAAGAACCCTTTTTAAACTACTCTATACTCTATATAGCCTAGCCTAAGAATATAACTATTATATATTAATAGCTCTTATTCAGACAGTTACTTTATATACTAAATAATATTTAATGAACTATAATAATACTTACTATACCTTCTAGTAGTATGCTCTTATCTAAGGGAAAAGCCCTAGTGCTCCCTAAGGATAGAAATAGCGATAAATATATAGAAGCTTCTAATAATAAGTATAAAGAAGAACTCAGAGAGCTCTGCGCAAAGAACGAACGACTCTTAGCAGGACTTACTAAGCTCTTAGCTCTAAGAATGCGCACTAATACTATATAAGAAGAAAAGTAGTGCTAGAATGAAGAGCGCTTTAAATAGTTATATATATAACTCTAGGCTTTACTAAATAACCCTACTATAAATATAATTATTATAATTATAGAATAGAAGATTACTAAACTTATTATTAAACTAATTTAAATTAAGAATAACTAAGAATAATAAGTAGCCTAATTTATAGAATATAAATAACCTACTATAATAGTATGTATTTATAATATTAGAGAAACTATTAAGCCTAAATAGTTACTAAAGTTTAATAAAAACTTAAAAAAGCTATAAGAATACCTTACTAGCCTTAAGTCTTATTATATATACTACTTATTACTATTTATAAGTAACTTACTTAAAGTATAACATACTATAAGAAGACTAAAAGGTAAGGTAGCTTAGAACTATAAATTAATTTTAAAAGACTTTATAACCTAAGCCTTAAGTCAGTAAAAGCTTAAGATAACTATAATATTCAAAAGCTTTAATAGATATAAATAATTACTAATTAATAACTATAGTAAATAAGATAAAAAATATAATATACTTAATACTATTAAGAAACTTAAATAAATAAAGGTAGTATTTAAGTACTTCTTAGAATTCTAATATATAATAATAAAACTTAATTAGTTAAATAAAAACCTTATTAATGAATTTTATTAAAACCTAAAGGATAATATTAAAAATAAACTTATTAAAAATATAAATCTACTTATAGACTTTATTTAGTATACTAAACTTACTATTATAATTAATAACTGACTATTTAAATAATGAATAGAAAAGCGAAATATTAATAATAATAATAATAATAATAGTTAGAAAAGAAAGAACTATATTAACTAAGAGAAGCTATAAACTCTTAACACTTCTTATAGTATAGTAGCAGGACCTATAGAACTTAGAGCAATATAATAACAACCCCTATAAGGAAAGAAGACATTTAATTACTATAATTATAATAAGCTAAAACACCTTTTACATAACTATAAGAAACCTAGGAAAGAGAAAAAACCATTTAAGCCTATTACTATGCCTACTTATAGTATTAATTCAGTTAAAAAAGGAGATGATCTCTCTATCCGATCTATTAATATAACCTGAAGTAGTTATAATAAACGCTTTAGTAAAGCAGGACTATTCTAGGACTGGATAGTAGACTTAAAATATAAAGACATATCCTAAGGAAGGCCAATTAATAGAACTAACCCTATAGATAAATAGACATAAGATAATAAACATAAGAAAAAGCGCAGTAAATAGAGCTAATGAATAGAAAAAGAAAAGGATGACCTTAAAGCATATAAACAATGGCTATAAATAAAGCGAGAAGTAGCGTACTAATGCAAAGCAGAAAAGAAAAGAGAATAGGATAAAAGGACTTAAGAAATAGTAGCTAAAAAATAGAACCTAATCCTTATAAGCCAGGTCTTAGGTTACTTAACTATCATACCCCAATCTAACAGAATGCATACTATTAATATAATCCGATAACTTAGGGAACTACTAATATAAATAAAGGATTTTAACGAATTTAACATCCTAGACTAATAGCCTGACTATTAATAGACTAGCAAGAGGCAACCTACTATAATAGACAGTAATGCAATACATAGCTATATTATATAACAGCCTACTCCCTAACTATAGATTAGCGCAAGATAAAACATACACTAAGCTAAAGAGGCTAAGTATAACATTAAGGATAAGGATATCTTCATACTAGTAGATAAATACCTAGAGTCAGATAATAAACTTTAAAGTATTACCCTAAAAGAATAAGATATACTAATATATATAATAAAAGACATTTAAATTAAATAATTCACTAAAGAATAATAAGATCTTATAGAAAAAGCTAATATCTATATTCAAGCCTTATATTAATAGAGCAGAATGAACCTACAAAACCCAAAAGAATGAAAATTATAAAGAGACAAACCTTATATATATTAAATACACTAGAAATACAATGAAATCTTATAAGTATTATATATATACTATGAATATATTATATACCTTAAAGATAAGCTATAATAAGATTACTTCTTAGTCTAAATAAATAAATAACCTATTATAACTCTTTATAAGAAGGAAGATATAGAAGACTACTATATATAGAAATAGTATAAATACTTTAGTATTACTTAATTAATAGAATATAATATAAATTACTTAACTAATTACTAAAAGCCTAATATAAAACTTATAAACTATTAATAACTTAAGTATTAAATATATATATATAATAAGGTTAATATATAGTATAAGTATAATTAAAGATAGATATTCTAACCCTTATAAAATAGAATAATAAAAAGTATAAAAAACTCCTAATATTATTTATAATAGAGCAGTAAATAAGCATAGAGCTAAAAAAAGTAAAACCCTTTAAAATAAGAGCTCTATATATAATTAAAAGCATATAATTAATAAAACAGTACTTAAAAATATAAGTATAAATTAAAAGAAACTAGCTGCCTATTTTAATAAATAGTAGTATAGAATTTAATTATATTTACTTTATAATAATAAATATATTAAAGCTCTTATAAAAAGACAAAGTAAATCTATATAAAGTATATAACCTTAAAAGAACTCTTTTTAGCTATAATAATAGAAGAATAACTAAAGAGCTTAATTATCTTAAAGTTTTTATAAAAAGATAAAATAAAAGAATCTTATTTAATATAATACTTATTATATACTATGCTTTAATCTTAAAATACTTATAATTAAAATGAATTAACTTAATAATAAATTAAAAGACTAGCTAAGTAAACTTTAATAATATTAATAATTACTCTTCTTAAGAATTAGATTTAGATAATAATATAAGATCTTAAACTTTAACTAATAATAGTATTAGTAAAGTATTAGTAAAAGAAATAATAGAAACTTTCTTACTCTAAAGTATAAAATATAAATACTATAAAGCTTAAAATAGTAAGATATACTATACTATTACTTTTATATAAAGCTAATTAATAAAGCTTAATAAAGACTTTATAGAAATAAAGAAATAATAGAAAGTAAATAAAAGACTAAAAAATATACTACTTACTTACTATATTTATAAAAAGCTATTTACTAAAGAATTAGAAATAGGTTTATTTAAATATAGTAAATAGGATTATAAAATAGTATTAAAAAACAGAACTTTACTTAAGTTTTTTAAACTCTATAATCTTAATAATATATAGCTATAAATACTAAAAGAATACTTTAAAGATATATTAAAAAAGGGATATATTAAAATCTTAAAATCCTCTATAAAATACTTAATTATATTCATTTTAAAGAAAAATAAGAAACTCTAATTAGTTATAAACTACTAATAGCTAAACGATATTATACTAAAGGACTGAATACTACTACCTTTAATTACTAAACTAAAAGACTGCTTTTATAGTAAAAAGTGGTTTATAGTGCTTGACTTAAAAAATGCCTATAGTCTGGTCTATATAAAGCCTAAAGATAAATAAAAGACTGTATTTAGAACTAAATTCAGACTATTTAAATACTTAGTAATGCTCTTTAGACTTATAAATACACTAATAACATTCTAATAAATAATTACTAATATTCTAAAAGAATATCTTAATATCTTTATTATATACTATCTTAATAATATTTTAATCTTCTTAGAAATAGAAAAAGAATATATAGAATATATATATATAATCCTATAAAAACTATAAGATATAAAACTGCTTATAGAACTAATGAAAAGTAAGTTCTATATATAAGAAGTGGACTTTCTTAGATATACTATCTGATTAAATAAGATCTAAATAGATAAAAAGAAAATCAAAGCTATTAAGGATTAGCTAAAACCGGACAAAGGTATTAAAGAAGTATAAAGCTTCTTAGGATTCGCTAATTATTATAAAAGGTTTATCTATAGATTTAGTAAAATTATAAAACTCTTAATAGAACTTATAAAGAAAGATATAAACTTTAGATAGAATATAAAGGCCTAAAAAGCCTTTAATGACTTAAAATAAGCTATCCTTAGTAAACCCGTTTTAATAACCTTTAACTTAAGATAATTAATCGAATTAGAAACTAATACTTCTAACTTTGCCTTAAGAGCCTAGATTAGATAATAGAATAATAAAGGAAATTTATACTTAATTGCATTCTACTTATATATACTAAAGGGAGTTAAGCTTAACTATCCTATTTATAATAAAGAATTCTTAGTAATAATTAATTTTTTTAAAGAATTTTAATATTACTTCTTAAAAAGTAAATACTAAGTTACTATATATACTAACTATAAGAATATATTACACTTTATAACTATATAAGAGCTTAGTAAAAAATAACTTCACTATATAGAATATTTATTAGAATTTAATTATATTATTATTTATAAAAAAGGCTTAGAAAATAGAAGAGCTAATATAATAAATTAATAACCTGACTTTAAAATTAATATACTAAAAGCTAATAAGTAAATATTAGCTTATACTTTTAAAGGACACTTTAAATAAAAATATATTATAGCTATAAGTAAGTTACAGTTACTTAATGACTTACTAAAGTAATTACAGAAGCTAGAACAGAGCTTTAAATAATAGATACATAATGAATATCCAGCTCTAAAGAAATTACTATAGTAAGAAGGAAAAGCAGCTTTAACTAGATCCTAAAGACTTTAAGTAATTACTTACTTTTACTAAAGTAACCACTATAAGAACCCTTAAACTCTAACTAAAAACCTCTATTAGTATTTTTATAGTAACTTTATAAAAGCATATATTACTTATATAAAATAATATAAATAATACTTATAAGATCTTATCTAATAATATATAAAAGAATATTAGAAAATAATTAATTACTAAAACTATAAACCTAATAAAATATAAAAAAAACTTAAATAGGCTAATAAACTTAATAAAACTGCTTAAATCATAATAATAGTATCTTAAAAAACACTCTATAAATAGATAAAAGAATATAATTAGATATATAAAATAAATAGAGTAATAAAAGCACCTTACTTAATCTTTAAATTATAACTCAGACTATAAAGGTTATAAGTCCCCCTAGAACTATAAGAACATTTAGTATAGAATATCTATAAACTTCTTATACACAGATACTAAAGGATTAATAAGACTCTTAAATAAGTTAAAATAATATATATATTTCCTAATATAAAGAGAATAGTTATAGAAGTTATTAAGTCCTATAAACTATATAATAAAACTAAGGCATAATACTATAAACTATATAAAGAATTATAACCCTTACTAATTACTAAACGATTATAGAACTCTATTATAATAGACTTTATTATAAAACTACCCTTATTAAAAGACCTTATAAATAGCACTTTTTATAATAGCATTCTTATTATTATAAATAGATTTATAAAATTTTCCTATTTTATACTATACTAAGAATCGACAGATGCTAAACAATTCACTTACCTATTCTTATAAAACATTATTAGTATATATAGCTTACTAATAGAAATCCTAAGTAATAAAAGACCCCTATTTATATCTAAGTTTTAATAAGCCTTAATAGCCTAACTAGGATTAAACTACTGACTTATAATAGCATTCTAACTACAGGTTAATAAATAGATAGAATATATAAATTAAATACTCAAACAGTACTTATAATATTATATTAACTATAAATAAAACAATTAAATAGAAAAGTTACTTATAATATAACTAAGTTATAATACTATAACTAATAAAAGCACTAAGCTTATACTATATTATACTAATTTCAGATTTACACTAGATATATACTAATAATAATATAATAGAATCATTAACCTAAAAGCAATCCTAATATTAAATTAACTAAAAAATCTCTATAAAGAAATAAAAACCGAACTCGAATTTATATAAAGATAAATAAAAAAATACTATAACTAGAAAAGGCTAAAAGGACTATCCTTTTTAAAAAGAGATATAGTCCTACTAATAATAAAAAACCTATTAATAAACAGATTAAGTAAAAAACTTAACTATAAATATATCAGACCTTATAAAGTTTTAAAGAAAATCTTAAAAAATAACTATAAATTGGACTTAAAAATATAATATTAACGTATATGATAAGCTTGCGTGACAAACAAGCTTGCGTGACACTTATACTGTGCATCTAAAAGTGTAAACTTTAAAATTTCTAAAACAGGCTCTATAATTCTAAGATTTTTAGGAAATTAATTTTGGATATTTAACTAAAAAGTTAATAAGCTAGTCTTTTTTCTATATTTTTAAATAAATTATTAAGCTAGTTATAAATAAATATAGTGTAATAGACAGTGCGAATTTAATACTGCTAGCGCTATAAATATATATAATCTAAAAAAATTCTTAAAAATAATATATTTTATAAATAAGCTAGGTTAAAAATCTTATTTATTTTAGGCTTAATTTGAATTTTTAAGAATTATTTTAAAACTGCAGTTTAAGGTGGAAATCAGAATGTTACGCTTACTTGTTTGTCACGCAAGCTTATCATATACATTACTTAGTTTTTCATATTTTATTACTAGAATTAATAGAAAACACTATTCTAATTAATAATAGATAAAGTTATAAACTAATAGTAAAAGACCCTAAAGAATACTATATTAAAAAAATCTATAATATAAAGAAAATTAATAGAAAAATAATATATCTTATAAAGTAAAAAGACTACTTTAAAAGTAAAATATTATAATAACTACTAGAAAACCTTATCTATATATAGCATTTACTAAAGACATTCTATATATAATACTAGAAGATAAAAAAGCAATACTAAAATTAAATATAGTAAACTAATTAATTGCATCCACCTTACTATAGGCCTAGACCTTAATAACTGCATCCGCCTCTTAGCACTCTGCCTTATCTAGCTTATCTAAAGAACGAAGACCCTAACGCACTATCTCTACACCTCTCTCTTAAAGCTATTTTTATTAATAACAAAGCTGTATTAAATGAGATAAGCGCTTATTTATTTACTATTATAATTCTATTAACTCCTCTTCTGCTTATTCTTCTTTAGACTCTAAATAACGCTTTTTAACTATTAGATAGGAAGCTGCTTAGTTAGTATAAGCAAAAGATTAGCTAAGTAGGAATAGACACTTATATATAGAGATCGACTCTTCTAAACTATTATAAAAATATTTATAATAAATATACTTAGAATAGTAAGAAATGCTTTTAAGTATTTTACACTTTAGCTTTTACTAAGTGTAATTTAAGTATTTAATAACCTTAGAGCTTATTTCTTTAATAAGTTTATAAAGATGATAATAATGCGTAGTAGATTGTGATTTTACTTTTAATATACTATTAGTATTATAGAAAAATAATTATAAGAGAAGGTTAGATAAACTAGAGAGAAACTTAGAATAGCTGACTTATAGGCCTTAAGAATAAGGACTAATAAAAAGAAGATATTATATTATGACCCGTATATTATAAATGCCTAACATTATATAGTCCTTATAAATTTCTTACTAATTATAAAGCGATTACTATAGGATATAGAACGATCACTATAATCACTCCTATAACTAAAGTGATCAAACCTCATACTATATAGTATATAAACCTAAAGACTTGGTTACTACTAGGACACCAGCTCCTTAGCTATTAATATAACTTAGTTACCTTAATCTACTCTAACTACTATATATTATTATATATTGACTATTACCTAACGTAATACTATGACTACTGCTTAGTAAGTATAACCTAACCGTTCTACTAATATAGACCCAGGTCTATCCCTTAAGAACCCTTTCCAAGCTACCCTATACCCTGTATAGCCTAGCCTAAGAACACAACTGTTATAATAAAAGATTATAATTTATTATTATAATTATAGTTTTAAATTATAATTTAATAGAATTAGTTAGAAATTTATAATAGTGAATATAGTTAGTTAGTATTATATAGTCTTATACAGACTAGGCTATAATATAATATTTCCTCTTTATTAGTCTTATCCTTAAGGCTATATAAATAAGCCTTATATAGTTTTTAATATTAGTCTATAACTTTCTTCTATAACGTGTATAATAAGCGAGCGCGCAATACAAGCGAGCGCGCACTCTGAAATTTCACCTTAAATCGCAATTTAAAGAAAATTCTTAAAAATTCAAACTAAGCTAGAAATAGCTATAATTTTAAAAGTATATTTATTAAGTATATAATAATAAGTACCAGTTTTCCTAGATTATTAAAAAGACTTTTTATAGAGTTATTTAGAAAAATCTTATTCATACTGTTTTTTTCCTTATTTTTATTTTTAAAATTTCAAATAAATTAATTAAAAATCTCAAAGAAATACTATCTTATGACTCCTTTTATTAAATATATAAAGTTAATTTCTTAAAAATCCTAGGGCTATATAGCCCGTTTTAGAAAATTTAAAATTTAAACTTTTAGCTATATAGTATAAGTGCGCGCTCGCTTGTATTGCGCGCTCGCTTGTATTGCGCGCTCGCTTGTATTGCGCGCTCGCTTATTATACACATTATACTATTTTAAATATAAAATTAAATATTAAATAGAGGATATTAGTTACTCTAATTATTATAAAGAGTATATTTATTATAGTCATTCTTATAATAGTATTTATATAGCTTCTTCTTATAAAGCGTTTCTTATATTTCTTTTAATACTTATACTAATCAGTATTTTTTAGTAAATAAGTTAATTAATTAGTAAAAGAAGTTAGTATAAGAGGAGGAAGAGGCTAGTAATTAGATTATAGTTATTTATAATTAGTTAGCTAAACTATAAGCATCCTTAGTAATAGTAGTGAATCGCTTAGCCCGGATTCAAAAGATTAAAAAGAAAGTAAAAGAGTAGAGTTCTATCTTATTTAAATAAAGAATATAAGAGTTAGATAAGGAAGATAGTATCCTTCCTGCCTTAAAGGCTTATAAAAAATAGGTAGGTTATAACCTTAGGTTACTAAGTATTCTAAAAGAGACTAATTAGTTTTCTTTTAATCTTAAGAGTGACTTTAATAATATTAGTCTTTTAATTAAACTTAGTATTATTAATAAAAGTTCTTTAATAAGTATTATATATAAATAAGGTTTTTAATAAGTTCTTATTAATTATTACTTTTAAAGTAGTTTTTCTATTTAATAAAGTATTTAGTCTTATTATTAACTTATTATATATTAATAATTTTTTTAATTTTATATTCTTTTAGTCCTTTAATCTTAGTCTTATATTTATTATTATATTTAGTATACATTATATCTTTTATAGTCTTAAAAAGTAAGATATAGAAGATTAAGTAAAGTCTGACTTTTTATAGTAAGTTTAGTTAGTAGTTATTTTCTAAGATTTTTTTAATAATTTTATAAAGTCTAATATATTTATAGTCTAGTTTTTTATTTTCTTATTTTATTTTAATATTTTTTATAATAAGGTATACTATATTTCCTTTTTAAAAGGATAGTCTTTTTATCTATTTTTTATTATAACATTTTTTTATTTAGTTTTTAATAAATTTAAGTTCAGTCTTTATTTTTTTATATAGATTTTTTAGTTTTTTTAATATAAGAATGGCTTTAAGAATAATCAATCTATTTTAACTTACTTTATAAGTATTAAAAGTGAATTTAAAATTAGTATATATTAAAATAAATTTTATACTTTTATAAATAGCTATATTATAGCTTAATTATATAGTTAGAAGCTTTTTAACTTAATTATTCTATTTATAATTAATATAGTAATAAAAGTATTATTTTAATATTTAATTTATTTATTCTATTTATTTATTAATCTATAATTAAAAAGCTATAAAGAGTTAGTAATTTAGTCTTAAATAATCTATTAGTATTTATTAAAACTTAAAAGTAAATAAGAGTCTTTTATTAAAAAGAATTTCTAAAAGTAGTCTATAAGTATTAATAATATTTCTTAAGAAGATATAAGTAAATTACTTTATATCTATTAAATCTTAATATAATATAAAGTAAGAAAATTTTATAAGTCTATTTATAATAATTAGAATATTATTATAAAAAGTTCTAATTATAAAGTCTTTTAATAAAAGTAACTTTATAATAAAGTCTATTATAATAAAGTCTTATAATTATTTTATAATAAGTAAGAATTATAATTCTTTATATAGTTTATAATATTATACCTTAGTTTTTATATAAAGGTTATATTTATAAATAATAATAATAATTACTATTTTTATTTTAAAGAATTAAGAGATTATTCTATTTCTATTTAAGGTTTTATTAACTCTTTAATATCTATATAATAAGTATTTATAAATTTCTTATATAAGTCTATATTATAATTCTTTAAGAACTTATTACTTTTTTATTTATTTATTTTTAAATAATATATTATTATATTTTTAGGTTTATTTAAGTAGTAGGTTTTCTTATTTTACTAAGTATTATATTATAGTAATTATTCTAAAGATATATAACTAATCCTTAAGGCATTTAGAGCATTATACTATTAAGTCTTTTATAGTTTTATATATATTTTCTATTTTATAGAGTTCTTTTATTTATATAGTGATTTAAGTGAGTATTTTATTATATACTAAGTCATAGTAGTATTATATAAGGTAATTCTTTATATTATTTAATATAATAATCTTACTATTTTTACTTTATTTAATATGCCTTTTTTAAAAGTAATTACTAGTAATTTAATTAAATTAATAGTTATTTAGTTCTTATAGTTTCTTTAAGTATTCTACTAATAGTTACTTTAATAAGTAATACTTTAAGTATTCTTTAATTATATTATAGAAGTCTTTATTAAGTTTATATATTTAGTATATTCTTATAATATATTATTATAGTGTATTAATATTATAGTTATATAATCCTTCTATATATAAGTCTTACACTATTTAGTATTAGAAACTATTAGAAATAATAATAAGTCTATCTTTATATATAATGATTTTAATATATCTTTAGGCCTAATTTATTTAATAAAGGGCTAGTCTATTATTCTAGATCAGTTCTAAGTATTCTAACTATAAGAGTCTTCTTTATTCTTTTTAAGATCTTATAATAAACTTTTATTTTAAGTATCTTTTAAATATAAAATATAAGAGTTATTTATTAACTATTCTTTTACTATTATTAAAGTTATATTATTAATTAATAGTTTTAACTCTTCTATTTTCTAAGCCTTTATAATAAATAATAGTATAATTAAATTTTAAAAAGTATTTAATATATTATAATTATTATTTACTAAATTCTTAAGTAATAGTAAAGTATAAGATATTTTTATAATCTATATAAACCTTAATCTTATAATATACTTAATAAGTAAGTAAGCTAAATAAGTAAGTAAGCTAAAAATCCTTACTTTTAAAATTAAAACTTTAATAAAAATATAATAAACTATTTAATTAATTAAAACTAATTACTATACTCTTCTTTAGATATCTTAATAATAACCTAATAAGTCCTTATATTATAACCAGTCTTTCTATAAGTTCTATAGTGCCTTTCCTTTAGTCATACTGACCCTCCTTAGCTATTACTTTTTAATAATTTAGCATATATTTATATATTAATATCTATTTAATTAATTACTTCCCTTCCCTCTTCTATAATTATCTTCTCTCTATTCTATAAGTGGGTTCTTTTTGCTCTGCATTACTTACTAAGAGTCTTATTTATTTATCGAAGGATCTGGTTCTTAGACTTTAATAATACTATTTAATGCATTATTGCCTTTATTCCTTTAGAAAATAACTTAAGCGCCTTAAGGATAGATACTAGAGAGCTACTCTAATACCTTCTTACTCGTCTTTTAAGGTATTCAGACTGCAAACTGGCCTTAAGTACTATCTTTAGGGTCTTTAAGACCTAAGGGTTAGGGAGGCTGACCTCCTCTGCAGCCAGTATTAGAGTCTATAGCTGTATATTAAGCTTTAATATGATATTTTCTGGGTTTAAGGGAATAAGTCTGGCCTTTAGAAAACCTCTCTTAATATTACTCCATATTATAGTAGCTATATAAGCAGTATAGAAGGCTAAGAAGAACTCAGTCTTTAAAACATAGGTTATAGAGCATTTGATTAATTACTTAATTACTTAACTATAGGCTATTTTAAGTAGCCTAAAGTACTTAATATTAAGAAGCTAAAGTAAGTAAGATGAATAAAGCAGTATATAAAGTATAATAATATCATTCTCTTTATAATATTTCTTAAAGTTAATAGAGTAGTGACTTTTATACTTATTAAGGATTAGAAGATAATAGTAACTAGTTAATCAATCCTTTATATACTGATTAAAGTGCTTAAGCCACTTAAGACCCATCTTATTATCAGTCTAGCCATTTTAAGTCATTATAATAGCCTAATCGCCTAGGAGGTTGCTTTCCTAGTACTAGCTAGCGAGGTGATATTAGCCCATAATTACAATAAACAGCTAGATCGCCCAGCCTTCTGCATTAATCGCCTGGATAACTATAACCCATTCCCGGTTTCCAGACTGCACTAATTTCAGGTTTCTACGCCTATCTATACTTATAATAACCATTCTGCTTACGATTATGCCTATTATAAAGCCAGTCTTATTAAAGTTATAGATATTAGCTAGGTTAATACTATATTTTATAATTATATTCTTTATGAGCTAGAACTAATTATAAATAATAGTTAGATCTTTGTATTTAGCCTTCTAATAGTCATATTTATAAAAAAAACGCATCTTAAGCTCTGATTATTACTTAATAAAGTTAGAAGCCCAGCGCTTGCTAATAGGTAATGCATTATAGTTAGTAAGCAGTTAGTTAGCTATTTCTTTAACACTATGCAATCATAAGGAAAACCCTTATGAATCTAGGTTAAGAATGAACTAAATAATAATCTATTCCTCTAGATTAAATAGCCTGTATGATTTGAGGATAGTATTATATTAAGATGGTATGCCTTTCTGCCAGCGACGCAAGGTATTATAATGTACATTATAGATCTTTGCAGCGCTCTGGATACTTAATTTTAGGTTATTTCGAAGGGCTTGAAGAGCAAGAAGGATATTTCCCTCTTTATTTAATTGAGACATCTTTAGTAGTTAAGAATCAATTAATTAATTGAAAAGATGAGAGATTAAGGGATTTTTAGCCCACTCACTTATTTAGCCTACTCACTTATTAAGTACGTTATTTACTTTTTAAGAAGTAATATTAGAATTCCTTAAAAGCATTAATAATTATAAAGAATTCTTTATTATAAATAGAATAGTTAAGTTCTATATTATGCATTTTATAAAAGAAGAAAGTAATAAAGTATAATATTCTATTATTATCTTATTATTTAATTTAAGCGCTTTATATAAAGTTTAAAAAGTCTATTTTTAATTTAATTTCTTATTTAGAATTAAAGGTTATTAAAATAAGCTTATTTAAAATAATTTCTTTAATTTTATTAAATATATTTTTTATAGTAATATCCTATTAAAAGTCTATTCCTTTTTATATAAGGTTAATAAGTAATATAATATATTTACTAAACCCTTTAATGAATTTTTAATAATAATTAGTAAATTTAAAGAAGGCTTATACTTTTATAATATTTATTAGTTTTAGTTATTTATTAATTATTATAATCTTCTTTAAATCTATTTTAATTTTATTATAAAAGATTATATATTTAAGAAATTCTACTTTTAAAGTATAGAAATAACTTTTCTTTAGTTTAACTAATAATCTATAGTTTTATAATATATATAGTATTTTATAAATATACTTAGTATATTCTTTTTCTATTTTAAAGAAAATAAGAATATTCTTTAAATAATATATAATAAATATATTAAAGTATTTTTATAGTATATTTTTAATTATTTATTAAAATATAATTAGTATATTAATAAGTCTAAAAGGTATAATAAGATATTTATATAGTTTAAACTTTATTCTAAAGGCAGTTTTCTATTTATATCCTTTTTTAATATAAATAAGACTATATATATTTTTAAGATTTAGTATTATAAAGAACTTCATTCTATAGAGTCAGTTCTTAAGCTTTATAATAATAGGGTTTAATCTTTTAATATAATATTATTTAAGTAATAATAGTTTATAATAAGTTAGAATTTATTATTCTTTTTAAAAATAAATATAATTAGATAGTTAGCTAAAGACTTTAATATTTTAATATATTCTTTATATAGTATATTTTTAATATATTCTTTAAATATTTATAATTATATTTTATTAAAATTAAAAATCTTATAGAATATAAGTAATACTCTATCTTTTAATATAATTTTATAGTCTTATTAACTAAATTCTAATAATCTTATTTTAAGTTTTTCTATAAAGAGCTTTTTATAAATATAGTACTATACTAATATATTCTTAAGCTTATTATCTTTAGGATTTTCTTATTATTCTTTTTTCTATTTCTTAAAGTCTTTATTTATTTCTTTAAACTATTATTAAAAGCATATTATTCTTTAAAGTGTATTTTTCTTACCTTTCTAATATTTATATTATATTTCTATTAAGAGTAATAAAGTATTTATTATTTCTTTATATAAAGTCTTATTCTTACTATCTTTAAGAATTAAAATTAAAGATCTCTCTTTTTTTAAATTACTTTTATTATTATTAAAAAGTATATTATTATTATTAACTAATACTTAGCTAGTTCTTTAGTTAATATATAAGTTATATTTTCTTAGCTATAGATACTTAAGTATAATATTATAATACTTTATTAAAATAATATTAAGAATAATACTTTAATTCTTTTTATTAATAAAAACCTTTAAATAATTAAATTCTTTAATAATCTATTTATCTTTATAATTAAATATATTACTTTTAAGGTTATATAATACATAAGCTTCTTTCTTATACTCTTATAATAACTTTAACTTATTAACTACTTTTAGATTAATATAATCTGCTTTAGCTTTACTATCTATTAATATAGTAAGTTATATATTATTAACTTATACTTATAGTTTAAGTATCTTTCATTTTATTACTATTTATATTATATATAGAGCTTTTAATAAAGATAATTTCCCTTTTATATTATTACTTATTTATTGCTTTTTTATAAGTAGTACTTATTATTTTTTATTTATAATACTTATATATACTTAGTATAGTTAGCTATTAAGTCTTTTTATTTATTTTATTATATATATTATAGGTTAATCTTAGCTTAAG
This sequence comes from Dactylonectria alcacerensis, assembly GCA_029931735.1. Classification (NCBI taxonomy): domain Eukaryota; kingdom Fungi; phylum Ascomycota; class Sordariomycetes; order Hypocreales; family Nectriaceae; genus Dactylonectria; species Dactylonectria alcacerensis. The sequence goes on along the minus strand of JAPMUZ010000009.1, from coordinate 3,134,932 downwards.
TATAAATTAAATAGTCCTCTTCTTAATACTATATTGAGTTTTTAACTCTTTTAATATTGTAACGGGAATTCGGAGCCGCCCCACCCGACTGGTCATCTCACGTGACCAGTGGGGCTTCGCCTCCTTTTCCTCACGTACGCGCTTGAGGTTCACTTTGGAATCCTCAAGCTTTAGTCTTGGAATACAGAGACCGGTGCCTTACCGCTGTACCTAGCTGCTTACTATCTCACTGTGATATTTATCCCTTACAATTCTAAAGCTTCTCTCTACAGCTACCTACAGCCGAAATGGCACCGAGTCGACGCCGAAGGGCGGCTGAAATGAACGATCTATCAACACCAGAAATCGCGCAAGAAGACACAACTCCCACAGTAGCAGAAGACCCGCCTGAACCTAGCCTTGTGGAGAAACAGCTAGCATTACGCACGCGCATCTCGCAGCTCCAAGAGCTGAAGAAGCTACAAGACCAGGAAGCTGCGCTACTAGAAGCGCTCGGCGTAGGAAAACCGCGCGTTACGGAGCCGAGGAGCCGGCGATCCTCTCACTCATCCACTTCGAGCAGCGGGGGCGAAGTGCGGATTAAGAACATCCCCCGCCTTTCACACCTTACTACCTTACGGAAACGCGATGACTGGCTTAGCGACCTACAGCGTGCCTTTGCAGGCGCACGGAAACGATACCGCCGCGATTTTAAGAAAATCCTCCTCGCGCTCGATTATATGGACACCGAATGCCGGGCGAGATGGGACCGATACCTTGACGAACAGGAGGAGACCACGCGAGGGAACCTCGAAGATAACTGGGAATCCTTTAAAGAGTGGACTTTCGTCCTTATCAAGGACGCTAGCAACCGGGAACCCCTCCTAATGCGACAATTGGAGCGGGCGAAGCAGCGTGAGGGCCAATCACCCTCAGACTTCCATATCTACCTCGATTCGCTAGAGAAACACTTCGAAAGGCCGGCCGAGAAGCAACGGGCTCTCTCCTTTTATGCGAAACTACAAGACGGGTTACAGGACCACATCAACCTTCACAGCCCAACACTGCCAAGCAACCGTGAGGAAATGGTGGCGCTTGCTACCCGATACTGGGACTCTATGCCACAGGGCCAGAAACGGGGCCGTACTGCTGATAACAGACCCGACCCCGCGAAGAGCCAGCGAAGAAACCAGAGCGATTCGCCTTCCTCTCGGCAGCGAAGCGACAGGTCTGGGTCGACAAGGAACCGAGGGGGGAGGAACTTCTCGAGGCCGCGATGCTACCTCTGCAATAGCGAAAACCACCTCAAGCCTCGTTGCCCTCTCCTGAACACAGACCAGAAGAAGGAAAACGACAAGTAGCTAGTGCCTTGGCCTCGCCACTAGCTAAAGACCCCCAAGTCGAGGTAGCCACTCGATTCCACGCACAGGTAACGATCCACGGCCGACAACCGACCGAAACGCACGCAGACCTTGACAGCTGCGCTGAGGTCGACCTAATCAGCGAAACCTTCGCCCGCCAACACGGCCTGAGGAAGAGCAAGGCGAAAGCACCCGGTCTCAAGGGCGCTAACGAGACGAAACTCCCTACCTACGGTGTTTGGGAAGTACCGTTAACCATGACGGACTCCCGCGGAACTACACGATCTTTCACCCGGCTTTGCGTCGGCATCGATAGGGACCCGAATACCCAGGGAAGCCCTGTATTACTGTCCCAGACCACCCTTAAGAAACACCGCATCTACCTCTCCCCTGATCAGCGGTGGTGGTTTGAACACAGCTGGAAGGGCGTACAAATCCAGAAGGCCCTCACCTTCAAGAAGCGGTGCAGGAACCATGCAGTAGTCTACCAAGTAGCAATCCTGCCAGAACCCTACCTATTACCGGGCGAAGACGCGGTGAATGTTGGGGAAATCCAAATCATCCCTACGGAACTACGAGACTTTGAGGACGTTTTCAACCCAGACAACGCAGGAGCCTTACCTAGGCATAAGGCGACCGACCACGCAATAGACCTCTTACCTGATAGCTCCCCGCCCTTCGGGCCGATCTACCCGCTATCCCCGGCAGAGCTAGAGGAGCTACGGCGATACCTCGAGGAAAACCTAGCGAATGGCCGCATCCGCGCCTCCAAGAGCCCTGCAGGCGCCCCTATCCTATTCGTCCCGAAGAAGGACGGGACCTTGAGGTTGTGCGTTGACTACCGGGGACTCAATAAGGTGACAGAACGGAATCGGTACCCATTACCTCTCATTTCGGAAATCCTTGACCGTATCTCTGGGTCGGTTTACTTCACTAAGATTGACGTCAAAGATGCCTACTATCGCATTCGTATCAAAGAGGGAGACGAGTGGAAGACGGCGTTCCGCACGCGATACGGGCACTTTGAATACGCCGTGATGCCTTTCGGCCTGACCAACGCCCCGGCCACGTTCCAGAATTACATCCATCAGGCGCTGCACGGGCTATTGGATACCGTTTGCATAGCGTATCTGGATGATATCCTCATTTTCTCAAAGGACCGCGACACACATACTAGCCACGTACGACAAGTCTTGCAGCGGCTACGAGAAGCCGAGCTATACGCTAAGCCCTCTAAGTGCGAGTTCTACGAGGACCAGGTCGAATTCCTAGGGTTTATCCTATCAGGCGCTGGTGTTTCGATGGATCCTCAGAGGGTAGAAGCGATAGCTTCGTGGAAGGAACCGGAGAGCTACCGGGAGATTCAAGTCTTCCTTGGCTTTTGTAACTTCTATAGGAGGTTCATTTGTGGCTACTCGCACCTTGCAGCCCCCCTACATGCTCTTCTAAAAGGCAGCCAGGACGGGAAGAAGCCAGGGAAGATAATCCTCTCTAAGGAAGAAGAGCTAGCGTTTCGCCAGTTAAAGGAAGCCTTTCAGAAGGCTCCTCTACTAAGACACTACGACCCACGCGCACCAATCCGAATAGAGACTGACGCCTCAAAATTCGCAATGGCCGGGATTATTTCGCAGCCGGATACTGAGGGTAGATACCACCCTATCGCCTTCTGGTCGCGGAAGTTTAGAGGGCCGGAGGCAAATTATGGCACTCCAGACCAAGAGATGCTAGCGATTGTGGAGTCATTCAAACACTGGCGACACTATGTCGAAGGGGCGGCGAATCCTGTGGAGGTCCTTTCAGACCACCAGAACTTACAGGCATTCATGAAGCAGCCGAAGCTGAACGGCAGGCAGGCTAGATGGTGCATGTACCTCACGCCATTTAACTTTATAATTAAGCACCGATCAGGGAAAAGCAACCCTGCAGACCCTCCTTCGAGGAAGCCTGAGTACGAAGCCGAAGATGAGGCGAATACCGAGCTACTCCCCCCTCCAGCAACGACTGGTGCAGCAAGTGATCTGCAATGTGACGGGGAAATACGAGTGTGACGAGACGTCTCTACAGGGCGAGAGGCCCTGCGCTCAAGGCCAGTCCAAGCATGACGAGATGTCTTTAAGGGCAGATGAGACCCTGGCTTGCAGTCGGCGAAGCACTGGCGAAGAGGCCATACTTCCCGAAAGTTGGACAGACTGGGTCCGTGAGAGAGTTGGTCGCGAACAACTGATCTCGGGGCAGAAGGCTAGAGAAGCCCTATGCCAAGAAGTAATATATGATACTGGCATATCCCAGCCCCTAATGGATCTGATTAAGGAGGCCCAAGACAGGGACCCAGAGTGTAAACGGCGAAAGAGGAGCGAAGCGCATCCGAAAGGCCGGGGAAAAAGCCCAATGTGGACAGTCAGCGAGAAGGGCATTCTACTGCACCGGAACCGCGTTTTCATCCCAGACGAGACAGCCCTCAAGATGGAGCTGCTGCAGCTATATCATGATGATCCCTTAGCAGGGCATTTTGGGGCAGGAAGAACCGCCGAACTCCTCCAGCGGAAGTTTCATTGGCGCCACCTAGAGCAAGAGGTCCGAGAATATGTTCAAGGTTGCGGTGCATGCCAAGGGGTGGTTGCACGGAGGCACCGGCCGTACGGCCGGCTCGAACCGCTACCGATTCCCCGGCGACCTATGGAGGAACTCTCCATGGACTTCATTACGGGGCTGCCCCCAGTCTTGTGGAAAGGACAAGAAGTAGACGCAATCCTAGTGATCGTCGACCGATTCACTAAGTATACCCAGCTGTTCCCAGTCTCTACTACTATGGATGCAGCAGAACTGGCTTATCTATTCCACGTAGAAGTCGAGCTTAAGTATGGGGCACCGAGGGGAATCGTCTCCGATAGAGGCCCTGTATTTACGAGCAAGTTCTGGTCAGAAGTCTGTTTCTACAGCAAGGTAAAACAGAGGCTTTCGACAGCGTTTCACCCGCAAACCGACGGCCAAACGGAAAGGATGAACCAGGTTGTGGAGCACTATTTACGCTGTTTCATCGATACAGCCCAAGTGACATGGCCAGCACTACTCCAAACAGCCCAATTCGCAAGCAACAGCGCAAGGAATGCCACTACAGGGATGTCTCCTTTCCAAGCCCTACTAGGATACCATCCAGACCTACGGGCAGACATCGGGGACGATGTCCCAGAAGGAGAGGTCCCTGAAGCAAGAGCTAGGATCACGAAGCTCACAATTCTACGGGAAGAAATGAAGGCTCACTGGTACAACGCTGTCGAAACACAAGCGAAACACTACAATAAACGCCACGAAGAGATGACCCTGCGTAGGGGCGACCTCGTAGGTCTGGCCACGAAGAACCTCAAACTAAAAGAGGGGAAAAAGAAACTGGCACCCCGGTTCATAGGCCCGTTCAGGATCCTCGAAACAATCGGAAAGCAGGCGTACAGGCTGGCACTCCCCGAGAAATACAGCCAGATCCACAACGTATTCCACATAAGCCTCTTGGAACCGTGGACGCAAAGGGAGCGAGACACCAGCGAAAACATGCCGCTACCCGACTTGGAGGAGGATGAGGGAGAATGGGAGATAGAGGAAATCAAGGAAGAAGCTGTCCTCAGAGGTGAAAACCACTTCCTCGTGAAATGGAAAGGATGGCCAACCGAATATAACCAGTGGGTGCCTGAAGAAAACATGGCGAATGCGCAAAGACTTGTGAATAAGTTCCGGGAATCACAGGCGAAAAGGGACAGAAAACGGGACGCTACCACGCAAGCAAACAAGACAGACGACCGCCGGAGGAAGAGAGGCAGACCACGAAAAACAACTGATTGAGGGGCCGAAGCCCAAAGCCGCGCCGGGCACTATGCATATCTACTGCCCCGAAGGGCCACCGAAACAACAAGGAACCACCGCCTAGACTTCGGCCAGGTCGACCGGGAACTCTGACACTAGAAGCATCAGGCCAATCTCCCCGCCGTCCCACTCGTCGGCCATAATCACCTCCTCAAGGCCCCGGTACAGGGAGAGGATCGCCACCATCCAGGTGGTGTATCCGGGGTCGGTCGGGCGGAGGCGCAAGACTTGGGTCTTTTCCTACTGGGCCCGAAGCTGCGCATATCCCTCCTGGCGAGAAGTTAGCGAAAAGACAACGAAGAGGCGGAGAAACACCGAGACGTACAGAGCCAAACGCGGGGGCAGGAGTCTGGGTGGCCAACAACTGTTGGCGAGAGACAATGTATTGCTGGTACACAGCAAGGGCGCTCTGCACACAAACGAATCAGCGGGGAATCGACAAGGAAACACTGGCGAAGAGCAACACATACCCTCTGCGCCTTCACGGCGCCGGTCAGACCATGGGCAACGCGGTGGGCGGCCTCGGCGTGGTCGAAGGCGGAGAGGAGGGGCACCGAAAGGCTGCCGATGCGATGGCGAGTCGCCGACGAGAAGAGGTAGCCCAGTTCCTCGTCGTCGTCGTCGTCGAGCTCATCTTCGTCGGGATTGACTTCGTTCATGAGACGGTCGAGAAAACGCAGCAGGGCACAGAGGTCGGCGGCATCGCCAGACAGAGCAGCGGAGACCTAGCACAATGTTAGCCATAACGAAAAGCCCCCGAAAACGAAGCGAGTACGCACAGGGACACAAGTATCGTTGCGCTTATCACATTGGATACAGCGCTTGGTGCGGGCCTCGGCGAAACGACAGTCGATCGCCACAACTTCGGGGTCGGAGGGCGAGGTCTTCTGGCGGGCGGCAACGGCAGTGCGCAGACAATGAAGACACCAATGATGGCGAAGAACAACGCCGGTCGGGGGATCGGCGGAACGAGGAGGCATCGTGGCGAGGACGAAGACAGAGCGAAGAGGTCGAGAAATGGGAGCGCAGCCAGAAAGAAAAAAGGGTTGTGATGTGAAGGCTGAAGAAGAAAAACAAAAGCTGCACGGAAGCGAAAGATATGTGCGCGCGGAACAGGGCCCGGGCGCCAGGGAAACGGCGGGGCAACGGCATAACAACAACAACGCAAGACTTACAGCTGGCGCCAGATGTCGCCCGAGATGTTCGGGACTGGCGATACCGCGAAACGCCCCACTTTCGGAGCTGCGGGGCCGCCGCTATGGGAAGGGGAGATAGTTGTAACGGGAATTCGGAGCCGCCCCACCCGACTGGTCATCTCACGTGACCAGTGGGGCTTCGCCTCCTTTTCCTCACGTACGCGCTTGAGGTTCACTTTGGAATCCTCAAGCTTTAGTCTTGGAATACAGAGACCGGTGCCTTACCGCTGTACCTAGCTGCTTACTATCTCACTGTGATATTTATCCCTTACAAATATATTTTAAAAAGAAGAAATTATTAGAATATTCTAAGACTATAATCCTATTAATAGGTTTAAAACTTCTAATTTAATAGCCTTTAATTTTATTATAAAAGTATAGTATAAATACTAAGTAGTCTTCTAATTATATAAGAAAATAATTATTTTTCTACTTATTATAAATATATCTTTTATAGTATAAGTTATAGTATAAGATTTATATAAGTTTATAATATTAAAGGTTATTTATTTTAATATAAGGATTATTTAAGAATTCTTTTTAAAGTATTTCTTTATTACTTTATACCTTAAGTCTTAATTAAATATAAATATAAAGATCTTCTTTAGCTTAAGGTTCTTATCTTTTTCTAACTATTTACTAATATTAATCTTTATTATTTATCTATATATAGATTCCTTATAAGTCGATTTCTACTATATTCTACTATTCTTTTACTTTTATTAAAAACTCTTTATACTCTTTATAATAGGGGCTTGCTTATTTATTATTACTACTATTTAAGTATTTATTTATAAGTATAAGAATAAGCTCTAGTTCTTAACTTAATTATATATTTAAGATATAGTAGGCTTTTAAGTATTATCTGCCTTTAGCTATTCTGCTTTATAAGGGTTTGTAGTGTTTATTAGTACTAGTGTTTTATTACTTATTACTTTACTTAGGTTTCTTATTATTATAAAGTTTATTTTAAATCTATTTGCCTTTTTTAGAAAATAATACTAAGTATTCATTCTTTATATAGCTAACTTATTAATAATTATAGTTATTATTTATTTATGCAGCTTGAGTCTTAAGTAACTAGAAGGTTATACTAAATGCACTTCTTAGTTAGTTATAGTCTACTTTGACTTAGCTTAGCTATCTATTAGGAATTTCCTCTTTAACCTTCTTCTAATAAGACTTACTATCCTCTGGAATAGGTGTGAATTATATTATGCATTTATTGCCTTTTTTAACTATTATAAGGATTTTTCTATTTGCTCTTACTAGAGGTCATTCTTCTAGAATCAGAGTCTATTCCTAAAGCTACTCAGTTAGGATGATTTATTATAGGAAGTAGAATCCTAATAATGGTTTTAGCTTATATAGCTCGTTTTTAGCTTCTTCCTCTATTTTATATAACTAGCTAGCGCTGTTGAAACCACTGTTCGGACTTTTGTTTCTGCGCTACCGCGTTTCTGTATCACGTGTTTGCATTGCTTGAGTTGTCTTGAGACGAAGGACTCGATTGATTGGTCGACCTAGTTACAGATAGACTCTTATCCCTCCTCCCTTAGAACCCAGAACCTTCCTCCGCCAAATCCTTCAACCCATCGCAGTCGATGTCAGAGGCGACCGGATTCCCTTGGTTTCCAACGTGTCAGTCGTTTTGTGCGTTGATGATGGCTACGTTTCTCATGACTTGCATCATCCACCCCTCGTTAATATTAGCTAGTGACTCGAGGAACGCTATTTCTTCTGGGGATATTTTAGATGCTGGCTTTGCTATTAGTCGCCTTAAGAAGTATCGTTCGTTTTTGATCCAGTTCTTAAATCGTCGGTTACTTCTAAAGAGGCGCAGTCTTAAGAATACCTCGGTCTCGAAGATCGCTAAGGCGACTCGCTCGCTATTAGAGAGTCGCTAGGTCTTAATAGTTCTGGTTTCTTTAAGACTATATCCTGCTACTACAGCCTTTAGCTTATTAAGGGTTTCTATATCCTTACTAAGCTTAGTATCTAGGTTATATATAGAGAGAGCATAGCGGCTGCTGAAACCTGAGTTACTAGGAGCGTGGAGTGTGTTGTACTGGATGTTCATTATAGTGTTCGTTATGGGTCGGTTGGATCGTGAAGAGGTGATTGGTCTCTGATAAGCTGAATTGCGATCTGGAATTGTAAAGAGCTGAATTGCGACGTGAGTATGAGTTAGAACTGCGACGAGCTTGGAATGCGACGAATGCAGAGCCCTCACGGGCTTTTATCGCATGACGATTTTGCCTTCTGACATCTAGCTTTTCTATCTAGCTTTTCTATCTAGCTTTTCTATCTAGCTTTCCAGCTGCTTGACGCATCTCGAAGGGTTGATTGGGATAGCAAGGCTTGTACCCTGATGTAGTAGAAACTCTAGTCATTCTGAGTTGCTGTTGCCTTGGGCTTGGGTTTTGGGCCCTTACACTGTTATTTACTATTGGTTGTTTTTTTTTTTTTTTTTACTGTTTAACCTCTGGCCCCTCTCTGAGTGTGCGCTGCTAAAGGACCATAACTTTAAAAAAAAAAATATAACTAGCTAGAGTATAGTTATAACAATCTTTTAAAAGCGCTAGTTTTATTATAGCCACTTCTAGTTATAATAAGAGTCTTTAATAAATACTAATAATTAGTAAATTAGAAGTTCTTACCTTTTAATATAAGCTTATACTTCTAATTTATCTTAAGGCTTTAGTACTTATTCTTAAAGTACTTTATTTTATTATAATTCTAATACTTAACTTTAGAATAGTCCTATTAAGCTGCTTTAAGTTCTATAAGTCTGGCCTAAGTTCTATAAGAAGTATTTACTTAGTTTTTATCTTTCTAATTATCTTAGTTCTTAAAGTAATACAGATTATAATTACTACTTTAGCCTCTTTATTAGTTCTTAGCCTTCTCCTTTTATTTTTTATACTATTATTTATCGATTTTAATAGCTATAGTAATATACTTAGTAAGTATATTAAATTAGTTAGCTTTATATAACTTATCCTTAACTTCTTCTTTAAGTCTTTAGTAAAAGATTTTTATAAATATATTATTATTCTATTCTAATTTAAAAGCGACTTATTAGAATATAATAATATAAGTAATAGTAGATCGGATTTACTTAATCTTATAGATCTTAATTACTACCTGCCTTTCTTTATTAACTATACTAAAAGTATTTTTAATTACTTTTTTAAAGTTCTTTTAATTTATAAAGATATTAATAGTATTTTAATTCTAGCTTACTTTATTATTATTTAAAAAGTCCTTTATAATTAGTTTAAATTAGTCTTTAGTATTCTTAATTATTAGATTATTTATAAATAATAAGTATACTTTAAATAATATAAGATATTATAAGAAGAATTAAAAATATCCCTTTATTTAAATAATAAATAGAATTATATTATTTAATAAACTATTAAATAGTTTAAGCTTTAATAACTTAATTATTTCTCTTAAGTTATAGTCATTATTTATAACTAGTATAATAAGTATTATAACTAGCTAGTTTTATACTTATTATTATAAGATTTAAATAAAGGCATAAAGTTATTAAATCTCTATTACTATTTTAATATTATTTAATAAAATTATATATATTAAAAGTATAAGCATATTACTTAAAGTAATAAGAGTTCAGTTTATTCTAAATATACTAATAATATAAAGTATTACTTAAGTTAATATAGTAATATACTAAATAAGAGCTATTAATATATAATAGTCAGGCTTATACTAAGGCTTTAGAATAAGTCTAAAGTATATAGTATTTATAATCTAATAAATTAGAATATTATATTAAATAATATAAGTTATAATCTAATAATAATAAAATAGTAAATTTAATATAACTAAGTATATTAATAGCTAGTAAGGCTATCTTTATAAAAGTACTAAATAAATGTATTTATATATAACTAGTATCTAAATAGATTATAGTTAAGGATTATAATTCATCTTTTTAGATTATAATCTAGAATCATAATTCTATATTAAATTATAGTAAAAGATTATGATTTATTATCGTAATTACAGTTTCGAATCGTAATTTAATAGGATTAGTTAGAAATTTATAGGAGCGGACGTGGTTAGTCAGCGTCACATAGTCTTATGCAGACCGGGCCGTGACAGGATTGGACTGGCCATGAAGATAAGATCGCTATGATGTACTACATCATGGATGCGCTGTAAACCCATGTTATTCTGCCAGCTGTAGTAGTGGGTACTTCTACTCTTATCAACAGCCTTGTGCTGTAGAGTTAAGACCCCACAAGTAACTTGCTTATAGACTCGAATTCTCCTGAAAAATCAAAGTCCTGTTCAAAATTGCGGTGGAGGGCAGTAGAGGTCACCGGGGCTGGTTCTGTGGAACTGAATACGTCCATCCATGAGCCATGATGGTGCTTTAAGTGTACGTTTGACCTTGGTCACTCGCTCGTCAGCCAATCGGTCGAAGAAAACAACTGGTGGAACAGTCACGCATGCATTTCTGATGTCGGTAGATTCGATTCCAGGCAGTGGATTATTACAGCAGGTCTGGATTACTTCATCAAGAGGTAAAAGATTCAGTGAGGCAATTCAATTTGAGGAAAGCGTTTTGTATTCTTTCTCACAGCTAGTTTCTCTCTATACTAGGCAAGCTCATAAATACTTTCTCTCTGTCGTTGAGGCGCTAGCTAGTTGCAGATCTCTGATAATTGCTCTCAATCACCGTTCGTATACGTCTCAACTTCAACCTTGAATTTCGAAAAGTTATCAGTCAAATCGTCCCACATTTTCGGGTCATGTTCGTGTTTCTCCTTGCTCTTCCAAGCCCACTCTGTGATGCTGAAGGCACGGCTACTCTCAAACATGAAAGCAATAGAACCCTTTGAGATTTGCATAATGGGTGGATCCTGCTTAGATGCTGCAGCAAACTCTTCATATGCCACACCATGAGGGACAAAGCCGCACTCATATGAGATGCTTCCCGGGCGGAATTCATCAGATCGGCCACCATACTCGCCATAGATTAATCCCATAAGCTCTGACGCACAATTCCGATGATAAAAAGGCGGTCGATAGGTATGCGAGGCGACATCCCAACGCGGTGAAAAGATAAGAAAGTCGGCTAAAGGCGCGGTCGGATCGCGAGACTTGGCCGTTAGAACGCAAAAGATGGAAGGGTCAATGTGATCTATTGAAATAGAACCAACGTTTGCAAATTTGGTTAGGTCGTACTTGTAGGGGATATAATTGCCGTGCCACGCAATAACATCAAAAGGACAATGGCGCTGGGTGCTCTTGAAGTACTTTCCGCTTAGCTTATAGGTAACGTCCCAAGGGTCGTTGTCGGTGACCTGATAAGCTGCAATAGGGAATAAGAAGTCCCGCGGGCTTGCCAGACCACTGCTGCCTCCAAGGGGACCTAGTTCAGGCAGTTCCCACGAAGAGCCCCAGATCTCCAGGATATAGCCCCTCGTAGGACCCTCCACGTTAACCTTAACGCGGAGGCCGCGCTGAATGACGGCGATCTCACCGGGTTGAACGTAGAGGTAACCGAATTCCGTCTGGATATCTAAAGCGCCCTGCTGCGGTACGATGAGATAGTCGCCATCTGAGTTGACGAACGCATTCTTCTCCATGCTTGCATTGCACAGGTAAATGTGTGTTGCCAAACCCTCGCGGAGGGAGGGATGACCGGAGCCAGCAATACTCTTTAGGCCGGCAACGAAGTCGACGTTCTCGCCCTCTGGGATAGCATGCGGTCTCCAAGCTAGCTGAGTGGGGGAGACATGAACACGCGGGTTGAGCGGCAAGAAGGCCGACTCGGTGTCAGGGTTAGCAGGCAGGTCAACCTAGTTAGGCGGCCCCCGAGTCAGTAACTCGTTCGAGTGGAGGAATAATTACGAGGCCACTTACGAATCCTTGGTGGGCAACTGCCGGCCGCGACCGATATAGCCAGGCCTTCTTGTTTACAGCTCGAGGGGCCACAAAGGCGCCGCCCGTAATCTGCTCGGCATACAGCCCGAAGCGCACGTTTCGCGGACTATTCTGGCCCCTTGGGAGAACTCCCTGAATAGCCTCAGACTCAAACGAGTTACCAAAGCCCGCCTGATACTTGTAGGGGTCGTTCGGGCGGGTGGCAAAGCTGGGAATGGCCCCATCCTGTTGCGTCTCTGCCCAGTGGAAGGCGTTTTGGAAGTCTTCGGGGGTGAGCTTCTTGGATGTCATCTTTTTCTGTTTCCTTTCGCAGGGAATTGTAAAGATGGTTGGTGAAGTTGCGGCATCTGATACGCAGTATGATAGATGCTCTGGCAGCTTATAAGCAGAATCCACATTGAGGGGCGTCCGTGGGGCTTCGGAACTCCCGCTTTGGGGTTGAGGGGAGGACCTATTTCCTATTTCTCTCCAGCATCACTCAGTCTCCGCAGTTCCAATCAGCTTGCGTTTGTCACCTGTCGCTAGAATTGTTCTCAACCATGGGTCAACATTTTATTTTCTGTCACGCAATTGAGAAAACCGTTCACGGCGACTGTCCAGTCTGATACACACCCTCCTCGCAAAGAACTTGCTCCTCGAGTCCGAAATGCTACCACCCGCTTCCGACGAACAGGTGTACGTCACAGTTTCACCCATTTTTGGGGGCAGCATAACTTTACCGGAGCGTTTCTTTACCGAGCCAGCCGACCAGCATGCCTACCACACGGTTCCGTCCTTGGCGTTCTACATACTCCATCCGGTGCCAAACAGCAAGCCGCATGGTATCATGTTTGACCTCGGCCTCCGATCATCAGTCACAAAGTACATTGAGCCGCAACAACAACATCTGCATAGCAGAAAGCCGTACACGATTGGGCCTGGTGTGGCAGAAGCCCTTCAACAGGGGAAGATAGATGCCTCGGACATCGACATTGTTATCCTAAGCCACGTTCATTATGATCACCACGGAGATCCAGAGCATTTCCCCAAAGCAAACTTCTTCGTAGGACCAGGAACGCTTCACCTACTCGAGCACGGTCTTCCATTGACCTCAAGTCACCAACATTTTGTGAAGGACTTGTTGCCTAGAGATCGGACCGTCGAGTTCCCAGACATCTCGGACGCTCACAGCAACTACAAATGGGATAGTGTGGGGAGCTTCTCCTCTATAGATCTCTTTGGGGACGGGTCCATCTACGTGCTCAATTCCCCGGGGCACTTACCTGGACATATCAATCTGTTATGCCAGGTGTCTGCTGGAAAATGGGTTTGTCTCTGCGGGGATGCATACCATGACCGCCGCTTGCTCACAGGTGAACGCGATATTGCATTTTGGGAAGGTGAAGATGGTTCGGTATGCTGCATTCACAATGACCCTGATGCTGCCAGACAGGCACTTCGTCAGCTCCGAGAGCTGGCAGCAACAAACCATGTGGAACTAATCGGGGCTCACGATGTACAGTGGTACGCAGCCAACTCCGATCGCATGTTTCCAGCTTCATTATAGAATAGAGATGAGATTAAGAGCAAAGCATTCAAGGCAGACAAGGTACTCTCACCCATCATGTGAACGGATTAAAACACAACATTAAGCGGAACTAGAAGTAATGAATTCCCAATGTAAAACTAAGCCCTTGCATTCTTTCTTCTACGGTCAGAGTTTCTATTACGCAACGACTGAAGCACTCTCACGCCTTCCTACAATGCTTGATTTATGCGCCACGTTATGTTACTACTTCCTAGACGAGATCGCCAAATTTCAGATACATAAGGAGCGACGTTGAAGATGACTTGTTGCTCGAAAGGCCATATATGGTGATGTGCCGAAAGAGTCACATGGAACAGATAGCAAAGGAAAGCAACACTTGTGCTGCAACCGCCAAACGCAATCAGCAAGCCTGGTTGAGCATAAACTGACCTAATCCTTAATTTAAACCAGAGCCGCTTCCTCTTCGAGGATGTGTGGGGGGCGAATACTGATAGAGGAGGGGGGCGTGGGGTCGAATCGTTAGTGTCTGCGCACGCCCACTGTCGTCGTCATTCTTGGCTTAACGCGGTTAGCTAACTTAATTCTTAGAGGGAATAATATGTCTTCATGTACTTATATGAAATATAGCACCTGAATTTGGATTGATAACCAACCATTTAGTAAAGATCATTACCATCTTATCATCACATCACCATGGCAGACGTTCCGCCTCAGGACAAGATCGAATATGACCATGCCACAGTTCTCATTGTTGGCGCAGGGCCTGTAGGGCTGTTCACAGCGCTGAAACTTGCCCGGAATGGAATCGATGTCGCCGTGATTGACAGCGAGCCGCATGTGCTCAAAAGCGCCAGGGCAACGACGTGAGTCACACTCATGGGAAGAGAAAATCCCAAAACGAAGTCTTGAACCATTTGACTAAACATCAGAGACGAGAAGATATATGCCCATCGTGCTGAACGAAATGGAAAAGGTCGGCCTCGTCGATGATCTGCTCAAGGCAGGTCACACAAATCGAGAAGGCGTCAGCTTTCGCAAAACCAATGCCAAAGGTGGTGAGGTGCTCGGCGCTCTCATGATGGCTGCAATCCCCAAAGGCGCAGTCAAGTACGACTTCACTGGCATCCATCTTGGCCAGCAAGCTGTGGGTGAGCTGATTCTCAAGCACTGTGAGGCTCAGAAGTCGTTTCGTGTCATGTGGCAGCATCGGTTCGTCGGGCTCAAACAGCAGGATGGCATGAAACCGATCGAGGTCGTAGCCGCAAGCCCAACAGGCGAGAAGTTCTTCACCTGCGACTATCTGGTCGGCGCAGACGGAGCAGGCAGCTCTGTGCGTCGCTCTCTTTGCATTCCATTTGAGGGCTTCACGTGGAAGGACTTCCGCTTCGTGGCATCCAACGTCAAGTACGACTTTGAGAAGTATGGATTCACAACCGCTAACATGATCGTCGATGAGGAGGACTGGGCAGTGATTGCTAGAACAGGCCCCGGTGACGACCCATGGCGTGTTGCCTTCGGAGTGCGGACAGACGTCTCCATGGCAGATCTTATGGAGCACGTAAAGGAGAAATATGAGCGACTTCTGCCTGGTCCGCGTCCCCTCAAGTACGAGTTGGTCAACGCAAACCCGTACTGGGCCCACCAAAGGGTTGCAAAAACCTGGAGGTCTGGACGAGTTGTTCTTGCGGGCGATGCAGCACACGTAAGGCAGAGCTATCCCCAGATGATGTGTTCCTTGCTGACAACACCCTAAGTCGAATAATCCCATCGGCGGGCTAGGGCTCACCACAGGATTTCTAGACGCTGCTGCACTGGGGAACTGCTTGATCAGGATCCTGAACTACGGCGAGAAGCCGGATGCGCTACTCAGTCGCTATGAGAGTGTGCGACGGGCTGCATGGGTCAACTACACGAACAAGGCATCCACTGACCTTAAGCTGCGATTGCATTCTGCCGATCCACAGATTGTCGCCGATCGACAAGCATTTTTCGATGCGCTCAACAACGATCCTGCCATCCATCTTAAAATGGCAACCATGATGAATGAACAAGTAGAGGACATGTTTGAAGTCCCCAAGGGAGTCTAGATAGAAGGGATCGTTGAGAGAGTTTCGGCTTTTAAATTCTACTCAAGTATCTAGTTGACATCCACCCTTGAAACCCGTTTGCCTACAGACGGCTCCCACCATTTACCATTGTGATAGTAACGGTAAACGTAACCATGCGTAGATCAGTAAGCGCTAACAAGCATCTCCGATGAGGAATTGCTATCCTCTCCCAACTTATCCGAAGACTGAGGCGGAATATTCGCCCTACAAGGAAAAATGGAGTTTTTAGGTACAGAGCCCCAGACTGGCTCACTGCCAGCACAGGCTCCGATGTTTGACACAAATTCTGATGGTTTTATACAAGACAATAGGCTATAGATGACACTACAGTATTGGAGCTTATTTGTTCAAGGCACCGATACCCAAGCGTAACTGACCCTCGTCAACATCTGCCGACAACCTAGTTCCAAGCCATTGCGACTGAGCTGCGTGGAGAGCGTCCTCTATCTCGACAATATCGTTACCGGCTACCCACAAAGTCTTGCCGTTGGTGTCGGTCCGAACCGCCGGTAGTAGGAGCGCCTTTGCCACTCCGATAGTATCATTCGTGGGCAACTCACCCCATTTCTCCTTGATCCAATCTGGCATCGCGGGGGTTACTGAAATTCGTTAATTAACTGCAACAGTTGGGGCAGTAACTAAAGCACTGCAGATTTTTTTCTTTTCTCTTTGAAAACACTCACCTGTCATCCAAGGCGCAACCATGTTGACCGACATGTTGTCAGACGGAAGACTAAGTCTCATTCCTCTCATGAGACCAAGTACCCCAGCCTTACCGGCACAGTAAAGGTAAAGTGGCGGTGTGTCGATTAGGCTGAAAAACTGTCAGCATGGAGTATCTTTCACTTCATTTATTGCTGCTGGGTTTTCAGGATGCTGACCTAGCTGCAGAGCCAGTAAAGACCAATTGGCACTTTTTATCCGGCTGTCTCTTGAAGAAATGAACCGCGGCCTTGGTGCAGTATGCTGCGGAGTGCAAGTTGACCTCGAAGCTCTTCAGGCTCGGAGCTGTTGGGTAACCGTCGTCGTCTAGAGCTTCGTCCTGTAGGGTCTCGAAAGCATGGGTACCGGCGTTTGAAAGCACGACATCGATGGCCCCAAAGCGATCCCATGTTTTCTTAAAAATGTCCAAAACCTCAGACCATTTAGAAACATCCGTTTTGACAAAGATCATACGCCTGGAGTACGTTAGTCATTAGACCATCGTGTTAAAGCCCTGAATTGCGCCCTATAGAGAAATGCAGTCTGGTTATGACCACGGCTCAACACGACATAAGGCTCGGGAAAGGATTGAGCGTACTCGGGGAATTCTTTAGACAGTGACGCTCCTACATCGTTGCTGAGATCGGCGATAGCAATGTTGGCGCCAGCAGCTGTTGAAGGGATAGAACAATTTTAGCATTAATTTCTGTAGTTATGACGGTGATGTACAGGGATAGAAGTGGAATGTTCATCAATCGTGGAAATACGGACCGTAAGCAAGGCTTGCTGCTGCTTTGCCAATGCCACTTCCTCCTCCAGTGATAATGATCGTCTTTCCCTTCAAGCTGGTCAACTCTTCATCTGTCACTTTATTCAACAGCGCCATTGCGATTATGGCCAATTTGACACGACAATGGATAAAATGTGTAAAAGGAATTCAAGGTTGGAAGAAATCCGATGTGACTGCATAGGAGACAAAAGGCTTGAGCTCTGCGTTCATGTAGTATTCCTTGGGGCTCATCCGATTCGGTACCATCGGCATCATGCCAGAAGCTGGACAACGAATCAAGGGCACCGATGGGTTAATGCTCGAGCTGTCCCTACACTTCCAAATTGGGGCATCCAAGTCCCGCGCAGCTTAGACCGTTACCCGGGCCTATTCACCAAACGTGGGGAATAGTCAGACAAAAAGTACTGAATTAACCAGTCTAGCCCAATTGTGTCTTTTGTAAATTACTAAAGTGGGGGGTAAGACTATGTGGGGGAGGCAACCTTGCCTATCGCAGCAACTCAACTAATGCTATTGCTATTTTTAGATAGACGATTGATACAAATTAAGAGTTCATACCCTGATGCCTGCATTACCATGAGAAATCATACAGGTGTGGTTTGAGAAGATGATAGAAATATGTGAGAAAATGGGTTCTTTTTCAATGTGGAAGCAAATCGCCCTTGATGGGGCAAAACGGCAGCTCAGATAATTATACAGATGTGATGTCACAGAACATCATCCAGGTCTCGGGAAGCTCTCATTATGCGCCAACGCAATTCAGTATCCCTCTTCCTCTGCGGCGTTTCAACTAGCTGCTATACGACAACGCCCCATGCTTGTGGTTCTGAGAACCTATGCCTTCCAACTCAAGTCTCCGTCCTGCTGGGCTTTTGCGATCGGTGCCTGAGCACCAAAATATCGGTCCGTCTTCAAATGTTGAGCAAGAATAAAGTATAAAGGGTAACATGATAATGGTTCGGAATCGACAAACGAGCGTGATTGAATTACGTGTATATTCATTGAAATACATAATGCAATCACTCTGTGTCATTCATAGAAGATGCTGGGGATCAAGAATTATTATTGCAGCACTTCGAGTCCGGTTGTCTGGAAGCCCTCAGTCCCCCCACAGGCCAAGCTAAACCAAGAAATAATGCCTGACGGTTATAATAGCATGTCAAGCACGAGAATCAAGACTATAATCCACCAAAGTATTCGTATCGTGTGCTTCGAATATCTCTCGGCGTTCCACCTCGTGCTAATTAGACGAGGTTTATGCCTTGTGCCACCAGGCTCGTAGTTTCTTGCCGTACATGTACAGCGGGACGGTAGTAAGGCACAACGCAAGTTGGATGCCCGCAATTGCATAAAACATCTTTGCTGGACCCCAGCGCACGATCCAATCGTTAATGAAGTCTAATGAGCGCGTTAGTCAAAGCATGGAATGTTGGGCACTACCCTCTTGACGAGCTTACATGAAAAGCCGTAGAGAACAAAGTTCTTGACGATCATGGTTGCAATAAAGATTTCCACACTGATTGCCCGATAAGCGTCGACACAGTATGTGCCAATCGCCATCATGATGAACTGCAGGGCGGCAGTGGCGATTCCCCAAAGTGCTGACATTGCGACAGGGCTCTTGCCCTGCTCGATCAGGTATCCGAAAAGGAAGTAACTGATAGCTGAACATACAAAGCCAGGCATAATGAGGAAAAGTCGAAACTCGGGCTCGTAAACACCCTGATTTCGGCGCGAACAGAATTTGATCAGAGGATCGGAAATTAGACCAGCGATCAACGCGCCAAGAAAGCCGCCAACGGTTGGACCGGCAGAGAAGTACCCGAGCTGTGTGGTGTTGAGCAGGAACGGTGGAGCCGAGAAGATTTGAGCTGTAAGCAAGTTTATGGCTACAAGCCAGAGTGTTGGGAAAGACATCAACGTAACAGCCCAGATGACAACAGGGTTAGACAGGATGGTGATGGGGGCAATGATCAGCTTCCACAAAGGCTCATCGGTGAAGGTTTCAGAGTATGGCTTCATCAATGTCAAAAATGATTGACGTTTAATCGCGGTGCTGGTCGCAGTTTCGACCATGGAGATGCCGTCGATTTGACCTTCGACATGGTCTACCATAGCAGCTCTCTTCTCTTCAAGTTTCTCGAGGTTCTTTCCAAGCAATGCATTAGTATACACTACAGAAGGTGCCAAGGGAGAAGAGGAAAAGCGCTCGCCATCACTCACATCTTGAGAGCCAACGTCTGTGTTGTAAATGGCTTTGCGATTGTAGGCCGTCTCCCACCCAAAAAGCACAGCCAGAACAAGGCCAATTCCGAGAAAGATGCTGAGCAGCCAAAAAACCCATCTCCAACCCAGATCTGTGGTGATTTTACCCGCAAGGACTGCGGGCAGGTTCGATATTCCGGAAATGACTGTGGTCACGATAGAGGTGCGAAATCCTCGTTCGTGGACATAGTACAAGTCGCCAACAATGGCAAAAAAGATGGACTCGAACATGGAGACGGAGAGACCTTGGACAACACGGGCGCCCATCAAAGAGTCGTAGGACTGCGCGGCACCGCCCCAGACTGTTCCGACAAATGCGCAGACCACAGAGAAGAGTAAAGTAGGTCGTTTTCCATACTTGCGAGTGGCGGCAGAAATGACGATACCCGACGCTCCCGTAGCACAGAGACTGTAGCCCGTGAGAAGCGAAACATCGGCGAGACTGACGTTGAAGAGGGTCATGAGTTCGGGGACGAAAGAAGCCAGGATAGGACCAATGCTGTCATTTAGTCAGCCTAAGTGTGCGGCGATGGATTCGACAAAGAGCGGGGAGCTGCTGACCCTCCGATGATAAGAACTCCACAATAAGCGAATAGGAGGAACTGAAGATCTCGTTGCAGAAGGGACGAGTTCAGAGGATCGTTGGGATCATCTGAAGGTTGCGGCACAAGAATCACCGTCTCGTTCTTGTGTACAACTTTCTTGACATGCTGGATGTGACCGACACCGATGTTGTCAGACTGCTCCTCTAGAAGCACAGTGCCTGGGACATGATGCCCCTGGCCCGATGCCACCTCAAGAATACCCCAAGCCATGGCTATGTTTGGAAAAAGATTCTGCAATAAAAATAATAATAGAAGAGTGGATATTCTGTAGTGGATCTTGACCAGACGAGCTTGGGAAGGAGACGGGATTGCTCAAATATCTATCATTTGCGATCCCAGCTATTGCGTGGCTACAGTAGCTCGCGTTCCCGGAATTTACGCCGAGTATTTTGCGGGGGGCAATTTGATGGCCAATGAGGAATAGCTTGGGCGTTTGGACAAATCGATAGAAGCTAATCAACCGGCGTCTCGATAGATATGCTGTGCACAAATGATGACTAGCTGCAACGAAATGTACTCAGCTCACTGCCAGAAACATGCGAGAAAACGTCTTCCTTGTCAATGAGGAAGCAATCGCTCTTGATGACGTGAAAAGGAAGGCAATACAGGTATTACTCCGCTAACCACCGTACGTAGGACTTGTCAACTCTTCAAGTGAAGGGCAGAGGTGCTCCTCGCTCAATGTTACACTCAACCATTCATTATGCACAATGTCCTCGGGGAGCATCTTATGGCGGCAGATATTCGCTCGTCGGCATGTGTCGATAGGAAACGAGAGAATCCGGGGAACCCGGGGCAAGGGTCTAGACTCTAGACACTTTGTAACGTGATGAATATTTACCGAGCGGCATTACCGCCACTTAGGGAAACGCTCGCACATTGCACCAACAGGCTTCGAGTCCTCGACCAGTGTGCACTATTGGTT
Organism: Dactylonectria alcacerensis; assembly: GCA_029931735.1. Classification (NCBI taxonomy): domain Eukaryota; kingdom Fungi; phylum Ascomycota; class Sordariomycetes; order Hypocreales; family Nectriaceae; genus Dactylonectria; species Dactylonectria alcacerensis. The sequence goes on along the minus strand of JAPMUZ010000009.1, from coordinate 3,113,693 downwards.
ACCAAGCCCCAGCGTGTCACTGTCCCCATGGGGAAAGCTAAGCTGGATTTGTATCATGTGGGGGAAGTAAATTAGGTGGCCGGATGAACCCAACTTAGGTCCGCGCTCCTAGTTTCCCTGCCAAGTGTCAACCTCCTCGTATGCCTCAATTGGTTAGCCTAGATAACGTTTAAGAGGGTGATTATCAAGCACTCAACCCAGGGTAGCCAGCACTCAAAAAGTCAGAATCAAGCGCAAGATGAGGGCTAGTTACACTGGATTGAGTGCTTGATAACTCTAGGCCTCCGCGATACTTTGCTGCCATTGCCTCAACAAACCGGCCCTCCAGTGCGCGTGCTTGGCATGCTATGTCTGTTCAAGTCAGGGGCTTTCATTATGGACTCACAACACGACGCACAGGAGACTACCCAGTATGACATTATTCTAGCTGGGCTGTTCTCTTTCACTGCGAAACACCCCTTTCTATTCCTAGCTGCAGTGGCCCTCATTGTGTTCCCCGTCTTGGCCATCCTTCAAGTCATCCTCTCACCTCTCAGAGGCTTGCCGGGACCCATTGCGGCTCGCTTTACTCGGCTATGGTACTTCACAAAGGTCTGGCAAGGGAGCTTTCACAAGGACAACGTCAAATTACACGAGAAATATGGCAAGTTCTGTCCTGTCCTTCGTGGTCATACCAGAGGAGTATAAATAGCTAGGGCTCAGCATGACTAACGAGGAGTAAAGGACCAATCGTAAGAATAGCGCCAGATCAATATAGCCTGTCGGAGCCCGAAGCGGTAAAGCTCATCTATGGCTTGAGAAGAACGTTTCCAAAGGTGAAGGCTGCCCGCGTAGCAATATGGACCTCGGCGTGCAACGCCCTAGAGCCTTTTCGACGTCCGAAGCTGAACTGACATCTTCTAGGCGGCCTGGTACGACGCCTCCAGCAATCCTCATGCGGAATACGAAGGCCTTTTCACCGATCGAAACACGACGCGCCATGCCTCGCATCGACGACTGGTGGCGAATCTATACTCAGTCACTGCCCTTCGGAGCATGGAAGATAGTGTTGACGAGTGCATTGGGCTGTACCAGGAACGGCTGGACGAGCTGGCAGCGTCAGGAAAGCCCTTTGACTTGCAGTTCTGGATGCAGTCTTACGCGTTCGACGTCATCAGCCAGATCACTGTGCGTTCTCCCGCAGCGCGGACCTCTCCCAGCATGTCTCTGCGACCAGAGTTAACGTACACTAGTTAGCCAAGAGGCTCGGCCTGCTAGAAAAAGGTGTCGACGAACAGAACATCTTTTCCAGCTTGGACTCGTACCTCAAATACTGTGCTCTAGTTGGCATCTTCCCGGGCCTGCACAAATCCTTGTTTTGGCTGATGGCCAAGTTGAGCACAAGTGGTATGATGCACGTTGCTCAGTTCACAAGGGAACAAATCCAAGTAGCAATGAAAACGTGTTCGGGCAAAAGGGTCCAGGACGGTAGCGCGAGCTTCCTCAGCAAGACTATGGAGATTCATGAGCGAGACAGCGAAAGATTTCCCCTGAATGCCGCGTACATCACCTGCTTCACCAACATCGCAGCTGGCTCAGATACCACTTCGATCTCTCTGTGTAGCATCATGCACAATCTGATTAACCACCCGCAAAGTCTCATGAAGGTTGGTGTGCCATGGGTCACCTATCTCGTCACAGAACACCTCGTTGACATGAAGAAACCTGTCTCTAGCTCCGAGAAGAAGTTGATGAAAAGTTCAGGAACCTTGGTGATAGCAAGTTCATGCCGTTTCAAGACGCTCGGTCTATGCCATATCTGCAAGCATGCATCAAGGAAGGTTTGAGGATACATCCAGCAACCGGTCTTCCCTTGGTACGACTGGTCCCCGAGGGTGGTGCTACAATCAGCGGAAGATTCTTCCCTGCCGGTGTCAGTCTTGATCCCTCGGTCTATTTTACGATTACCATGCTTACCTGTCGGTAGACTACTGTTGGAGTGAATACCTGGGTCGCCCACCGAAACAAAAGCGCCTTTGGGGCCGATGCGGCGATATTCAGGCCGGAAAGATGGCTGGAGGCTTCGCCAGAGCAGCTGTCCCTGATGAATTCGTGTTTTATGCCTGTGAGTCCAGCACTATTCTTTTACGTATCTCGCCAATTCCGGTTCTTACCGGTGGATCTGAGAAGCTGACTTTGCTGCAAATAGTTTGGCGCCGGTAGCCGAACTTGCATTGGGAAACACATCAGTTTGATGGAAATGAACAAACTGGTCCCGACGCTGGTCGAGCGATATGATTTCACTGCTTTCAGACCGGAGAGAGTCAAGTATCAAAATTATTGGTTTGTCAAACCTCAAGACATGTACTGCACGGTTGCTTTGAGGCAAAGAAGATGAGTTGGAGGGATCACAAGGCGGAATGAGTTTCTTTCCCAGTCATTCTAAACAAAGGCAAACCCTTTTCGTTCTATATTTCCATTTCTTTTCTTCATCTTTAGGCCGTGAACCTGTGCGAGCTCTTGCTCAGCGTTCAGGTGTGCGGAAATTAGGCAGTCTCAGACCACTTGAAATGCTACTTGTGAGGCAGGTAGCATTAGTAGAGTGTCACAACTATCATCAGACTCTCATCAGACTCTAGGATCATGTTTGCTTTTTTGTGCCCTCATGACAGGCCACAGGCTCGAGCCCCTGAAGGCTCGGATCCCTGACTTAGGTCACGAGACCGTCTTTTCCTTCGTGTATATAAGGGCTGATTTAGGCCCTTCAAATAGGTAGAAATCAAGAGCTTCTATTCACATCACAATGCATCCTTCTTATCTGATATAACAGTTATGAGCCCGGTTTGCCCATAATTAAAGCGAACGATATCCTTTGATTAAGCTATCGTTTAGACCCCTTATAAGCCGTTTTATTAGACTACTTCTAAGCCGTCTTATCAGACCCTTATTAATCCTATCTCCCTTCCTTCCTTCCTAGCCTAGGCTTACAATCTAGCTTATCCAAGCTAGCCCTTCTAACTAGGCTATCAACTTCCGCTGTTGCTTGCAGTCATCTATTGCAATAGGTGCTGTTAATACAGAAGCCTCTTCCTAGGCCAAGCTCAACGGGCCTAGCGATTAGAAACACTAGATCGCCAGCATCCAGAAATCAGCTACTACGAAGGACGTCTAGGACCTTATTGACCCTTTTAAGGAAAAAAAGGGACCCCTAGACCGTCCGGTCTTTCCTATAGCTGCAGATATCAAGCCTGGTGTAACTAGGCTGTCTGAGCAGACCCCAGACTAAAGGATTGACCTTAATAGCCTTGAGAAATAGTATTTCAAAGACATCTGAGTCTATAAAAAACGCTAAAAGGCCCTATCCACTATTTAAGACCGGATCATCCTAACTATGAGTAACTATCGAAATATTATTAACTATAACGGTTATGTCCACAAGCTAGCCTGTACAGAGTATAGAATAGCTCTAGGATGGGTTCCTAAAGGATAGACCAGGGTCTATATTAATAGAGCAATTAGGTTATACTTACTAAGCAGTAGTTATAGTATTATATTAAGTAATAGTTATAGTATTATATTAAGTAATAGTTATAGTATTATATTAAGTAATAGTTAATATATAATAATATATAATAATTAAAGTAAATTAAAGTAATTAAGTTATATTAATAGTTAAAGAGCTGCTTATTTTAAATATATATTTCTTAAGTATTTATATATTAAATAAATTATAGGTTTTATAAATTATATAATTTATAGATTATAATAATTCTAAGAGTTATAATCTTTAGATTATTAAATATAATTTATAAGTATTATATTATTATTAGTCTTAATTACTTTTAAATCTTTTAAATTAAGTATAAATTATAATATAATATCTTCTCTTTATTAAGCTTATTCTTAAGGCTTATTTTTAAAACTATTTTTAAATTTTATTTATTAATAACTAACTTAGACTTATAATTACTTTTTATTAATATATTAATATAATAAGTAATTATATTTCTGAGTCTATTTTAAAAAAAGAAGAAGAATATTATTGTAACAGTCGGGCTTACACTAGGGCTCTAGAGTAGGTCTAAGAGTTGTAGTATTTATAATCTAGTAGATCAGGACATTATAATAAGTAATATAAGTCATAGTCTAATAATAGTAGAATAGTAGATTTAATATAATTAAATATATTAATAGTTAGTAAGGCTATTTCTATAAAAGTGCTAAATAAATATACTTATATACTAATAGTGTTTTATTAGGCTTACTAAGTAAGAGTGAGTCTATTCTTATAGCTTACTAAGTGCTAATAAGCTTAGTCTTATAGCTCATCCTAAGTAAGTAAGCTAAGTATTCTAGCTTATTTATATAAAGTAAGTTCAGGGTCTGATATTATATAAAAAAGTGAGTATATTATAGTTCTACTAGTTATAACTGCCTAGTCCTAACCTAGGCTATAATATAATATCTCTCTTTTTATTAGTTATATCCTTATAGTTATCTTTAAGACCGTTTCTTATGCATTTATTAGTATATCCCTAACTTACTTCTTTAAATATTCCTAATATATTAATAAGATGAATAGTTGAATTTTAAAGCGTCTTCTAAAATCTTATAATATCCTTAAGTTAATAGTAAGTAAACTGATTAAAGCTACTTTTATTAAAGGTCTTTAGGTTCTTATTTCTATTATAAATACGCTAGTTCTTATTATAGCTATTAAAGAGTTTAGTTTTAAAGTAATACTATATTCTTATTATATTACTTATAGGTAAGTATATAAGATACTAGATAAAGGGTCTAAAAAATATAGTTTTTATACTAAGAAGAGTTATCCTTATAATATAACTAGTATTCTTTTAAACTTTTATAAGTCATTCTAGGGTTTTTATTACTCCTTTACTAAAATGAGTATAGTAACTTATATTATTACTAAAGTAAAACGCTTTAATACGAAGGAGTTAGAGCTAGAAGAGGGATTCCTTAAGAAACGGACTGCTCTTTAAGCAGCTTAGGATAAATTTAATAAAGCTTTAGACCTTCTAGAATGCACTTATTATTAGTATTAATTTTTAGTTACTAAGAGTTATAAAATGACTTATTATAATCTTAAATTATTAAAAAAATTAGAAGTATTAAAGCAGACAGAGCGTAAGGCTATTATAAACATTCAGTCTTTAGTATATACTAATATTATTAATTAAAGCTTTATTAGTTATAATCCTTTATTTAATTCTAATATTATTAGTAAAAGTTCTTTAGTAAGCGCTATATATAAGTAAGGTTTTTAATAGGTTCTTATTAATTACTGCTTTTAGAATAGTTCTTCTATTTAATAAGGTATTCAGTCTTATTATTAATTTATTATATATTAATGATTTCTTTAATTTTATATTCTTCTAGTCCTTTAACCTTAGTCTTATATTTATTATTATATTTAGTATAAATTATATCTTTTATAATCTTAAAGAGTAAGATATAGAAGACTAAGTAAAGTCTGACTTTTAGTAATAAGTCTAATTAGTAGTTATTTTCTAAGATTTTTTTAATAATTTTATAAGGTCTGATATATTTATAGTCTAGTTTTTTATTTTCTTATTTTATTTTAATATTTTTTATAATAAAGTATACTATATTTCCCTTTTAAAAAGATAGTCTTTTTATCCATTTTTTATTATAGTATTTTTTTATTTAGTTTTTAATAAATTTAAGTTTAGTCTTTATTTCTTTATATAGATTTTTTAACTTTTCTAATATAAGAATAGCTTTAGAAATAATTAATCTATTATAACTTACTTTATAAGTATTAAAAGTAAATCTAAAATTAGTATATACTAAAGTGAGTTTTATACTTTTATAAATAGCTATATTATAGCTTAACTATATAGTTAGTAGCTTTTTAATTTAATTATTTTATTTATAATTAATATAGTATTAAAAGTATTACTTTAATATTTAATTCATTTTTTCTATTTATCTATTAGTCTAAAGTCAGAATGCTATAAAAAGTTAGTAATTTAATTCTAAGTAGTCTATTAGTACTTATTAAAACTTAGAAATAAATAAGGATCTTCTATTAAAAAGAATTTTTAAAAGTAGCTTATAAGTATTAATAATATTTCTTAAGAAGATATAAGTAAATTACTCTATATTTATTAATTCTTAATATAATATAAAGTAAGAAAATTTTATAAGTCTATTTATAATAATAAGAATACTATTATAGAAAGTTCTAATTATAAAGTCTTTTAATAAGAGTAACTTTATAATAAAATCTATTATAATAAAGTCTTATAATTATATTATAATTAGTAAGGGTTATAATTCTTTATATAGTTTATAGTATTATACTTTAGTTTTTATATAAAGATTATATTAGTAAATAATAATAATAATTACTATCTTTATCTTAAGAAATTAGTAGGTCGTTTTAACTCTATTTAAGGTTTTATTAACTCCTTAGTATTTATATAATAAGTATTTATAAATTTCTTATATAAGTTTATATTATAATTCTTTAAGAACTTATTACTTTTCTATTTATTTATTTTTAAATAGTATATTATTATATTTTTAGATTTATTTAAATAGTGGGTTTTTTTATTTTATTAAGTATTATATTATAGTAATTATTTTAAAGATATATAGCTAGTCTTTAGAGCATTTAGAGTATTATATTATTAAGTCTTTTATAATTTTCTATATATTTTTTATTATATAAAATTCTTCTATTTATATAATAGCTTAAATAAATATTCTATTATATACTTAGTTATAGTAATATTATATAAGATAATTCTTTATATTATTTAATATAATAATTCTACTATCTTTACTTTATTTAATATACTTCTTTTAAGAGTAGTTATTAATAACTTAGTTAAATTAGTAGTTATTTAGTTTTTATAGCTTCTTTAAGTATTCTATTAATAATTGCTTTAATAAGTAATACTTTAAGCATTCTTTAATTATAAATTAAAGCGTATTATTTAGACTATATATAAAGTATATTTTAATAATATATTAGTATAGTATATTAATATTTTTATTATAAAGGCCTTCTTTATATAAGTCTTTTACTATTTAATACTTAAGAGTATAAAGAATAATAATATATCTATTTTAATACTTAACTTATTCTATATATCCTTATACTTAATTTATAAAGTCTTATACAAGTCTTATTACTTATATTAGCTTTAGATACTCTAACTATAAGAGTATTATTCCTTTTTAAGCTCTTATAATAAATTTCTATTTTATATATTCTTTAAATATAAAATATAAGAATTATTTATTAATTATTCTTTTATTATTATTAAAATCATATTATTAACTAATAGTATTAACTCTTCTATTCTTTAAGCCTTTATAATAAATAATAATATAATTAAATTCTAAGAAGTATTTAATATATTATAATTATTATTTACTAAGTTCTTAAATAATAATAAAGGATAAGATATTCTTATAGTTTATATAGACCTTAATCTTATATTTACTTTTTAAAAAGTAATATTAGAATTCTTTAAAAGCTTTAATAATTATAAAGAATTCTTTATTATAAATAAGATAATTAAGTTCTATACTATATATTTTATAAGAAAAGAAAGTAATAGAATATAATATTCTATTATTATCTTATTATTTAATTTAAGCGCTTTATATAAAGTCTAAAGAGTCTATTTCTAATTCGATTTTTTATTTAAGATTAAAGGTTATTAAAATAAACTTACTTAAAATGATTTCTTTAATTTTATTAAATATATCTTTTATAGTAATATCCTATTAAAAGTCTACTCTTTTTTATATTAAGTTAGTAAGTAATATAGTATATTTACTAAACCTTTTAATGAATTTTTAATAGTAATTAGTAAATCTAAAGAAGGCTTATACTTTTATAATATTTATTAGTTTTAGCTATTTACTAACTATAGTGATTTTCTTTAAATCTATTTTAATTTTATTATAAGAGATTATATATTTAAGAAATTCTACTTTTAAAATATAAAAATAACTTTTCTTTAGTTTAATTAATAACTTATAGTCTTATAATATTTATAGTATTTTATAAATATATTCTATATATTCTTCTTCTATTTTAAAAAAGATAAAAATATTATTTAAATAATATATAATAAATATATTAAAGTATTCTTATAGTATATTATTAATTATTTATTAAAATATAGTTAGTATATTTATAAGTTTAAAAAATATAATAAAGTATTTATATAATTTAAACTTTATTTTAAAAGCAGTTTTCTATTTATATCTTTTTTTAATATAAATAAGGCTATATATATTTTTAAGATCTAATATTATAAAGAACTTTATTTTATAAAGTCAGTCTTTAAGCTTTATAATAAATAGTAATAAGGTTTAATCTTTTAATATAATATTATTTAAATAATAATAATCTATAATAAGTTAGAATTTATTATTCTTTTTAAGAATAAATATAATTAAATAGCTAGCTAAGGACTTTAATATTTTAATATATTCTTTATATAGTATATCTTTAATATATTCTTTAAGTATTTATAATTATATTTTATTAAATTAAAAATTTTATAGAATATAAGTAATGCTTTATCTTTTAATATAATTTTATAGTCTTATTAACTAAATTCTAATAGTCCTATCTTAAGTTCTTCTATAAAGAGCTTTTTATAAATATAGTATTATACTAATATATTCTTAAGCCTATTATCTTTAGGATTTTCTTATTATTCTTTCTTTTATTTCTTAAGGTCTTTATTCATTTTTTTAAACTATTATTATAAGCATTTAATTATTCTTTAGAATATATTTTTCTTACCTTTTTAATATTTATATTATATTCTTATTAAAAGTAATAAAGTATTTATTATTTCTTTATATAAATTCTTATTCTTACTATTTTTAAAGGTTAAAATTAGAGTTTTTCTTTTTTCTAAGTTATTTTTATTATTATTAAAAAATATATTATTATTATTAATTAGTACTTAGTTAGTTTTTTAATTAATATATAAGTTATATTTCCTTAGTTATAAATACCTAAGTATAATATTATAATACTTTATTAAAATAATATTAAAAATAATACTTTAATTCTTTCTATTAATAAAAACCTTTAAATAATTAAGTTTTTTAATAATCTATCTATCTTTATAATTAAATATATTACTTTTAAAATTATATAATATATAAGCTTCCTTTTTATATTTTTATAATAGCTTTAGTCTATTAATTACCTTTAAGTTAATATAATCTACTTTAGCTCTACTATTTACTAATATAGTAAGTTATATACTATTAACTTATACTTATAGCTTAAGTGTCTTTCGTTTTATTACTATTTATACTATATTTAGAGCTTTTAATAAGAGTGATTTTCCTATTATATTATTACTTATTTATTACTCTTTTATAAGTAGTATTTATTGTTTTTTATTTATAATACTTATATTTACTTAGTATAATTAGCTATTAGGTCTTTTTATTTATCTTATTATATATATTATAAATTAATCTTAGTTTAAGTATAGATTAAGCAGTCTTCTTTATTATACTATATTAAATTTACTAATCTTTTAATATATTCTAAAAGGAAAAACTTATTAAAATACTTTAAGATTATAATTCTATTAATAAGTCTAAAGCTTTTTATTTAATAGCCTTTAATTTTATTATAAAAGTATAATATAAATACTAAGTAGTCTTTTAATTATATAAGAAAATAATCATTCTTCTACTTATTATTATTAAACCCAAATAAATATATAAATATATATATCTCTTTTAATAAGCTAAGTTTTAAGCTTTATTATAAGCTTAAAAATTCTATATAAAATTCTATTTAAATATACTAAAACACAGTATTAATAACACTATTCACACTATATAACCAATAACAGCTAGTCGGCCTAATATTAGTCCGTGCTTTGAAATCAAGCAATTCTGCTTTACAATCAAAGCTTTCAATTCCTCCGTGATTTGAAATCAAAATATCTCGGCATTTCCTTAACATATAATTACAAAAATAATACTATTGAATAGCTGAATTTTTGGGCTCCTTAATGGTATATTTTATGTCTTAGTGACTACATATTTGCCGGCTCAATTTGTCTATAAAAGAAGGACTACCCCTAGGGCTTATTTTCTCATACAATAGAATCATATACAATCACCATACACTATAATAAACTATCTTCTGATAAGACACTCTTATCTTCATATACCTCTTACTTTATTATTCTTTATAAGAATATCCTTATATAAGCTATAAGCTTATACTTCTACTACTCAGTGACCTCTAACAATTATAAATATACTTTTTATAATATAGGTTATAATAAAAGATTTATATAAGTTTATAATATTAAGGGTTATCTATTCTAATATAAGAGTTATTTAAGAATTCTTTTTAAAGTATCTCTTTATTACTTTATACTTTAAGTCTTAATTAAGTATAAATATAAAGGTCTTTTTTAGCTTAAGGTTCTTATCTTTTTCTAACTATTTATTAGTATTAATCTTTATTATTTAACTATATGCAGATTCTTTATAAGTTAATTTCTACTATATTCTATTATTCTTTCGCTTTTATTAGAGATTCCCTATATTCCTTATAGTAAGGGTCTGCTTATTTATTATTATTATTATCTAAGTATTTGTCTATAAGTATGAGAATAAGCTCTAGTTCCTAACTGAGTTATTTATGAAGGATATAATAGGCTTCTAAGCATTATCTGCCTTTAGCTATCCCGCTTTATAAGGGTTCGTATTATATACTAGTACTAGTATTTTATTATTTATTGCCTTACTTAGGTTTTTTATTATTATAGAGTTTATTCTAAATCTATTTGCCTTTTTTAAAGAATGATACTAAATACTCATTCTTAGTATAACTAACTTATTAGTAGTTACAATCATTATCCATTCTAACTTAGCTTAGTTATTTATTAAGGATTTCTTTCTTAACCTTCTTTTAGTAGGACTTATTATCTTTTAAGATAGGTATAAACTATGCATATTTATTGCCTTTTTTAATTATTATAAGGATTTTTCTGCTTATACTTACTAAAGGTCAGCCTTCTAAGATTAGAGTCTAACCCTAGGGCTGCTTAATTAGGATGATTTATTATAAGAAATAGAATCCTGATAATAGTTTTAGTTTATATAGCTTATTTTTAGCTTCTTCTTCTATTTTATATAGTTTATTAGAATATAGTTATATTATTCCCTTAAGAGCGCTGGTTTTATTATAGCCACTTTTAGTTATAATAAGTGTTTTTAAAGGGTATTAGTAGTTAGTAGATTAGAGGTTCTTACTTTTTAATATAGGCTTATGTTTTTAATTTATCTTAAGGCTTTAGTACTTATTCTTAAAGTGCTCTATCTTATTATAATTCTAGTACTTAACCTTAGAATAGTCTTATTAGGCTGCTCTAAGTTCTATAGGTCTAGCTTAAGTTTTATAAGAAGTATTAACCCGATTTTTATCTTTCTAGTTATTTTAGTTCTTTAAGTAATACAGATTATAATTACTTCTTTAGCCTTTTTATTAGTTCTTAGCCTTCTCCCTTTATCTTTTATACTATTATTTATTAATCTTAATAGCTATAATAATATATTTAATAAGTATATTAAGTTAGTTAGCTTTATATAGTTCATTCTTAACTTCTTTTTTAAGTCTTTAGTAAAAGATTTTTATAAGTATATTATTATCCTATTCTAATTTAAAAGCGACTTATTAAAATATAATAATATAAATAGTAATAAATTAGATTTACTTAATCTTATAAATCTTAATTACTACTTGCTTTTCTTTATTAATTATACTAAAAGTATTTTTAATTATTTCTTTAAAATTCTCTTAGTTTATAAAAATATTAATAGTATCTTAGTCTTAGCTTACTTTATTATTATTTAAAAAGTTCTTTATAATTAGTTTAAATCAGTCTTTAGTATTTTTAATTATTAGATTATTTATAAATAATAAGCATGCTTTAAATAACATAAGATATTATAAGAAGAATTAAAAGTATCCCTTTATCCTAATAATAAATAGAATTATATCGCTTAGTAAACTATTAAATAGTTTAGGTTTTAGTAGCTTAATCATTTCTCCTAGATTGCGGTTATTATTTGTAATTATAGTAAGTACTATAGCCAGTTAATTCTATACTTATTACTATAGATTTTAAATAAGGGTATGAAGTTATTAGACCTCTATTACTATTTTAGTATTATTTAGTAAGGTTATATATACTAAGAGTATAAGTATACTACTTAGAGTAATAGGAGTTTAGTTTATTCTAAATATACTAATAGTATAAGGTATTACTTAGGTTAATATAGTAATATACTAAATAAGAGCTATTAATATATAATAGTTAGGTTTATACTAAGGCTCTAGAGTAAGTTTAAAGTATATAATATTTATAATCTAGTAGATTAGGATATTATAATAAGTAATATAAGTTATAGTCTAATAATAATAAAATAGTAAATTTAATATAACTAAGTATATTAATAGCTAGTAAGGCTATTTCTATAAAAGTGCTAAATGAATATACTTATATACTAATAGTATTTTATTAGGCTTACTAAGTAAGAGTGAGTCTATTCTTATAGCTTACTAAGTGCTAGTAAGCCTGGTCTTATGGCTTATCCTAGGCAAGTGAGCTAGGTATTCTAGCTTACTTATATAGAGTGAGTTCGGAGTCTGATATTATATGAAAAAGTAAGTACGTTATGGTTCTGCCAGTTGTGACCGCCTGGTCCCAACCTGGGCCGTGACACTTTAGCTATTAGCTCAGTCCTTTTAAAAAGATATATATTATTATAGTTAATAAATATAGATATATCCTTTTAAAAGGATATATGACTTATTAAGTTAACTCCTAATTCAGGAATATAGTAATAGTTTCTTAATATATAAGTTTTATTATTATTTAAAAAGTGGAATTTTATATTACTATAGCCTTTAATAACTAGTGAAGATGCTTAGCCCTAAGAAACAGTTTTATTTATAGTATAATAGCTTATTTATAAGCTTCTATTATATATAATATACTTAGTAGTACCTGTATTATATATAAAGTCAATTATATCTCTTATAAGTTAAAGAGAGGGATTTACCTTCTTATATCTCTTTAAAATTTTAAGAATTTGAAATATCTCTCTTATTATTCGTCTTAAAGATAGGTTATTATAGTTATTTTTATAGTTATTATTAGGGTTATTTACTCAATTAACCTTATCTAAAGCTTGAGCAATAGTAGGAGGGATTTTAAGATCCATTAGGTCTTTAGACTTAGAATCAGATTCTAAGACTTCTGTAACTTTAGAAATAGCCTTCTTATTGGCTAGAGAGACTAGGAGTTGTTCCTATTTCTCTTCTCTTTCTTCTCTCTTCTTATTAGGTAAGGTAACCTTTTTAAAAGTAGACTTAGAGATTCTGAAGTTAGTAAAGCCTTTAGGGGCTTTATTAGGATGTAGAAAGAAACAATCCTTATCTGTATGCCCTGAGAGCTTATAGTGGGAGCATTTTAAAGCTCTCTTATTTTTCTTCTAAGGTTTCTTAGACTTAGTAAAGCCAATTACCTCTTTAGAAGTCTTAAGTCTTCTAGACTCATCTAATAAGGAAGAGGAAAGAGATTCAAGATTATATACCTTAGAATTACTTCTTAAGACTTGGATGATAGAGGTAGTGTAGTTACTATACTCTTTTCTAAGGTTATAAAGTAGAAAGGCAATAATAAAAGGCTCTAAAAGAGAGATTTCTCTAATAGCTAACTTATTAATAAGCTCTTTTAACTTATTAAGATATCTTTCTATTAGAAGACTTAAATAGCTTCCTTTTAATAACTCTTTTAATATAAGAAAGTCAGTAGTAAAACCAGAAGAGTTATAAAGGTTCTTTAAGGAATCCTAGGCTTATTTAGTAAAGGTTACTTGCTTAACTTATAAGAGAGGTCTATCCTCTAATAGGAGTCGAATTTCTGCTAGTATATTAGCACTTTTAGTATATTCTTCTTTAACTATTCCTTTAACTAGCTTTTGCTTAGTTAAGTATGCCTCTATTCTAAAAGACTAAACTATGTAGTTTTCACTACCTCTTAGTTTAAGTATAGAAGAGGATTTTTCCCCAGACCCTATTATAAAGTCAGAAACTCATAGAGTTTAAAAGAAAAGAAGTTCTTAAAGTCTAAAAGACTTAGAAGAGTTTTTATAGACTTAGAAAAGTCAGAACCTATAAAATAGGTTATTTCTAATAGTCAGAATGACTAATCAGAAGATATACCCAGGTGTAAAACCCGGGCTCATAACCTATAAAGGCTATAGCAGTGGAAGGAGTGGAAGGAGTAGAAGGTTATTAGTAGAACTTGATGATTGTGGGTCAAGGAATTGACCAATCAAAAAAAGGATTAAAGATTCAGAAAGAGCAGGAAAAGACGATTAGAAAGGTAGTCAGTTTGATGTAATTGGTTGAGAAATGCACATATTGATGATAATAATCTTTCTAGACTGGCTAGAGAAAAGCCCCAGCTTTATAGAGAGATTGCTGTCCAGTCATATGTTCAATCTAATAGGAGATTTGGACAATTTATCATAGTAAAACCGGGTAAGACGTGTCCTAAGTTTTAAGACTATTAGACGTATGTCTGATGCTTGAACTCTAACCTTATTAAAGGTTCTTATTATAGATGTCTTTTATAGTTATAATATAAGGAAGATAGGCTTTCTAAGGCATATTATATACTATTATAAAGCTAAAAATCAGGAGATTTTGAATATATTATTTATAACCTTATCTAATAAGAGCTAAAGGAGATATTTCTTTATTAGTTATATATTTTATATATAAGGACTTTATAAATCGGGGATTTAATAAGCTCCACGTACAAATGGCCCAATTAGAAGATCGAATTCTAGTCCAAGACCAAAATTCAGGCCAATCAAAGGCTAAGAAGAGAGGAAGGGTTTATAAAGACCTAAATGAGGAATTTTCTAACATCCAGAATGTAAAGAGAGCAAGAAGGCGAATAGAAACGCCTGAAATTGAAGATTCAGAATAGTTTGTTTTTCCTTTGTTTTTATTGGTTAGTTTTTTGATATTTAGAAAGTTTATTAGCTATTTTATTAAAAATCAGTTGAAATGGACCAATTAGGCCTCTTGGTTGTTCTTTTATATATAAGTGAAGTTGAATAGAGATTTGAGTTATTGTATAAGTGGGGCGGTCAGCTAAGCCCCTGATCCATAAGTGGGTGGCCTGACTTATTGGTTCTTCTCTGATCCCTGCTACTCTGGGTGAGTGTCCCCTCTCCCCAACTGTTAATAAGTAGATTAAGGAAATCGTGGGGTGCTTGAAGCCCCCTCCACACTGCTAGCCGCAATCAGTCACCCCAAACCCCACAAAATCAATACCACTGTCATCGTCATCGACTACTTAGCCATGTATTATGTGGCTTCGACCCAATGCAATGATGTCTGCACTAGCCAAACTTGGACATTGCTACGGAACACTGGTGGTTGGCTGGAATAGGGCAGCACATGATGCTTGTCCCGGAATGGAAAGCACAGAAGCCCCCCGAAATTGAGCAAAGTCTCAAGCCCGCATTCACCATCCGTCATAAACTTATACGTGGTCTGTCACTTGGACTTTCGGTAAGACTGTCTAGCTACTTGTTTCACAACCTCAAGACTCAATATTTTGTGCCATGGCCGATCGAAGCAAAATGGCTGAAAACCGACAAGTTCTCGCAGTTTCAACGGCGATACTCATCATCATTGGCGGATGGCTTCTAAAGTCTTCGCTACAGAAAAGAAAGTACAGACTGCCGCCTCAGGTGCCTGGCCTGCCAATTTTCGGCAATACCTTCCAGATTCCTGCTGTACAGCAAGGTCCTTGGGCCAAGAATCTGGCCGAAAAATATGGAGAAATGTTTGTCCTCAGTCTGCCCCTTCCAAGCACATATTTGCTCCTGTCTTCTCCGACAGTTTACCTTGTATTGGCATGCTCTGGAGCATGGAGAGTCGAGTGAACCATACTGATAATGCCTGATTCTTAGGTTCACTTGCAAGTTTGGAGGCAGCACGTGGGTTTTTCTCAACTCCTCCCGAGTTGTCACAGATCTGCTGGAGCGCCGTGCCGCCCTCTATAGCTCCCGCCCACCTTTCCCCATGACCCAAGGCATCATGTCCGGAGACTCGCGCATCGTCCTGATGCCGTACAACAACCGGTGGAGGACTGTCAGAAAGATCATGCACCAAATTCTCAGCGCCAGAGCTCTGGATGTTTTCATGCCTTTCCAGGACCTTGAGTCCAAGAACCTGATCTGGGACTACTTGGAAACTCCAGATAGATGGTGGGCTGCAAACAGTCGGTACGCAAACTCAGTCATCATGAGTGTTGTCTTTGGCAGACGGTCTCTGTTGGATGACCCAGATGTCGTTGAGCTGTTCGAGACGGTCGAGCTATTCTTGGAGAACCAGCAACCTGGTAAAAATCTGGTTGACGGGTTCCCTGTGCTCGAGAAGCTACCCAAAAAGCTGCAGTGGTGGCGTCCAAGAGGCGAAGCCATCTTCGACAAGACAGTCAAGTAAGTCGAGCGTCCACTTCTCGATGCTGTGCCCCATACGGTCGGATTTGATGTGATACTAAACATGCACCACAATAGGGTCTACCAGCGTGAAGTAGAACGTCTTGAGAGAAAGCAGAAGGAAGGTACCCAGCGCCGCTGCTTTGCCACAGACTTCCTTAAGACTGAAGAGGTGAAGAAGATGGATGAAACCCAGAAGCTCTTCGTTTTCGGCACTCTGATGGAAGCGGGAAGTGACACATCCAGGGTGACAATTGGTCAGATCATCGCCGGCGCTGCAACATACCCTGACTGGGTTGCAAAGGCGCGGGCAGAGCTGGAAGCTGTGTGCGGGCCCAATGCTGAAAGGCTGCCGCAATGGGAGGATCGCCGTAAGCTGAAGTATATCTCGGCGGTTGTGAAGGAAGGCTTCCGGTGGCGTCCCAACATCGCCGAGATTGGAGCGCCGACCATGTTAACCAAAGATGACGAGTACGAAGGCTACAAGTTTCCCGCGGGCACCATTTTCACCTGGAACGCCTGGGCTATTGCCCTGAACTCTAAGGAGTACGAGGACCCGGAACGATTCTGGCCTGAGCGATTTCTTGATGGGGATGAAGAGAATGCCTTGAAAGGACACTGGGCTTTTGGTCCAGGTAAGTGTTGATGAATGCTGCCTCTCTGCTTCTTCTCTCAATCTGCAACAACATAACATCGCTAACATGTATGAACCGATAGGACGCCGAGTCTGTGTGGGATGGAAGGTGGGCGAGATGAACGTGTGGATTGCCATCGCGCGCATCCTCTACTGTTTCGACTTCGCGCAGGTTCCTGGCAAGCCCATCGACACGATGAAGATTCCGCAGATTACAAAGAATGCGGCGCCCTTCGATGTGAAAGTGACCGTGAGAAGCCAGGCCCACGCCGAGCTGATCCGGCGGGATTGCGCAGAAGCTGTGAACACTAGATATTAGGATGCTGCCAAGTTCATCTGCCTCAGGTAATGGAACTGAACTACATGATATGATCTACCATTGAACTAAGACGATTGATATATATTGGACATGGAGTTTACATACACATACATAACTCGCTAGGCGCCAAGCTTACCCGCGTAGAGCACCCTTCCGTGCTGTGGTTCCGTGGCATACCCTATGGTAGGATCCTAGCCCGATTCGCCAAGCCGGAGTCCGTGGAAGATCTGCCTCTTGAACTGGACTGTACCAAGTTTGGGTGAGTTATCAACTCGAGCTGTCCGTGCAAGTAGTCGCCGTACCCATTGATTTCAGTGAGCCGACAAAGTTGCTTCTCCGACTAGTCCCTAGGTTCCGGTGCATGGAGTACTTCGGCTGCCCGCATTGCATACTCTGCCCTACGAGCCTGAGGATGAGTTCGCATGCCTTAATCTTGATATAGTGGTCTCAAACCCAAAGGACACCTCGCCACTATCTGTGATGAGATTGGTTCTGTTTGTCTGGATACATGGTATGACGCTGAACCATCAGATACCAAAAGCCGCAAGGTCAAGGGACATCAAATGACTGACGTAGGGCCTAGGCGGATCGCATGCCATGACTTTTGGCAGCTTTGCATCCGGCGTCTGTGGTATGCTTTGTTCGTCAAAGCGTCATCATCGCCTAGGACTGATTTTTATCTTGCAGATATGACGACACTGGCGAGCGATGCGCAGAGAAATGGGACTCATATCGTCTGGGTATCGATACAATACAGAACACACATTTTTTTCCTTTGGAGACGAGACAGCCACAAATAACCTCGCTGTCCCTTTAGCTGCTTGAAAGGTTAGTCTCTTAGACTGATAGCTTCCGAGCATCTAAAGTGGTCAAGTAGCGAAGAAATAGTATCTGAATGTTGCAACAATTAGTCTACGCCTAAGGCATCTTCGAGATAGATATGCGCTACTACTTAATATGCAACCAAGAAGTCAGTGAACCTCGGACTTGACCTTCCATCATCTTTAGACACCATGTTAGTCACATAAGAAAAATGCAATACTCGCTTCATTATCTCGCTCGGCAATGTAGTTTATGGTTGTTAAACGCACCAGCCATACATATCCCCTCAAATGGCCTTCATCCGATATGCGAAACAGGTCTGCTTCACTGACTACTCTTACGAGAGAGCTTGCCATGATCGTTAGTAATGACTGGATCTGAACGTAAAGCATTATCGCCGAAGCTATCTCACGTGTCTTTATATCATCTCCCTAACAGCTAGCGAATCGTCCTCGATGGCGCAAAACGCAGCTCGGATAGCGCTTATATCCAAATCAACGATAAGAACCACCTTCTTGTGCAAATTGTACAGTATCATGCAGGATTGAAGATAGGAAGCATCAATATATTCGGCGGACTCTCTGAAGTACGTCTCAACAGCTAAAACTAAACTCATACGTGGATCTCATCAAGGAACTCCAGAACTGCATCAATACACTTGCCGGTGGCTTCAGAAAATATCTCATGACCTGGTGCTTCAATCTCAACCATCTTGGAGCCTGGGACCTGCTC
This sequence comes from Dactylonectria alcacerensis, assembly GCA_029931735.1. NCBI lineage: Eukaryota > Fungi > Ascomycota > Sordariomycetes > Hypocreales > Nectriaceae > Dactylonectria > Dactylonectria alcacerensis. The sequence goes on along the minus strand of JAPMUZ010000009.1, from coordinate 3,094,617 downwards.
GGATATCCAGCGCGACTCACTCAGCGGCACAGCAACGCTGTTTGTAGGGGCTAAAATGAGATATGGCTTTTTGATGTCTTTCAAAAAAGGCCGAGATGTCAAATAGGTGAGAAAGATGACGTAGCCGGCTAGTCCTTCCTTTTCTGTCTTGGCTGCCTCGTCCAGCAACCATTCAAGGTAAGCTGAATCTTTGGGAAGAGTTCCGGGGGTTTTCGCCAGGCGTTCGTTCCACCCCCTGACCCCATGCTTCATCACAGCCTCAGGCCAAGACGACTCCCCTACAGCAAACATGTCGACAGCTGCTGGCGGCAGCAGTGTGGGGGTTGAGCAGGTGACGAGGGCGATAGTTCTTTCGGGGTACTTGGCGGCAAAGGCATGGCCAACCTCACCAGATGTCGCCTCGCCCAGGAAGATGACCTTTTTGATGTTGAGCTGGTCGAGCATGTCGACGATTTCGTATAGCATGGTATCGAGATCCCATCGATAGCCACCCTCGTATTCGTTGTTCTGTTGGTCGCTCCATGGTGAAAGGCGTTTGGGGAAGCTGGATTTGCCGTGACCCCGTGCATCACGCCGAATGACGACAAAGCGACGGGCAAGACGTGGCACCCAGCTGTACCACATGGCGGCTGTGCGGGCGCAGCCATGGTTCAGCATGATGACAAGCTTCTCCTCCCAAGGCAGCCAGGGATCAACGAATGAATCAAGATAATAATGGCTGACTTGGCCGTTTGGATGCGTCACATAGTAGCCCTCAGATTGGTCGTAAGGGCGCCGTAAGGTAGGCTTGAGGGCAGACTGATTCTGCGGCATTGCTGTTGATGTCGAATGGCTTGGACTTTCGGTCATCTCTATCCAATCTTCACGGGTTGATGTTCAGACTCTCTATAGGCCTCTTGAATAAGCTCATGAAGTTTCACTGTGGAGCTTCCCGTATTATCGAGCTCCTCCCGATCTAGATTTAAATAACGGCGTAACTCTCCAAGACAACCCCCTCCCCAGCCAAACCTGGCCTGAGTTGGGCTGATTCACTCCCCTTACCAATGGGCGCTTTTGGCCATCGACTAGTTCCAAATCGACCTCTTCAACTGCGCGTTCTTATGCGCATCTATTACGAGCTATACATCTTAGATGACAATAACCGTTCTGGGAGCAACAGCAACTCGCCAACCAACGAAGGTCTAGCACGCCTCGAAAACCGGTTAGGCTTCATAACACGGGGTTCGAGTGCATTACGCTTTTCCAGCCTAGCCCAATGTTCTAGCTACCTAGATGGGGAAGTGGGGTATAAAATGTATCCAAATTAAGCTAGAATCGCGTCTGTCCTTTTCGGTTTCTTTTAGGCCCCACTCCGTTGGGTCGATGTTGCTGTTCCATACTCACCGGGACGTGGGGGAAGCCTACGAATGGCACAACCAGCAAAGGGCTGTCTTAGGATAGGGCTATGCTATAGCCGTTTTGGCCGATATCGGGCATTGAGATGATTCTCCAGGGCAGACCTTAACACTGAGGTCTCCCAGGCCCTATCGTAATGTCTCTCAAAGAACTTCATTGCAGGTTCAAAGGATACTCATTGCCAATCAAAGCAAGTAAACATTTACGGTGTTGACAACCACAATGACTACTACCAATACAATTGTGGTCTTCCCAGGGGACAACTGTGGCCCGGAGGTGATGGCAGAGGCAATCAAGGCGAGTCATTACTTGGTGAATGCCTTATTCCCCAACACGACCGTCGAGATGATAACTCTTGAGATTCGAATTTAGGTCCTCAACGTCTTCGAAAACAGCAAGAGCCCAATCAAGTTCGAGTTCAACTATCAGCTTCTAGGGGGCGTAGGTAAATAAAGTCCAGGTTGAGGAAGCTTGTTTATTAAACAAAAGATTGAAGGGCTCCATCGATGCGACAGGCGAGCCCCTTACTGCTTCTGCTCTCGAGCTGGCCAAGAATGCCGACGCCGTCTTATTGGGTGCGATAGGAGGACCAGTAAGTCTTCCGTCAGCGCCTCGAATGACGACGCCCATCTCATGTCACAGCTAACATGCGCAGAAATGGGGTACTGGTCTGGTGCGACCCGAACAGGGCCTCCTCGGACTTCGCAAGGGAATGGATGCCTTTGGCAATCTCCGGCCTTGCAACTTTGCGGCCGAGTCTCTTGTCCATCATTCGCCCCTGCGACCTGAGATTGCCCGGGGCACGAACTTTGTCATCCTACGCGAGCTCTGTGGCGGAATGTATTTTGGACCTAACCGACAGGATCCAGACGAGTCCCTGAGCTCAGCCCAAGACGTCGACTACTACACGCGCTCGGAAATCGAGCGAGTGGCGCGGATGGCGGGATACCTCGCCAGGAAACATGACCCACCTCTGCCTGTCTGGAGTCTGGATAAGGCCAACGTACTCGCCGCTGCCGGGCGGCTTTGGAGACTGGTCGTGTCTGAGGTCTTCAAGAAGGAGTTCCCAGATGTGCAGCTTGGGCATCACTTGATCGATGTGGCAGCAATGCTCATGATCAAAAGGCCAACGGCATTGAACGGAATCGTGCTCACGAGCAATCTGTTCGGAGACATCATCTCGGACGAGGCCAGTGTGATCCCTGGCAGTCTCGGACTTCTTCCAAGCGCAAGCTTGTGCGATATCCCCGCTCCAGGTAAAAGGATCAAAGGGATATATGAGCCAATTCACGGTAAGTCATAAGTACCTGTCAACCCACTTGTTGACGCTCTCTCCTACTGCAGAGAGACTAATGGGTTCAAAAGGCTCTGCTCCCGACATTGTCGGCAAAGGTGTCGTAAACCCGGTGGGGACCATACTATCGGCGGCTATGATGTTGCGATACTCTCTGGGGCAAGAGGAAGCTGCTGCTGCCGTGGAAAGGGCTGTCGCGGACACACTTAATCAAGGATTCCACACGCCAGATATTGGGGGGTCCACCGGTACAACGGAGTTTGGCGACGCAGTGGTTCGAGCCCTTGAGGCTATACTGGCGTAAGAGTCTTTTTTTTTAAGCGTTCAATTACTACTTGAACTGCGTTTTCGCTCTATCAAGGAAGAATTGCTTCCACAATGAACAAGAAAGACGACTTCTCACACATTTCTGCCGTCTTCATGTACCCAATGCTAGCACAGTTGTTTCTAAACAGATGCAAAGCCATATTTTAATTGCTGTAATTACGAATTTCACCTGATCTAGCTCTACCGGATGCTGTTCTCATACTCAAGCGCCTCTTGCATATCCTTCTTCAACGTTTGAGCCGTCACCGTTGGTACTACAGCCAAAGGCGACCGTGGCGGACCCCCGTATTGGAATGCCTCCTGAAGGACAGCCTTGGTGCCCGAAATCCCGGCAGCCGTGTGAGGCCAGTCACCCTCAGATAGCAATGACTGCAGCTGAGTGGCCTCTTGAAATCGTCCCTCGGCGAACAGCTCGTACACCTTGACGACCATCTTGGGTAGAATGTTTGCGCCTCCGGCAACGACCCCAGACGCTCCGACAGCCAGTGCTTGTAACGTAAAGTCGGCGAGCCCAGCGGCAACCCAGTACGGCTTTTCTGGTTGCGACGGTGTCATGCCATCCATGGCGCGAGCAACGCGTGCAAGCTTGCCTGTGTCGCCGCACGTGAACTTCGTTCCCACGATGTTGGGGTGACCGTTGGAGATGCGTATCAGGAGATCCGAGCTCATGGTGATACCTGATGACACCGCTGGGAAGCTGTATAGGATGACTGGGAGTGGTGATGCGGCCGCTACCTTGATGTAGAAGTCGTAAATGGTGTCAGGTATCATGGCTGCCGTGAAATACGACGGCGGCAGGACAAGCACATGAGAGCCGCCGGATTCCTTTGCTTCCTGACAAAGTTCTATTGTCTCATGCAAGGATTGAGCGGAAGCGCCGACAATGACTGGCGTGTCACCATGTCCATTAGCGGCCAGGGTATCGACAATGCACTTGACAACCGTCTTCCGCTCTTGGCGGTCAAGATGTACTGCTTCGCCGTTGGAACCCAAGGCGATGATTCCAGAAACTCCAGAACCCATCAAACGCAAGATATGGTGCTTCAGCGTCTCGAGGTCCAGCGTTGAAGACTGTGTGAAGAAAGTCAGGGTGGCAGCATAGGCGCCAGGCTTTAGGTTTCGGTTCAGAGATGGTGTCGCCATGTTGATGAATGGAAGACCAAAGACTCGCAAAAGACTTTCACGGCTGTACGAGACTGTGCAGGCCCTATAGGGAGCACTTTATCATATATGATGCGACGGAGCTGATGTGTCACACCCAAGCTCTAGTTGAAACGAAACCGCCCGCAATGTCTGCATACGGTTGGATTCAACTTCCAACCGTTTCTTTCCGCGGGAACATTAGTAATTCGATCCGGACGAAAGGGCGGCTGATCATCGCGTCCTTATCGAACGGTGAAGCACTTGACATGTCCTAAGCCCATTCCCAATCCAGAAGCAAGAGTCCCCCACCCTCGCCTGTGGCGTAAAAGGGCATTTGAGCGAGGGTTATTACAAACGTATCTACAGTGTTTCTGAAGATGGGACACTGAAGATAACTAGTTGCAAGTCCCCAGAACTGATCTCTGTGCCCACTAGTACCATCTACTCTACATGTCTCTTACCTCAGTGTCATTACTGTACTGTGACATCGAACTCAGCAGCTACGCTTCGAATGACTACGTACTTGATTAACGTCGACGGCCTTGCCTCACTCAAGGATAAAACCATTTTGATCACTGGCGCAGCCACGGGAATCGGAAGGTCTGCTGTCCAGATTGCGCTTGGTAAGACGATGCTTGATAGTCAATCTGCTCCCTTTTCACTTGATGAGGAGATGACTGATATGTGAATTTTCTCTGCGCACCTGTAGAGAACGGCGCTAAGGTGGCTGTGGGCGATTGGAACGAAGAGGCAGCGGCGCTGATTGCACCCTTTGGGGATCGGGCGCTCTTCAAGAAATGTGACGTTTCAAACTGGGACGACGTTTTGAGTCTGTTCGAAGAGGCGCACAGCAAGTTCGGAGTGCTTCACAGCGTCATTTCCAACGCCGGCATCAACACTCATGAAGGCTTTCTCTCGGATGAGCTGGATGACGAGTCGGGAAAGCTATTAGCCCCCAGCCTAAAGTCGATTGACGTAAATCTTGTCGGGCCCATTTACGTGACCAAGTGCGCAATTCACTTCTTTCGCAAATGGCCCGACGTGGCCTGTCAGCTAGTCATCAATTCTTCAGCTGGCGCCTTCTTCCCTGCACCGCCCATACATCTCTACTGCGCGGCGAAGACTGGATTGCTTGGCCTCATGCGCGCACTCCGAACCGAGACTATCAAGGAGAACATTACCATTAACACAGTAGCCCCGTGGCTAACCAGTGAGTCTACCTATCCCGCCTCTCTGCCAAAATCCCCCCCTTTCAGGTTACCTGCCGCTCACATCTGCATCTAGTCACTCCGATGGTTCTTCCTGACTGGCTGCAAAAATGGGGGCATCTCCCTAGAAACTCGACTACAGGCGTTGCCAATGCGTTATTCCTTCCAATACTCCAGCCAAAGGTTAATGGCAAGTCATTTTTCGTGGCCGGAGACCAGATCATTGATTTTGAGGATACGCTTTATAACGCTGAACCACAATGGATGGGAGAACAGCTAAGCAGGGATGTACGCGCCGGTCAGAAGCTCTTATTGGGTGTCGATTAGAATTGGACAGACTCGATGTTAAAACTGAGCGAATATACAGTCTGCTTGCGTGTCACTACAGGATGCGGTCAACCCCACATCAACTGGTTTTGGGCTTCCCCCACATGGCACTTCAGGAATGATTATTAAAGACGGTAAATGGCGAAGAGGCTTGGGTTTAGAAGAACAGGAGAAGCATACTCTCATCAGTTCACCATCCAAATTGATCTCCAACATAGTCATGTCTCAGATCAACCATCCGCAGCTGGGCAGGGTGACGGGTACCAGCCAGGATGGCATCGCATATTTCCGCGGCATCAAGTACGCATCTCTAGCGTATGCATTTGCGGCTCCAAACATTTACTCGGAGCGTGCGGTGGACGGGCTAGATGCTACGCAATACGGGTGAGAGACTGCGCTTGGTTTGTGTATGGCTCTCATTCTCAAGTCTGACCACCATATCAACAGGCCTGGTGCCCCGTCTCCAACCGCTGGGTGTGACATGGAACTCGGTATCCTTCAGAAAAGCCTGCTTCACGGTTCATTCACTACCTCTCCTACCGAATGCCTGAATCTTAACATTGCCATCCCCGAAGATGTAAAGGGGCCGCTTCCTATTTTCGTCTTCATCCACGGCGGCGGTTTCGCCATCGGCTCCAACCTGGCCACAGTATGACTTGACGCGCATTGTCAAACTCAGTCAGGATATTGGAAAACCGGTTGTGGGTGTTCAAATCAATTGAGAGTGCCTTCTTGTTGCACATTCTCGATTCGCCGTGCCCTTTCGTTTGCGACAGCAATTGGACAGAGTGCCGGAAGCGGTAAGTAGCTGCCCTTGGAACCGCTGGCGTGTTTCGCTAGCTAAGGACCTCCTCTAACCAACTGTTCAGTTTCCGGTACATTCCATCTTCAGTCGAGCAAGCTGCTCTTCCAACAACTGGTCTCGATGAGCAGTACCTCTTTACTTATGCCGCCACTTCCTCTCCAAGTCGCTGACGCCATGTACAAGGTTGTTCTGGAGAGGATCCAGGTTGATGCATCTCAAAGCCCTGCAGAACAGTTGAAACAACTTCTACTCGTCTCGAACGAGTTGACCCTAACCCACGTCGGCCCTGATGTGACGCTTCACCCAGTCATTGACGGAGAGATCGTCAGGTCAAAGCTATCAAGCACTCAATGGGGCTCTGCAGATGTGTCGAGTGTTATCCCCGGAACGAATTGGTGCCGTCGACTCTTGATCGGTGATTGTCAGCACGATGTCAGTCACGTACACAGATCATCTTTACAACTGCGTCAGCTAATACGTGTATGCCTAGTCCACCATCATGAAACCCGCCTTCTTAGCACGAAAGGCGGGCATAGCTAACGCTTTTAAGAAGTCCATGACCAACCATTTGCCGTCAACTTGGGCAAACAACAGCAACGACAGCACTCCTCTCCAAGCGCTTTTGGGAGCATACAATATTACGACCGAGACCCCGGACGATGAGGCACTCACAAACATTTTACAAGTGCTAAACGACGCACTTTTCTACACTCCCGTATTCACGATTGCGCAGTCATTCCCGCGGCGGTCGTTCGTCTATCTTTTCAACGAGCCGAACCCATGGGATGGCCCTAGCCGTGGCGAAGCCGTGCATATTTTGGATGTCGCATTCCTGTTCCAGAACTTCAACGAGCACCTAGACGCCAAGCAGGCAGAAAGCGCCAGAGAGTTCGGTCGCGATCTCATAGCGTTTGTCAACGGCCAAGAGCCCTTTCCTACTCATGATGCTCAAGCCGGAGGTGCTAAGGTGTACGGACCTCCGAGCAAAGCGGGTAGCGCATTCGTCAAAAGCAAAGACCCTGCTGATTACGGCCGTCGCTCTGCCAATTGGCAGCTATCTCAAGCCTTTGGTTGGGATAACCTGGCCTTTGCATTGTCCCTGTTCATTGCAGGGCAGTAGTGCTGAGCTTTGTGCAGTACAAATGTCTGCATAGACTCAGATCAACGTTGGGGACCTCACTATCTATCATATTCTATCTTCACTAGCAATGAAGCACCATTCATACATCTATTTGTACTTGTACTTGTACTGCCTTTTCGCACCATCAAGGGATTCCAACTATCACACAGTCAGTGTTACTCCGGTGGGATGTCATTATTTAGGTGCTCCATAATTCCACCACATGACCTAAATGAGGAAAGTGGGGGGAGATTTCGCTCTCTTTAAGGGTTAGCTTTGCCCCCAACATCACATTGTGGCGAGACGCCACTCCATGCCAACTGTCCTCTAGTGAGATTCATCATGCTGTCTCACGTTGGTCCTAGGTTATGCTTTTTTTACCATCTGTTGCACAAAAGAACGGCGAGATAAAATCAAATAAAAAATAAAAGACTCAAGCAACATTGCCATAAAAACCCCAGAGTGATAAGTAGAGCCAGGTGCCTGGGAAATAGTAGGACCTTTTGCTTCTAGATAAGCCAGCTTTTCCCCTATCAGTACCAAATTATTACTATATCAAGAGTGTAATCAAGGCGCTTCATCGTTTACCTCACATTCTCCTGGAATTTTCATGGTCAGCAAATGGTTACGGTAACAGAAGAGCCACGGCTAACGGAACGTACCTGGAACCTCTGTTTAGATTTCAGGGAGCTAATAAATTCTCGAGTCTCGTCTTAGCATGACCAGTGCTGAGCAATCATATCAACCAGGACCGCAGCCACGTCCTTGGCCATCTTGACATGGCCACAGATGTATAGATGGGCAGGCGAAGCTGATGGGTCACGGCCGAGGGCCTTATTGCTGCCGTGAGATACTGCGAGTTTAGACCTTGGAAGCGGATGTCGGCCGGCATCTCGTCGTCTTGAATCGCTACCATCAAGTAGATTCTGCACGTGGAGACGGTGCTCGAGGACGATCTGGAGTAGTAGCGGGCTCCAAATGATCCAGAAGGACGTCAAACGGCAGCGGAGACCACGTGGTCCCGTTGCTTGCCTTGTTCAGTAGCTTGGCGATATTCATGTCTGTTTGTCACCTGGTGGTGGAACAACTCCTTGTCTTCGGCGAGCCTTCCAATAGAACTCTTTGCCTCCTCGGTTGGTGCAAACGGGGTGATGGCTCCGAGCGTGGGCCGTGAAATAGGACCGCGAATATCGACATAGTATCTTGCCATATTCTCGCGCGTCGCAAGACTCGGCATCTCGCTCTAGCGTCTTCAGCAGGATGGCGCCAACAGCTGTCTCACTCTGTCGATGGGCGCGTAGAACGGGTTGCGAGCGTTGGACGGGCCGACCGTCATTGCGTGGTGCGTCAGCTTGGCCTCGTTTCTCTCCCCGAGGTAGAAGACCTTGGACTCGAACACAGGTCCGAGACTTCTTCCGGCTGCCACAAGGCGAAAGCAGCTTGGGCACCCGAAGAAATTTCCCGAAGATGTGGTCTTCCAGTTCGTGTACGGTAGAGTCGAGGCCTAGCTTCTCGGGGAAGATCCGCGCCAGACGCTTGGCGTATGTTTCGGCCGTCCCAGTCTGAGCCGAAGAAGATGATTGCATCCTTGGGTGAATCCTAGGAGTGAGATTCGCCATCGTTGGCGAACTTGTCTTCAAATGCTCCCGTCTTGACTGCAGGCTTATCCTGCAGCAGTGTGGACTTGGACTTGAACTACTATGGATAAATGACGAGGTTAACTAGCACCGCTAGCACTAGGGTCTGGGTCACCTAACTTATTGGACCGAGAGGCGGAATATCCCTAGTAGAGGCATGAAAAAAACAGCTGCCCCTAGGGAGCCTTGGATTGATGGGCTGACATTGTTGCTACTCCAGATCTGTCTGGGTCAGGTCATCTAGCATTCTGAAAAAAGTAGGATCAAAGAGGATCAAACCGCAGACACGTCTTGGAGTTCTTCTTCGGGGCGATGGGGTCACATATGTACTGACGTCTTTTTCGTCATGTTGTTGGGCATGCAACTATTTCTAGCCAGTACCACCCTTCCCCATGTCCTAATCTCCTACACAACCCCACATTCCCCGATGCTCTTGAACTTGTGAGGCCTGAGGTCTGAATTGGCGGAGGAGGTGGAGCACATTAGCCCAGCAACTTTGTATATCCTACATGGTACATATGTTAGCCACCGTGCAAACTGGCAACTGGGTGTCCTTCGAGACCCTGTGATATCGCCGACCCTCTCCCTGTGGTTAACCAATTTCGGTAAAGCTTCTGAAAAAGCCAGCTAAAAATCCAGCTAAAAATCCAGGGGTTGGACTAGGTCGTCCTTCCCCGCAAAGGGTTCCCGGGGTTCTCGGGGATGCAGCGACTGTGGCTCCGAGATTACGCAGCAGTGCCAGCCTCGCTAAGTGGCAGTCCCCTCGTTATTGGGTACTAGAGTCGTTAGATAACTTACGTAGGTTATTACCTAACGCTTAACTTACCTACCCAGGTAAGCAGTGAAAGGGAGGCCGGCCTCTAAACACAGTTCCCTTCTTCCCCATTGGCTCGTAATTACTGTGATAGAAACGCGGGGTAATGCTTCAGCTACGGATTCTCGGGTAGTACAGCGAACCCCGGAATCAATCCGCTCCTGGATCCAGATGAGATGCTTTCGTGTCTCCAAATTTCATCATCATCATTATCAGCAGCAGCAGCAGCATCACGCCCGCAAATTACCGTTACAGTTACAGCTACAACTACAGCTACGGACACAGACACAGACACAGACACAGACATGGTCGGCTCCTCATTCCACATCTTCCGGGCCCTTCACCCACCTGGCAAGGCCACTCAGGGAGTACATACCTGCCCGACCTGCTTCAAGACCTTCACGCGAAGCGAGCATTGCACGCGACACCAGCTCTCGCACAACAAGGAGCGGCCCTTTACGTGCCAGTTTTGCGGTAAGACGTATGCACGAAAGTAAGAAAGCTGCCAGCCATGATAAGTCGCTATAATCAAAAGAAAAAAAAGAAAAAAAAACAAGGAAGAAGACGGTTAATAGTGTATTGAAAATAAACAGAGATCTAGTCAAGCGACACGAGCGGACGATACACGCAGACGAATACTCGAGGCAAATGGAAGCCAAAAACACCCAGGGCAGCTCGAACAACGTCGACGGTGACCATGAGCAGGATCAAGACCAGGACCAGGACCAGACGTCGCCGAGGCCAGAAAACCCACAATCATCCTCCACTTCCGATTCCATCACAGTGCAGGTCGTCCCGATGATGAGCCTAAATCCGCGCAAAAGGCCACGCCATGAAGCAGACGAAAAGGCCAAGAGCTCAGCGACCGACCCTCCCACGACGAGGCTGCCAGGTTCCATTTCCACAAAGGCCACAACCGTCGACGATACGCCAAACGTCGTCTCACTGGAAGAAATCTCGTCTGCGAATCATGGCTTGGCTCAGCCGAGGCCTTCGGGAGACGAGTTCGTTGGCCCCGTCGCGGAAGTCATGACCGCAGCCCCCTCAAATTCTGCGACTGTGACTGTGACTGTGACTGAGACCGAGACGGAGGCTGAGGTTGAGGCGGGCCTCGACACCCTCGACACTGGCTATTCGCCCGTCCCGGATCCTCTCATGTTTATACAGTCTTTAGATTTCCTCGGCAGCGACTTTGATGACATGGCGGGCGCATTCCACTTTGAGTCAGGCTCCGGGATGCCGCACAACGACGCGAGCTTTCCGTGGCAACACACTCCTTTTGCGCCTCTCGAGTTACAGAATCACATATTGGAGCAGCAGCAGCAGCAGCAACAGCAACAGCAGCAGCAGCAGCAGGGCCTCAGGTCAAGTGATGAGTCGCTACTGACACCCGAAAGCAGTGGCGGGGAGCCTGACCATCCTACCCACTCGGCGGGCGATTCTCCCGGTAGGCTGCCCAAGATCCTCAAGGAGACACCCGCTAGTCTGCCGCGGATCCTGATAGACGACGATGCATACCGGCATCTTCAGCTTGATACCTGCTCGCGGCTGAAACAGTCCCACGTCCCTATGCCTCTGAAGAACCCTTGGGAAGTGCAGCTTATGCTCAATGGCTACATCGACAGCTTCCATCGCCACCTTCCCATCCTCCATCTCGCCTCGATGAAGCCGAGCCAGACGCCGAGCCCCTTGATATGGGCAATGTGCTGCATCGGAAGTCTGTACCGCCTCGATCGAGAAAAAGCACGTCGCTTCCATGCGTTGGCAGTCTCGATGCTGTCCTCGGATACCAATAACTGCCGGATTTTAGGGTCGCCGCGGTCCTACGAACGCCAACGAAGCATCAATACGGGAATGGAACCGCTATGGGTCATGCAAACTCGCGTGTTGTTATGCTTTTATGCATCACTCGGCGGAGACCACGACGTCGCGGTTGCTGTGTTCGACGAGCTAGGTCTCTTCACAAGGGTTCGTACTGTAGTACCTTTATCTCCGAGCTGGTGAGCTACCTAGTGTGATCATTTGCTGACCATCATGCCACTCTTTCCTGCAGGATTACCGACTGCGCCGAGATTACCTCCGACGTTCTCGGCCTCCGCGTCGCGATACCTGGGAGGAATGGATTGAGAGGGAGTCAATGAAGAGACTGCTATGCGCCATGTTTATGAAGAGCAATCTGCTCCTCATCCTGTATGATGTGGTGCCCGGGTTCGACACCAGCCAAGACCTAGACATTGAGGCGTTGGAGGAAGAACGGCTGTGGAATGCTCCCACTGCGGCCACGTGGGAGGTTATGCGACAGGAAGTCATCCCTTGCACCAAGAGCATACGTGACATCCTCGCCGATATGCTCTCCGAGATACCACCAGATGAGGACGACGTTGCAGAGTCCTACGGCATGTCCGGGTTCACAGCTCTCGTCGCGGTGCATGCCGTCAACATACACAACTGGCATCTTTCCCAGGTCTCACGAACAATGAGAAGGGGGATGAAGACGGCGGGGATTGCGCCCAACGCCATGCTGCAGCACTCTCTCGCGGCCTTGACGAGATGCCGCGAGGTTCTGCGTCTTTCACGTCCCAATGGCGCCGAGCCCATGTGGGACGATCCCGAGGGGCCGCTGTTGTTCAACTGCGAGGCCATGCTCCGAGCCGCCTACGCTCGCCTGTTCACCGACGCCAGCTTGCCGCAGCGCTTCACCATTCTGTGCGCTTCCTCCGAGGACAGACAAACTGCCCTACGAGAGTTTGTTGAGGCCAAGCAGGAGCGCAGTGCCTTGATGACCAAAGCGGTTAGTCACGTCCTCGAGTCGATCCTGATTCCTATCAAAGTTGGTTATTTGCTGGTGCAGAAGACGGCAGCATTCTCTTGGAGCGTCGAGACTGCGGTATCTGCATGGGCGTGTGGTCAATACCCCCCTTCCCCCCTCTCTATAAGTTGTCTCGGGAGGAAAAGCTAACTCGACATGTGTCTGCGACAGTCTTCCTCCTCTGCAAATGGGTTTATTGCATCGAAACGCTAAAACCTCAGGACGGTCCCAAAGACCTGGAATCCCGCCTCGTCTCTCAGGTGAAGACGGCTTTGCACAATATGGGGTGCGAGTACGAGGAGGGGCGCTCCCTGGCGGCGGCTCTTGGAAGAGCATGGGCCTCTTTCCACAACGACGTAAGTGATGATCTACGTATTTCTCGGAGTCAGCGCATGTCCGGGACCGTTACTAACGGGACTGACAGGTCTGGGTGTGGGGAATCACCGCGCGGCTGGGACAGAATTTGATGGAGCTCGCGGAACTCTTCGAGTCAAGCTATGAGGAGCATTGTCGAGACGCGACGACGGGGTCGAATGAAGAGTGTGAAGACTTCGCGCCCCTCATCTTGGAGAGGGAGGGCCTTATAGTATAGATGGATGGTTAAGATAATGTAGAGTGAATGAGCACCGAAATGAGGACGATGGCCAAGTTAAAGGCGACTTTACTAGTGGCTAAATACGAGATATGTAGACACAGTCTAGATGGGACGATAAAGACAAACTACTGTACGATAACAGCAGATTTCTTAACAAATCATACGAGTCTGCTTCTGTATTTGTCCAAGATTGGCCATTTGCCAAAGTACCGAGCCAAACTGCCGCCGGCATACAGTCGTGGTCACATTTACTAAGCTGAGGGCATGCTCCAGTTCCTGAATTTGCCCGCCATCTGGCACCCCATCACCCACTTGCCACAATGGGCAAGATGATGTGAAAGTCGCAATCTGAAGGCACGACTTGCGGATTATCCACTTTCTACTGGGGAAATTCCCGCCCGAGGAAATCGTAGTGTGCTCTCTAGGGTAGGTGCTCCTCCGGGATGCATTGATGGCGCTTCGACATCAACAACCTAGGTGACTACACGCTGAATGGGCAAAGCAATTCTTAAAAGGCAGCTATAGATAGGCTTTCTCTCAAGTGAGCCTTGACCGAACTGAGACTGTTTCCATAAAATGTCACGATTGGGGAGGAGCATTATGAATAATAGGTGGTACGGCTAGTTAAAACTTGCTCGCATTGGTTACGCCACTCGGATTGTTACATCTCTCTAGTCGCGAAACTTTGCGAACGATATCTACAGAATGATACTAGCCGTATGTTTGATACACAAGTCTATAACCCTTAGGCTTTCTTTGCAAGTATTTGTTGCAACGAGGCGTGGGGATAATTCGGGTCCCCACTGAAAGGAGTATCTACATAGTCCTTAGAGGCCTCTCTTTCTCGACTAAAATTACGGACGGGCGGAATGACCTAAGTTACTATTGAAAGCCAGCCGCGGCAGGAAGCATAGGAATATTGTGTTATGATTGATCTGACTAGCTAGAAAAGGGAAGACGCCGCAGTCGGCTGTATGATTAGCGATGTCGGCTGTTGCCTTACAAATTAGGTGTAAATCGGGACGGTGGCTAAACCCGGATTGTACGGTCGGATCCACACCAACAGTTACGTAGCTGGTGCGCCAACCCGCAATGAGAGGTGTCAGATAGTGGGGGTTGACACACTTCCTATCATGGTTAAGCTGTAGTCTAGATCTAGGTCCGAACCCGGTCTTTTCTGCCCCCACCAATGCCGAGTTCTCTCGCATGGACCTATGGTGTAACTTAAGCGTAGAGACTAGTTACCCTATGATAGGAAAGTCGACCAGCCTCGAAGCCGCATAGCTGATGATCCTGGAAGGGGGTCTCTGTTTGGCAGTACCTCGTCGCTTTCTGGTCATATAAATGCATACTTGAGCTTTGCCCTACGGTATCCTCCAAACGGATATAGCCTCGTCTCTACTCCAGATACTCAAGGTTCTCCGGTGGCAACGTTCATACAACCATGTCGTCCTTCCAGCCTCCACCAAAACTGTCCGACAAGTACTCTGGTATCCCAGAGCGCCTTCTTGACAAGGCCACGGCGATGAAACGCGAGGTTGTCGAGCTGTCAACCAGCGAGATCGTCCCTCGTCCCTCGAACGTTGAGCTGCCTGTTATCCCTTCGGGATACTCCCGGCCCCGATTCAATCGAGCAATTGAGTCACTCAGAACCCTCATCGGACCTGAGAATGTCGAATTGAACGACAAGCCCCTGGATGATGGCTGGTAAGGAGCACACCGTTGCACAATGTTGTCTTCTCGGCGCGTATCTAACGAGTGACAATCAGGTATCTTGAGCGTATGTACCCGGATTTCAAGTCGGTTCTCGTCCAGTTTTAACTAGTTTTTACAGATCCCAACACCCACGATGCTTTCCACTTGGTTGAACAGGAAGAAATGGTCTCCGCTGCCACCGTGTATCCAGCATCGACCGAGGAGGTTGTCCATATTGTGAGATGGGCCAATGAATTCGAAATGCCCATCTATGCCATTTCTATGGGTCGCAACCGTAAGATTTGGCCTTTGGAAAAACTGATGACTTGCACGTCCATCTGCTGATCACTCCCAAAGTCGGCTACGGCGGTGCTGCCGCCCGGGTCCGAGGCAGCGTTATCGTGGATCTTGGCAAACGCATGACCAAGATCCTCGACATCAATCCCGATACGTGCACCTGCCTTTTGGAACCTGGTGTTTCTTTCTACGCCCTCTACGAGGAGATTCAGCGTAGAGGCCACCATCATCTGTGGATTGACGTTCCCGATCTTGGCGGTGGTTCGGTGCTCGGCAACACAGTCGACCGAGGTGTTGGTTATACGCCTTATGGAAATCACTTCGAGTGCCATTCTGGCATGGAGGTTGTTTTACCAACCGGCGACGTAATCCGCACCGGCATGGGGGCACTACCCGGAAACAACACATGGCAGATCTTCCCATACGGCTTCGGGCCGTATGCCGAGTAAGTCGAAGAGAAGAATTACGGCCCAGGTCCTGCGGCTAATAGACACTTTCAGTGGCATCTTCACTCAATCCAACTTTGGCATCGTTACCAAGATTGGTATGACACTGATGCCCAACCCCGGTGGATCCGAGGGATTCGTGAGTAGCATGCAGAGCCAGCCTTGGACGATTCCGGGTTCTAATGTTTGCTGGCAGATGTGCACCTTCAAGGAAGAAGAAGATCTGGCCCAGATCGTGAGTGCACTTCCACCGGCAGCTGTGCCATAGTTCAAGGGGTAGGCTAATATCGGACCTAGATTGAAGTGGTTCGCCCTCTGAGGATTAGGAATATCCTGGAAAATGTTGCTCAACTCAAGCATGTGATTCAAGAAGTTGCCTTGCTCGGCAAGCCTCGAGCCCACTGGTACCAGGGCAAGGGACAGATTCCTCTTAAGCGACTCAGGGAGATCGCCTCGACCCTGCCTTGCGGCGACTGCTCCTGGGTTTATTACGGCAATGTCTACGGGTAAGGCTGGACCAGAGCGACAAAGTCTAGGTCTGGAGGCTGACAGGATTTGCAGACCCAAGAAAAACAGAGATGAGAAGCTCAAGATGATCCGTGACGCATTTGAGACGGTCCCTGGCTCGCGCTGGATCCCCAGGGGCAGCTTACCCAAGGATCACTACATGTTTTCTCGGGAGAAGATTGCAAGTGGTGTCCCGGAGTTCGAGGAGCTCAGGTGGCTCAATTGGCATGTATGTCTACCTGAACAAGAACAAACGAGCTGCTGTGCCGCGGGTGCTAATTGCAAAAAAAACAAAAACAGAAAAACGGATCTCACGTCTTCTTCAGCCCAGTATCAGCGCCACGAGGCGAGGATGCTATGAAGTTGTTCAAAGTTAGTTCATTGCTTCAACTAGAGGATTGTTCTGTGCCTCGTTCACTCACTCACACAATTTGGTAGATTGCCAAGAAATGGCACGACGAGTGCGACCTTGACTCTTTCCCGGCGTGCTGCATCGGCCTCCGCGAGATGTACGTGATTGTCAACATGGTGTACGACCGAGGAGACCCGGTCTCCAAGGACAACGCGTACCGCTGCATGCGTGGCATGATCAAAGATGCAGCGGAAGCAGGCTTTGGAGAGTACCGCACGCACTTGCTGCTCTCCGACCAGGTTGCTGGAACCTACAGCTGGAATAACAATGCCTTGATGAGGTTCCACGAGTCCATCAAGGATACCCTGGACCCCAACGGCATCCTGGCCCCCGGGAAAAACGGCATCTGGCCGAGGAAGTACCGCAACAAGGGGTGGGAACTCGGCGAGAATGATCTGGGACCTCGCACTCAAGGATTGGACGTTTCGCATAAGACTAGGGAGGCGAGAGAAGGTGGTTTCAAGCTGTGATGAGATGAGTCCTTTTTAGGCATGTTGCCTTGTGTGTGTATTGTACAGCATCCTATGGATAAGTCTGAGTAACGCGACGGCCGTGCTCCGTGGTCTGATCTACCTTCTCGTCGGCCAACAGCCGTCGTTCATCTCGCATGTTCGGAAGAAGCACGAGCATGCGGGCAAGCAGCTTTTTGAGGACGGGAATGCCTGGGAAGCCTTATCCAAGATCCTTGCGGCCATGCTCGATGACCCGAGCTTGGATGGTGCGATCCTGATTGTTAATGCCCTCGACGAATGCAAAACGAATCGACACCAGCTTCTCGACTTTGCCAAGCCTTCTCGCGTCAAGTGGATCGTGTCTAGCCGCAACTGGCAGGACATTGAGGAGAAACTATATAATATAAAGCAGAAAGTCAGGCTGCACCTCGAGCTAAACAAGGACTCGATCTCCAAGGCTGTTAATACGTACTTTAGACACAAGGTAGACCAACTAGCATATGATAAGAAATACGATAAGGAAATAAGGCAAGCTATTAAAACACACTTAACATCCAATTCTGACAGCACCTTTCTCTGGGTGGCCTTGGTTTATTAAGAGCTTGTAAATATTAAGATGGTCTAAAAACAGCACACGCTCTCTAAGTTAAAGTTATTCCTGCTAGGACTTAATCCCCTCTATAAGCAAATGATAGAATAAATCTCTGATTTAAGTAATATAAATATTTATAAGAAGATACTGGCTATTACTTCAGTTATATACTGATCTATGTAAGAGTTAGGGCCGATAGAGCTGTGGTCTTATCAGATAAGAGGCCACGTGACATAGGCTAGGCTAGCTCTTCAGCGAGGGCTCGCTAAGCACTCGCTAAGTGAACGCTTATATACTACCCTATACCTGCCTTCAGATCTTTTACATAATACTTTAATAGACTAACCCTTATAATTCGTTCACTTCTATATCCTAGTGGATTATTAATACATTATATAAAATAAGAAAGAATATATTACTAAACCTAAGTATTACTAAGTGAGTGATAAGCGAACTGTGAATAAATATAGGATTATTTACTTAAAACCTTATATAAAATGAAGCTAGAAAAAACTTTAAATTACTAATTATAAATAATAAAGGATTTTAATTAGAATATAATTTAATTAATTATTTAATTTAAAAAGAAATTAAAATAAGATTACTTTATATATTTTATAAAGATAGCTTTTATAAAGAATTACTATTATTTATAGTTTAATAATTAGTAATTAAGTATTTATTAAAAAGTCTATAATTAGGTTTTAAAAATAATAATAATAGAATATAATTATTTTTTTATATTAATGTATATAATAAGCATGCGATGCATCCAAGTATATAACGCACTTATATTATATACTTAAAAGGGTAAACTTTAAATTTTCTAAAATAGGCTGTATAATCTTAGGAATTTTAGAAAATTAATTTTAAATAATTAACTAAAAAAATCATAAGTTAGTATTTTTATTAGATTTTTAACTAATTTATTTAGCTTTTTAAAATTATAAATAAGAAAAGAAACAGTATGAATAAGATTTTTTAAAATAAGTTTATAAATATAATCTTTTAAAAGTCTAAAAAAATCTTCACTTATTTTTATATACTTATTCAACCTTTATATAAAATATAAGCTGTTTTAAGTTTAGTTTAAATTTTTAAAGAATTTTTAAAAAAGTACTGTTTTAAGTATAAATTAGAAATGTGTTATATACTTAGATGCATTGCATGCTTATTATATACGTTATAATATAATAATAAAAATAAGATTAATATTTTTAAGAAAAACTATTAGAATAACTTATTAAAAGCTTAGATAAAAAAGACTTTAAAAAATAGAATAAATTATTATACTATTTTTATATAATATTAATTAGAAGAATTAATAAAATTTAAATTAATAATTAAATAAAAGTAATAAAAATAGTAAATAATCTTTAAATATTTATTAAAATATATTAAAAGATCCTTTAGTTTATAATTAAACTCTCTTTAATATTATAAACTTAATAAAGAGATTACTTAAAGAACTTTATATACTTAATATAGAACTAATTTATAGCCTTTTTAAAGACGCTTTATATAAACTTTAAATAAAAGGAGGTTAAACTATATAAAGAACTTATTGCTTTTTAATAGCTCTTTAATTAATTATTAATAGAATACTTTAATATATAAAGATCCTTATATTCTTTATTAAAAATAAAGGACTTAAAAAAAGATAAGATATTTATATTATAATACTATTATAGACTTTAAAATAAGATTAAAAAAGATATTTAAAAGATATAAGTTAATATTTTATAAGCTAGAAAACTCATATTAGAAGTATAATAACTATAGTAACCCTATAACTAATATAAGAATATACTCTTAAGCTAAAGTAAAAAGAGAAACTACTTTAATAATAAGTAAGAAAAGCTATAAAAAAGATATATACTAAAGACTCTAATATATATATTATAAAGTAGACTCTATACTCTATAAGAATAAGAAAACTTAATAAAAAGTAAGAGAAGAAGTAATTAGTTTAATTACTTAGGATTAAGTAGTTAATAAGAATATAGTAAATACTTAGTAAAGTTAAAAGATAATTCTTATATTTAGTATTAAAACTATAATAAAAAGGGCTATTTTATTAATAAGTATATAGTAATTAAAAGAGCTTTTAGTAAATAGAACTAAAGAAGCTATTAGAAAATAGTAATTATATAATAATTTAATATAAAAGTTAAAAAGATTAACTTATTAGAAAATAACTAAGTATAGAGTCTAAAGATATAATTCTTATATTAAAACCACATTTTATATTAATTAGTCTAATTGCTTAATATAAAGTCCTTATATATAAAATATATAACTAATAAAGAAATATCTCCTTTAGCTCTTATTAAATAAGATTATAAATAATATATTTAAAATCTTCTGATTTTTAGCTTTATAATAGTATATAATATACTTCAGAAAGCCTATCTTCCTTATACTATAATTATAAAAGATACCTATAATAAGAACCTTTAATAAGGTTAGAGTTTAAGCATTAGACATACGTCTAATAGTTCTAAAACTTAGGATATGTCTTACCCGGTTTTATTATAATAAATTGTCTATATCCCCTGTTAGATTAGATATATGACTAAATAGCAATCTCTCTATAAAGCTAGGCTTTTCTCTAGCCAGTCTAGTAGGATTATTATTATTAATATATGCATTTCTTGACTAATTATATTAAACTGACTACCTTTCTAATCGTCTTTTCCTGCTCTTTCTGAATCTTTAATTCTTTTTCTGATTGGTTAATTCCTTGACCTACAATTGCCGAGTTCTACTAATAACCTTTCACTCCTTCTACTCCTTCTACTACTATAGCCTTTACATAATAAGAGTTTAATATATATTTAATAATAAAGTCATTAAGAAGTAAGCACTTATATATTTAATTAATTAGATTTATTATCTTTTTAAATAGATTTATTATAATTATAAGAATACTATTTAAAAGTAAGATTAAAAATACTATAATAATATCCTTTAGTCTATATATAATTATAATTAGAAAGTCTTTAAGTCCTTTCTTATTAGCCTAAGTATTATCTTATTAGCTTAAGTATTATCTTATTAGCCTAAGTATTATCTTATTAGCCTAAGTATTATCTTATAGCTTTTTATAAAAGTCTTAAAAGTAAAGAATATATTCCTTTTAAAACACTCTAAAAGGCATTATATTATTCTTATATAAGAGTTATATTAATATAGCTTTTATAAACTTAAAGTCTTTATAATTATTATATATATTAATTATCCTTTTCTTATTAGGCTTAAGCTATTTTATATAAAAATATAATAAGGCTAGTTAATTAATTATAATCTCTTTTAGCTATTTAAATAAGAATATTTTTAAAGTATAATAAAATGATCTCTTTTTATAGTTAATAATAGTGATTTCTTTACTTTAAGTAGAATAGGCCTTTAGTAAGAAGTAGATTTATTTATTATTAATAAAGCTGCTTATAATAAAGGCATTAAGTAAGAGAAAGAGTAGAGGATTTATTTTAAAGAAGGCTAGATTAAAAGGAGGTTATTTAATAATAAATTATTTAATTAAATAAATTATAAAGTTATTTAATAACCTAATATTATAATAATAGGAAGATAAAGGAAATAAAGGGTTATAGTTAAAAAAAGGGGGTTTTTACTATAGTTAGTAATAAGATTTTAAAGATAGGGTTTTTAAAACTAAGTAATATAAGCTTATAAGTATTAGTAAAGCAGGCAGAAATAAAGGTAAGTAATTAATTTAGAGAAGTAAAAAGATCAAAGAGCAGAAGGTTATAATAATAAAGTTTATATAATAAGTAGTAAAGAGAGATTAGAAGTAAAAGCTTAGTTAAGAAGAAAAAGGGAGGGGGTTCTAAGGGCATTATCTAAGCTAATTAAAGAGTAGTAATTAATGAAGTAAATGCGCTAAATAGTTATAATTAAAGGGTAATGAGTTTTAAAAATAATAACTATTATAAGAAAAGAGATTAAGTTATATTAAAAAAGAGAAGAAAGAGAGAAATAGCTTTTAAAGTCTTAAAATAATAAAAAGTTATTTATTTTCTTTACTAACTATACTTTACTTATTATGCATTAATCTTAGTATACTTATTTCCTTTACTTTAAAATACTTCTTTTTTCTTTCTCTTTTTTTCTTCTTTTTTCTTCTTCTTTATATTTTATTAACTTTACTTAATTAACTTATTAATAATAGCTTCTTCTAACTTCTACCTTTCTAATATTACTAAGGTCTATTAAAAAGCCTTTCCTAATATATATATTTATATAATTAATTAGTTAGAAAGTAATAAACTCTCTTTTTATATTAATTTAACTTAGAATAGTTATTATAAGACTTTATTAATTAAAAAAGAGTAAAAAGAGGCTTACTTTATATTAATAAGTATTCTCTTTTACTTAAAACTATTTAATTTAATAGTTCTATAGTTTAAAAAGTACTTTATTATTTAAATTTACTTATATATAGCCTTTAATTATAGTAATCTCCTTCTCTTTATTAAGTTTACTCTTAAGAAAGAGTTACTTAATATTAACTCTATTAAGAAGTATATTTAAGTTTAAATTTATAAGGATAAAATAGTTAATATAGTTTTAAAATACTTAATAAAATATATTTCTAATTAGCTCTTTAATTAATATATATTCTTACTAACTTAAGCTACTTTTATCAGTATTTTATTAAAGAAACTATTTTACTAATTTAAGTATAAAAAGGCTTTAATTATTACTTTCTTTAAATATTAAAATCTATTATTTTATAAATATTATATTTAATTAAGTACTTTAAATTATTTTATAATTAAAGAATATTATATATAATTATTTTATACTTATTAATCTATCTTAAGGTTTATAAATAGGAAATATATAAATTATATTTAAAATACTAATTCTTAATATAAATAGTCTTTTTTTAATCAGTATTTAGCTTTTAAACTTAGTTTTAATACTTCTTTTAATCTTTTATTTAATAAAAAGTGTTTTATTAACCTTAATAATTAAGTAATAAGTATTCTTAATTATATAAGCTATTTTTATATTTTTAATAAATTCTCTTTAGCTTAAGAAAATAAGTCTTTTTATAATAAAGCTATTTAAAATACTAAGAAGCGCACTATTTAAAATAAGTCTATAGGCTTTTTTAAGACTTAAGTCTTTAGTTTTTAATCTATTAGTAATAGTTTAAAGTTAGATTAATTCATTAATTCAGTTTAGCTTATTTCTTATTGTTAGAGGTCACTGAGCAGTAAAAGTATAAGTTTTATAGCTTATATAAGAATATTCTTATAAAGAATAATAAAGTAAGAGATATATGAAGATAAGAGTGTCTTATCAGAAGATAGTTTATTATAGTGTATGGTGATAGTGTATGATTCTATTGTATGAGGAAATAAGCCCTAGGGGTAGTCCTTCTTTTATAGACAAATTGAGCCGGCAATTATATAGTCACTAAGACATAAGGTATACCATTAAGAAGCCCAAAATTTCAGCTATTTAGTGGTATTATTTTTGTAATTATATGTCAAGCAAATGCCGAGATATTTTGATTTCAAAGCACGGAGGAATTGAAAGCTTTGATTATAAAGCAAAATTGCTTGATTTCAAAGCACGGACTAATATTAGGCCGATTAGCTATGATTGGTTATATAGTGTGAACAGTGTTATTAATACTGTATTTTATTATATTTAAATAGAATTTTATATAGAATTTTTAAGCTTATTATAAAGCTTAAAACTTAGCTTATTAAAGGAGATATATATATTTATATATTTATTTGAGTTTAACACTTATATACTAGACTCCTTTATTTAGTAATTTTAATACTTAATTTAATTATAATAATATAGAATAAATAGAATTCTATTAATTAGCTCTTTTATAATTAACCTTTCTTTTATATAAAGTATACTTATCTTTTTATAGTACTATATTTAGCTTATTATTTTAAATAAGTATAGCTTTTATAGTTTTTTTTATCTTATAGCTCTAGAGTTATTTAATTAATTAATTTATATATTTTATATATTAATTCTAATACTTATTTAATCTTAAGTCTAATTTTTAAACTATAAATTTATAAGGCTTTTAATTAACTAAGATATTAATAAGTAATAATTATTTATCTTTTTTTACTTCTTTTATTATACTCTTTTTTAAAATAATAATAAGTATAAACTTTAAATATATTATTATTTCTTACTCTTTTATCTTACTTAAAGGGATTTAAACTAGTCTTTCTAGGCTTAGTCTTTATATAAAAATTAGATCTCTAGTTTTCTTTCCTTCTAAGTACTAGTACTAGTTAGCTAAGAGAGAACTTTAGAGCTTGTTTTTAATCTATCCTTTTCTTTTAGGCTTGTTTCTTTATTTTAATTTATTTAATTAATTAATCTAGCTTAAGGATTACTATAAAAAAGGCGCTTTTAATAAGAGAGAGCTAAAGAATTATTACTTAGTGTTATAGGCTGGGGCCTGAGTGTATATTCTACTACATCTCACCGCCTCTATAACTATCTAAGGCTGGGCCCATATCGGGCCCACGAAGGAGGATTCCTTCCTCCTCAGCTTTTTATAGATCAATATATGGCTAGTCCCTTAGCATACCTACTTACAGGCCAGCCTCTTATATTATAAAAAGCTCAATCCTAAAGCATATAATTAAAGAGTAAATACTTAGTAACCTTAGGCTGAATGTATAATGAAGTTATTATAATTACTTAAAGAACTAATTAATTAATAACTTAAGAAGCAGAACTAGTTAGTATTATTAATAAAATGAAAGAATAAATAGCTTAACTTTAAAAAGTAATATAGTTATAATAACTTTAGTAAGTCTTATTAGAGCTAGAATAATTTTATAGAAATATAAATAAATAGAAAGATTAGGTCTTTATAATATAAGCTAAGCTTTAGATTAATAGAACTATTATTAGTAATACTAGCATTTAGTTCTATTTTATATATAATTTACTAAGGCCTAAGATCTAAGCTATAGTCTTAGCTTATATATAATATATTAAAGAAGAGTGAAGCTAGAATTTAGTAACCTTATTAGAATACCTTAACTGAATTTTTAATAATTCTAATAAGGCTAAGAAGGCAGGCAAGTAATTATAAAAGCTATATTAAAGAAAAAAAAGCCTTTTAAAATTCCTTATAAAGTTTAAGTAAACTCTTTATAAGGCTAGTATAGACTTATAGCTTAATATAAAGATTATTACTTTAACTAACTGCCTTAGTAAAGAAGTTACTTAATAATTAAATAAGTAATTATAATTATTAAATAATTATAATAGCTTTATATATATACTATTACTTCTTAATAACCCTCTAGTAATCTAGCTATAGTTAGTAAATAGGTTAATAATAGACTAAAAAACTAGTAAAGTGAGCTAAGTAATGCTTAAAGCCTTACTTAAGTAAAAGCAAGAATAGTAAAGTAATAGAAAATGCATATATTATAGCTTTTTAAAGTACTAAGTAAGCTAGTATACTAAGCAACTAATAAAGTTATAATAAGTATATTATAATAATAATATAAGCTTATAAGAGTCTGATTTAAATACTAAGAAGCCTATTAGTATCTATAATATAATACTTATTATAAGATATTTAAATACTTATAAGTTTAATATAGAGTAGTTATAATAGAGAGCATAAGAACTTAATAAGAAGAAGGCAATTATAAAGAATTAGAAAGGGGGAATGATATTATAGGCTGGGGCCTGGGTGTATATTCTACTATATCTTACTGCTTCTATAGCTATCTAGGGCTGGGCCTGTATTAGGCCTATGAAGGAGGATTCCTTCCTTCTCAGCTTTTCATAGATCAATATATAGCTAGTCCCTTAGCGCACTTACTTACAGGCCAGCCTCTTACACTTAGGCTTTATTAGCTATCTTTATCTTATTAAAACACTTTAAAGTATTTACTATAATAAGTAATACTAATTAGTAATCTATCTAAGGTTTTTAAGTAATACTAGCCTTTATTTAAGGCTATTTTAATTCTATATAGCCTTTACTATTTAAGCTTAAACTTAATTACTATAAAAAAGTCTGTTTTTTTAGAGTTATTATATTATAATACTAAATTACTAACCTTTAGTAAGGCTTTTTTTAAAATATAAGGAAATCCTTAATTTATTTTTACTAGTTTCTTCTTTTTAAACTTAGTAACCCTTTGCTTTATAATCTCTATATCCTTATCTAAGAAAGAAAGAGTATAGATTCTAACTACAAATATTTAATTAGATATTTATATATTATTCTAAAGCATTATTTTTTATATAAGCATAACGTACTTAATAAGCATGCACTGCATCCAAGTATGCGCTATATTAAGATTTTCACCTTAAATTATATTTTTAAAATAATTCTTAAAAATTCAAATTAAGCCTAAAATAGCTATAACTTTATATATAGCTTATTCATTATATATATTATTTTTAAGAATTATTTTAAGTTATATATACTTATAGCGCTAGTAGTATAAAATTCGCACTGTTTTTATTAATATTTTTATTTATAACTAGCTTAATAAATTTTTTAAAAGTCTAAAAAAACACTAGCTTATTAACCTTTTAGTTAAATATCTAAAATTAAATCCTTAAAAATCCTAGACTTATATAACCTATTTTAGAAAATTTAAAGTTTAGCTTTTAAGGTATATAGTATATGTGCGGCGCATACTTAGATGCGGCGCATGCTTATTAAGTACGTTACCTTTTTTTATTAATTATATTAAAAGTATTTTTAATTACTAAATTATTTATAAATAATAAGCATACTTTAGATAATATAAGATATTATAAAAAGTATTCCTTTATTTTAGTAATAAATAGAATTATATTACTTAATAAACTATTAAATAGTTTAAGCTTTAATAGCTTAATTATTTCTCCTAAGTTATAGTTATTATTTATAATTAATATAGTAAGTGTTATAAGTATGGATTAGTTCTGCATTTACTATTATAGACTTTAAATAAGAGTGTAAAGTTATTAAACCTCTATTACTATTTTAATATTACTTAATAGGGTTATATATATTAAGAGTATAAGTATAACAGGAGCGTCTGGAGTGCTGGACCCAGAGTGGGGTCAATATATAACTAAAACGCATAAAGCAGGCTATAAGGACTATTAATATATATACGCATATACGCGCCTGCCCGCTTTCTCTTTCCTCTTCATCATAGTATTCTTATAATATAATAATATTACTTCTTAAGTTAATCTTATCTAGCTTATAATATTATATTATAATCCTTTATTCTTTTTACTTATATCTTAATTAACTCTAATGCGTATTAATATAAAGTTAATTATTATATTAAATCTAATTATAGATCTGCTTATTTATAGTAAGATATAAGTATAAATAGTAAATTACTATTAATTAAAACTAATTAGTAATTAATATAATTAAGAGCTTTAAGTTAGGTATATAAAATGCTAATAAAGAGAGTATTAATAAAGTATACTAAGAGAATGCCTTTTATTAGTAAGTCTAGTAATACTTTACTAAGTCTATAGATAAAGATAGTAAAGGGACTATTAATACTAAAGATAATAAAAGGATATTTATTAGACCTTTTATATAACTTATAGTAGATTCTATTAAAGAAGATTTAAATACTTAAACTTATAAGATTATAGATAATAGCTGATTTATAGTTTATATAAAAGACTAAAATAAGAGATTTAAAAACCTTCTAATTAATACTAATAATATTAAATTAATAGTTTAAAAATACTTTAAAGTATAAGCCTTAATAATTTATAATTTTACTAAGTAATTAGTAATTAGAGAGTAATAAGATAAGCTTATTAAATTATATAATAAGTATATTAAAATAACTAAGTAATTTATTAAAGAGTATAATAAAGCAATTAAAGCTAAAGCGATAGCCTATACTAAGGTAATACGGATTAATAAGGAACTAGTATAATTAAAAGTAATATAGTATACTGCCCCTCTTTATAAAGATATACCTCTTAGAAGCGAGATAATAGTTAAGACTAAGCTATACTAAAAGCAAGAGAGTGACTTACTTAAGCTTAATAATAGTAAGGAACCAGACTTTAAAGACTAGCTTATTAAGGCCAGATATAAGCTATAATATAATAGCTTATAAGACTATTCTAAAGAGGAGGATAAAGTATATTATATTTTCAGTCATTATAAGAGTATTATAATTACCTATTTATACTCCTATATGCTTAAGAATATAGAAGAAGATACCTTTAAGATTACTAAAGATATCTTCTAAGCCTTAATAACTCTCTTTTAAAATAAGAATAAAAAGATTAAAGTATAAGAGGAGTTTAAAGCTTTAAAATACTATACTAATAGTAGTTAGTATAGCTTCTATATTAAGTTCTTAGCTATAGTAAATAATACTAAGATTCTTAAAAGGGATTAGAAAGAAGAGCTTTATAATAAAGTACTAGTAAAGATAAAACATACTATAGTTATATAATACTTTACTAAAAAGGTAAGCTTTAATATCTTTATAATAATACTTAGTAATATTATAATAATAAAAGAAGCTTATATAAAGACCTTAATAAAGAAGGATAGTAAAAAGATTAGTAAGTTATAGACTAATAAAAGTAATAGTACTACTATTAAAAAAAAGGATACTAAGAAGTTAGTAATTCTAATACTTAAGTACTTAAAGACTAAGATTAATAGTAAATAGACTTTTAAAAACTTAGAGGTCTATAAACTAGCTAAAGAAGGGAAGTGCTTTAAGTATAAGAAAGTCAGCTATATTTACTAAGAGTATCTAGAGGGAGGCGAAATAAACGAAGTTTATACTAAGGCTAAGAAAGCAGAGCGGATAATTACTATTATAATTCCTAATGAATTAGATGAGTTATCCTTTAAGTTAGAAAAAGATAAGTCCTAAGGAAAGTCTCTTCTTTAAGACTTGAATTATAATTACTAATCTTTAATAAAAGCTTAATTAATATAAATAAATTACTTAATAAGGAAAAGCTTTACTATCCTAATATAATAGTAAGTTTAGAGTTAGTAATTAAAGTTAAAAGTCTATATAATACTAGAGCAAATAGTTATATCTTTATAAATAAGGATCTAGTCCTAAGAATATACTAATAACTATAAAGCTATTAAATCCTAATCTTAAAGTAAGGACTTATTATTAAAGAATATAAAAGCGGATAATAATAGATTACTTATATTATAATTATAATATATATAATAAGCTTATATAATAAATAAGCTTATATAATAAAAATCCCTTAACCTATATCTTCTCTATTTAATTAATTAATTCTTAACTATAAAATATATCTAACTCTAATATTAAAAGTAGAATCCTTCTTATACTTTAGGCCTTTTAAAATGACTTAAAATTAAAGCTCTAATACACTATAGAGATCTATAAAGTTAGCTGTATACTGTTATAGTACTAGCAGAAGAGGATTTAATCTAAACGCAATTAGATCTCTAAATTATATAAGCTATCCGATCTAGAGGAGTAGATTATTATTCAGTTTATCCTTAACCTAAATTTATAAGGATTCTTTTTATAACTGTATAATATTAAAGAAATAGCTAACTAATTGCTTACTAACTATAATGTGTTATTTATTAGTAAGCGCTAGGCTTCTAACTTTATTAGGCGATATTAAGAGCTTAAGATATGTTTTTTTTATAAATATAATTATTAAAGAGCTAAATATAAAGATCTAATTATTATTTATAATTAGTTTAAGCTTATAAAGAATATAATTATAAAATATAGTATTAATCTAATTAATATTTATAACTTTAATAAGACTGGTTTTATAATAAGTATAATTATAAGTAGAATAGTTATTATAAGTATAAATAGATATAGAAATCTAAAATCAGTTTAGTTTAGAAACTAGGAATAGGTTATAATTATTTAAGTAATTAATATAGAAGGCTAGACAATCTAGCTATTTATTATAACTATAGGCTAATATTACCTTACTAGCTAGTATTAAGAAAGTAATCTCTTAAGTAATTAAGCTATAATAATAACTTTAAATAGCTAGATTAATAATAAAATAGGTCTTAAGTAATTTAAGCACTTTAACTATTATATAAAAAATTAATTAATTAGTTACTATTATTTTCTAATCCTTAATAAGGATAAAAATTATTACTTTATTAACTTTAAAAGATATTATAAATAGAATAATATTATTATACTTTATATAATGTATATAATAAGCATACGATGCATCTAAGTATGCGACGCATTTCCAATTTATACCTAAAACAGTACTTTTTTAAAAATTCTTTAAAAATTTAAACTAAGCTTAAAATAGCTTATATCTTAGATATAGGTTTAATAAGTATATAAAAATAAGTAAAGATTTTTTTAGATTTTTAAAAGATTTTATTTATAAACTTATTTTAAAAAATCTTATTCGCACTGTTTTTTTTCTTATTTATAATTTTAAAAAGCTAAATAAATTAGTTAAAAATCTAATAAAAATGCTAAATTATGACTTTTTTAGTTAATTACTTAAAATTAATTTTCTAAAATTCCTAATACTATGCAGCCCATTTTAGAAAATTTAAAGTTTACTCTTTTAAGTATACAGTATAAGTGCGTCGCATACTTGGATGCGTCGCATGCTTATCATATACGTTATTGCTTTATTTATCTTATTTACTTTAGCCTCTTAATATTAAGTGCTTTAAGTTATTTAAAAAAGCCTATAATTAAGAAATTAAGTAATTAATTAAATACTTTATAACTTATATTTCTAAGACTGAGTTCTTCTTAGCCTTTTATATTACTTATTAAGCTACTATAATAATAAGTAATATTAAAGGGGGTTTTTAAAGGGCTAGACTTACTCCTTTAGACTTAGAAAATATTATATTAAAGCTTAATATATAACTATAGACTTTAATATTAGCTATAGAAGAGGTCAGCCTTTCTAACCCTTAGGTCTTAAAGACTCTAAAGATAGTCCTTAAGGCTAGTTTATAATTTAAATACTTTAAAAGATAAATAAGAAAGCATTAGAATAGCTCTTTAATATCTATCTTTAAGGCATTTAAGTTATTTTCTAAAAGAATAAAAGTAATAATATATTAAATAGTATTATTAAAGTCTAAAAACCAGATCCTTTAATAAGTAAATAAGACCTTTAGTAAGTAATATAGAGTAAAAAGAACCTACTTATATTAAAAAGAGAAGATAATTATAAATAAGGGAAGGGGTGAGATAGATTAGAGAAATATTAATATATAAGTAGTAGCTAAATCGTTAAGAAGTAGTAGTTAAGGGAGGTTAGTAATACTAAGAGAAAGGTATTATAGAACTTATAGAAAGGCTAGTTATAATATAAGGACCTATTAGGCTATAATTAAGACCTTTATAAATAAGGATAGTAATTAATTTTAATTAATTAAATGATTTATTATATTTTTATTAAAGTTTTAATTTTATAAGTTAGTATTTTTATTATATAAGCTTATTTATTATATAAGCTTATTATATATATTAATACTAAATATAAATAGTAAATAATAGCTAAATTATTTAATATTAAAACTTAAGATATATTAAGATCTAATTATTAAAAAGAAGTAATTTAAAAAGTATAATATAAAAATCTCTATTAAATATTACTACTTATAATAGCCTAATAATAAGCCTAAGGATTATTCTAATAATAATATTATAATACTAATATCTTTATTAAAAAGCCTTTGCTATTTAAGGCTAGTAAACTAAGCTAATATAGAATAATATAACTAATTAAGCATAGAATAAAAGAAGGCCTATAAGGATTGGATCTTTAGGAAAGGAGATTGCTTATTAAGAAAGTAATAGTTAAATAATATTAAAAAGAATATAATTAAGATAAATAAAGTATTAAAGGATATAGTGCTCTCTCTCTTAATAAAGGACTTTAATACTAAGCTAATAATAATCTAAGCTAACTTATTATAATAACTAATAATTAATACTAAAGGAATTATAATTAAAATTAGTATTATTAATACTAGTAAGTAGTAAGAAAGAGTAGTTAAGTAAGAGGATACTAAATAGATTAATAAAGTCACTTTTTAAAAGATTAATAAAATTATTAAAAAATGATTAAAATAAAGAGAAACTAGAGAAGAGAACCTTTATAAAGATATACTTAAATTAAAGGAGAAGGTAGAGTTAAAGTTACTTTAATAGTACTTATACTTATAATATGCTTTTTCTAAGGCTGAGTTTAATACTTTATTACTCTATTAGCTAAGTATTAATATAAAGCTAGAATTAAAAGAGCTAATTTTTAATAATTAAAAAGTCTTACTAATATATAAGTTAAGTTTTAAATAATTAGAAGTAATAAAGAACTATATTAAGGAATACTTATAAAAAGGATTTATTATATTAATAAGTAATATATTATATATATTACTAGTCTTATTTATAAAAAAGAAGAATAGTAAATAATGCTTTTATATAAACTATAAGAAGCTTAATAAGTTAATAATAAAGGAATATTATATATTACTCTTAATAGAAGAAACTCAGTTAAGGTTAGTAACGGTAAAAGTATTTATAAAACTTAATATTTAATAGGCCTTTTATTAAATATAGATATCTTTAAAATCTAAGGATCTTATAGCCTTTAAGACTTAATATAGTACTTATAAGTATAAAATAATACTATTTAATCTAACTAATAGCCTTTTATACTTCTAAACTTATATTAACTATATCTTAATAGATCTTTTAAATATTTATTATATAATATATATTAATAATATTCTTATTTACTTAGAAAATATTAAAGATTATAAAATATATATTAATATAATCTTAGAATAACTAGTTATAATAGGATTATAAGTAAATATTAATAAATTAGAATTCTATATTATAAAGATAGAGTTCTTAAGCTTTATAATTATAATAAATAGGATTTGAATAAATCTAAAGAAGATAAAGGCTATTATAAACTAAGAAGAACTAATAAATATATAAGAAGTATAGGCCTTCTTTAAGTTTTATAACTTCTATTAAAAGTTTATTAAGTTTTATAGTTAGATAGTATAACTATTTATACTATTAATAAAGAAGGGAATCCTATAAAGATAAACTAAAGAGAAGATAATTATAATAAAGGCTATAAAGTTAGTAATTTTATTAGCTCTATACTAGGCTTAGTATAACTCTCTTTATAATATAATTATTAAGATTAATGTATTAAAAAGTATAGTAATTATAGTATTAATTTAAAAGAGTAATAATAAAGACTAGTACTCTATAGCTTTCTTTTTTAAAATAATAAATAATATAAAGATATATTACTTAATTTATAATTAGAAGATGCTTATAGTAATATTAGCTTTAAAAGAATAGAATACTAAGCTCTTAGAGCTCTAATAGTAATTCTTAATTATTACTAACTATAAAGCTCTAGAGTACTTTTTAATAAAATAATATCTTAATAATAAGTAAGCGCAGTAAGCAGATAACCTAATGCCTTATGACTTTAAAATTACTTACTATCTAAAGTAAGAGAATATTATAGTAAATGCTCTATTTTAGAAGTTATCTGAACTAGTTATATAAAAGGCATAATAAGAAGCTGCATAGAATAAGGTACTCTTAAGTTAGGACTTAGTAATTAGTTCTATTAACTATAAGGTCATGGCTGGCTCCTATACTAAACCCAGTTCTAAAGAAGGGCTAGAAGTAGTATTAATTAGGGCTAAAGCTATTAAATCCTTAGTCAGCTCTAGAAAAGAGGCTATCCAAGCGCTAGAAGGATAAAAGCTACTTAATGCTATCTTCTAAGCTAATAAGGCTTCTTTTTAATCACTACTCTACTAAGAGAATATAAAGAAGAAGGCTAATAATTAGATAATAAATAAAAGTATAATTTACTAAAACTAGTGCATTTTTATTCTAAATAAAGGTATTCTTTAAATACTAGTTATTAAAGAGAATTACTATAAGCTTAATATAGCCTACTTAGGATATAATAAAACTATTAAATTAGTTATTAAAAGGTTCTAATAGTTAGGCTTATTAGCTAATATTAATTAATTCTAAGCAAATTATAAACTATATAAAAGAACTTATACTAATAGAAATAAGACCTTTAGATTACTATACTTATTAAAAGTCCTATACTAAATATAGTAATATATTATAATAAACTTCTATTATATACTTAAAAATAAGAATAGATATAATTATATATAAGTAATTATTAATTAGTTTAATAAGATTGCTTTTTCTATATCTTATTATTAAATAGTAATAGTAAAAGACATAGTATATATATACTATTACTATATTTACTAGGTTTTTAAAGTACTAAAGATAGTAATATTAGACTATAGATTATAGTTTATTACTACTTTTATAAATAAGCTATATAAGCTTATTAGAATAAAGTAGAAACTAAGTATAATAAAGCATCCTTAAATAAATAAGAATACTAAAATCTATAACTAGTACTTAAATTACTAATTATAACTATTTATTAACTATTACTAAGATAATTAGAGTAAACTATTACTATTAATAGACTATATATAAATAAATCTTTATTATAAGTTACTAAGTATAGAACTAATAAGACTATTACTTAGCTACTTATTCTAATCCTAACTTAATTAGAATAAGAGAACTAACCTTAAGAGCTATAAAATAAAAGCTGAATATTTATTAAAAGAGAATGCCTAATAGTATACTAAGCAGATTATAGACTCTATTAAAGTTACTAAGTAAAATCTCTATTTAGTATAAGAATAGTAAATTTACTAAACTAATAAGAAGTATTAAAAACTGGATTTTATAGTTAGAAATAAAGTCTAGGTTAATATATATAAACTTATAAATATAAAACTTAGCTAAGTATTAGACTAAAAGAAAAAAGAGCTATAAATTATTATAAAATAAATTAGGTATTTATATTATTTAAACTTACTCTTTTTATAATATATAAATTTAATTTTATATATAAATTAATTATAGTATTATTCTAATAATCTTATATTAAAATAGAATAAAGACTTATTATTATTTAAAGTTATTAATAATATTAAAAAGTATAAAGTTTATAAAGTTAAAAAGTTATAATATAATAAGTATAATAAATAATTCTAATATAAAGTAAACTAAATTAAATATAATCTTAATAATAAATAGTATTTTATTAAAAACTTTAAGAATATATTAATATAATTAAAAGAGTTCTATAAAGAATATTTAAAAGTACTTAAGCTATTAAAGTAATTATAAGCCTAGGTTAATATAATTACTATAAATATAAATATATTAAAGCACTTTAATAATAATTAACTAATTAAACTAGGCTAAGGGCTTAAGAAAGTATAATAGAAATAAAGAGTCTTTATTATTTAGTAATTATAAGAATTTAATAATTTATACTTATATAGCCATTTTAAGCGCTTTAAAGAAGGGAGTAATATAATAAGAGCGTTTAGAGTGCTAGACCCAGGGTGGGGTCGATATATAACTAGGATGCATAGAGCAGGCTATAGGGGCTATTAATACGTATATGCATGTATATGCCTGCCCGCTTTCTCTTTTCTCTTTATCGTAGTATTCTTATAATATAGTAGCATTACCTCTTGAGTTGATCTTATCCGGCCTGTGATAATAAGTATATTACTTAGAGTAATAAGAGTTCAGTTTATTTTAAATATACTAATAGTATAAGGTATTACTTAAGTTAATATAATAATATATTAAATAAGAGCTATTAATATATAATAGTTAGGCTTATACTAAGGCTTTAAAATAGGTCTAAAGTATATAATATTTATAATTTAATAGATTAAATATTATAATAAGTAATATAAGTTATAGTTTAATAATAATAGAATAGTAGATTTAATATAACTAAGTATATTAATAGTTAGTAAGGCTATCTATTTATAAAGGTATTAAATGAGTGTTTATATACTAGTTAGTAATTAGATAGTCTTAATAGTCTTATTATAAGTCTTATTATTAAGAATAGCGATATTATTAATAAGACTATTAGTCTTATTAATAAGAGTCATAAGTAGGTTATTAAGATTTAGTCTTTCCGTATAGTAGGCTGTACTAATAGTAGTAAGGAAAAAGTAGGTACGTCATAGTTCTGCCAGTTGTGACCGCCTGGTCTCAACCTGGGCCGTAACATAATTGAATTACGACTTAGAATTGCGACGAGCTTGGAATGCGACGAATGCAGAGCCCTCATAGAGCTTTTATCGCATGACGATTTTGCCTTCTGATATCTAGCTTTTCTATCTAGCTTTTCTATCTAGCTTTTCTACTTAGCTTTTCTATCTAGCTTTCTAGCTGCTTAACGCATCTCGAAGGGTTGATTAGGACAGCAAGGCTTGCACCCTGATACAGTAGAAACTCTAGTCATTCTGAGTTGCTATTGTCTTAGGCTTGGGTTTTAGGCCCTCACACTATTATTTACTATTAGTTTTTTTTTTTTTTAACTGTTTAACCTCTGGCCCCTCTCTGAGTGTGCGCTGCCAAGGATCATAACCTTAATATACTTGAGATTTGACAGTAGGACTTGACACAAAACATAAATCTGAATAATTCAATGATTCTTGGATGAAAACTTTTTTAGTTCACAATTGGACGCGATGGCTGCTCGTGTCTGAATTGTGCTGCCTAGTTTTAGTGATCAATCACCTGACAGGCTGACAGTCAGCCGTGTGGGCCTAGTTGCCGGGATGCCGGGATTTAGCTTTCTTCGTCATCTCCATTCTTTCTCCATGATGCCATTTGCATGAACAATGAGAATTACGATATCTTTCCAATCGAGTAAAGCCCTCTTCGCAGCCGCAAGAGATGAGCCAGTTCCTTGAGACTGTGACGAACGGCGTCTCGGACTCTGCTGCGCGATTTCGTGTCTGGCTCGATACGTCACAAGGCCGTGGAGTTCTCAAATGCACCATTGCCTACACCATTGCCAGTCTTGCGACATTTATCCCGCCGCTGTCCAACTTCCTTGGCAAGCCTGATGGAAAGCATGTCGTGGCAACCATTACCGTTTATTTTCATCCAGCCCGGTCCGCGGGTTCCATGATCGAGGCTATCCTGATTGCAATCGTGGCCGTCGCTTACGCCGAGGTTGTATCTCTGCTGTCCATGGTTACTTCGGTGTTTTTTGGGTCAACCATGCACCTGGTGACGGTATCACACGTCCTTGTTATCGTCGTGTTTATTGGTGGAGGCTTTGGACTCATTGGCTGGGTCAAGCAAAGAATGTCAAACCCTCTCGTCAATGTCGGCAGCACCCTCGCATCACTGGCCATCATTGGCGTCGTCACCAGGGAAAACCACGTCATAGCCAATGTTTTTTCCAACGAAAAGGTCGCACAGGTGTTCAAGATGCTCATCATGGGAATCACCACAACAGCTGCGGTGAATTTGCTTCTGTGGCGGAGCTCTGCGCGCCAGTCACTTCGTCAGACGATGAACCGCGTCTCAATCCCTCTCGGAGACATGTTGTATATGATCACTGGCAGCTTTCTTAGCGCCTCTGAAGCCGGACTCTTGTCGGACGGGTTTACGGCCGCTTCTACGCACTATTCCAAGTCCCATTCTCAGATGATGAAGGATATGAGAGAAGCCAAGCTTGAGCATTACTTCCTCGGCTATGAGCAGGTCTATGACTATGAGGCGTCTGTTGCAAAATCCATGGAAAGTCTGGCGCAAGCCCTCGGAGGCCTTAGAAACGCAACGCACACTCAGCTCGAACAGTTGAAACATCCCCCCAATCAGCATGAAACCGGAGATGCTGCCCCGAACATGGCCCGAGAACTTTTCGAGCAATTCACTACCTCGATAAGCATGTCCATGTCGTCTCTACGGCAGGATATTTGCAGGATTCTGCATGAACCACAATTTGGACAGCCACCAAGCTACGAGGTCAACATTGACGAAGATCTACGACGAAACTTGATGGGCTCACTAAACACATTCAACGCAGTGCGATCAGAAGCCCTTCAAGGACTATACGACCGTATAGAGCACATGAACTCGGGTCCGGAATCAATACGGGCCAGCTCGGAGGAACTCGCTGCGGCTTGCGGGCACTTCACCTTTAGCTTGCAGGCATTTGGTGAAGACGTGATGCAATATCTAGACGTCCTAGACGACTTGGAATACGCTATTTTACACAAAAGTTGCAGCTGGCGGTGGCTCCTCTGGTGGAAGGATGGGAACGCAGAAGGACGCAATAGAGCTATCAGGTTGTTCGAGTCTGCCGAGTCGGAGAATTTGACACACCAAAGACAGCGGACAACCACTACTCAGGATGATTCAGCGGCAGTACCTACACCAGTCGATGTTAGGACTCGGTACGCTGCTCCCAACGTGAACAAGATATTGGCATGGTTCTGGCAGAAGCTCTCTGAGTTATTTAAAAAGATGGCGCGAGATGATAGTAAGTACCAAGGTGCAATTCTGTGCAACATGACTGACTCTCGGCAGTTCAATTTGGGCTGAAAGTCGGCATTGGAGCTGCTCTGTGGGCTATGCTCGCCTTCATCGAAGAAACTCGAGAGTTGTATAACGAATGGCGCGGCGAATGGGGCTTACTGTCATTCATGATCGTCTGCTCTATGACTGTTGGCACGTCTAACACGGTGGGCTTGGCCCGTTTCATTGGTACTCTTATGGGAGCTCTATTTTCCATCATCAATTGGAAAGTGAGCCATGGTTATGCCGTGCCCCTCATATTCCTAGGCTGGCTTACCAGCTTTATAAACTTTTACATCATCGTACAGCACGGAAAGGCGTCACTGGGCCGCATTAGCCTGCTAGCCTATAACGTGTCAACATTGCACGCTTATGGTCTGGAACGAAAGGCAGATGCAACAGACGAGACTGGCAGTGAAGGGGGCGCTCACCCCGATATTCTAGAAATCGCAAAGCATCGGGCCATTGCCGTTACAGCCGGCATCATCTGGGGTCTAGTTGTTTGCCGAGTCATCTGGCCTATCTCGGCACGCCAAAAGTTCAAAGAAAGCCTCTCGGTGCTTCATCTTCAGATGGGTTTGATCTGGAAACGCGGGCCGCTCGCCGTGTTATTTCGCAGCGATGGTTCTCAGAGCTATCTCAAATCTGGCGAGCAAGCCGCTCTTCAGCGGTATGCTGCCAATCTAGAAAGCTTGAGACAGTCTGCTGCATCCGAGTTTGAGCTACGCGGTCCTTTCCCGATGGAAGTCTATGGCCGTGTTCTGCAAGGAACGACCAGAATCCTTGATGGCTTCTACGGGATGAGTCTGGTAGCGCACCGCAAAGGTCATCTCACGGACGGTGAGAAGGCTTTGTTGCAGTACACTGCTCGCGAACGCGCCATTCTGTGTGATCACATATGCCAAGCATTCCAAGTTGTCGCCAGTTCCACGATGCTGGAGTATCCCTTTGCGGACGCCACACCCAGCATCCTCTCGGCACGCGAGAATCTGCTCAGCAAGATCTTCCAATTTCGAAAGGAGAATCCAACAAATCCAACCGGTCAAGGAAGCCAATTCGATAGCGATTCAAGTGATCTGTTAGTCGAGGAGAAGGATTACGCCCTGTTGTATGCCTATGCTCTTGTCACAGGCCAAGTGGCGGATGAGTTGAGAATGGTGGGCAAGGAAATTGGCAGTTTGTTCGGTCTACTCAATGAGGATACACGACTTTTAAGATAATCGATAAATGATGGCTTCGGTGCTTTTTTCTCTGAGATACTTATGGACCAACCTGGCCCTCTGGCTGCCTAAAATAAAGCTCTCGATATTAGATAGTGGTGATAGTACGATGTTGTTTAAAACACGGCCCTTTTGGCTTCGGGTAAAATTCTATCTCGCGACTCTCGTTCGGTTCGGGCTGGCCTTTGGTCCGCTCCAGCTCATGTTCATCCTAAGTTGAGATCCATCCACTACACCGTTATCTCATCTGACTGACGTGATCTAACCCAAGTCCACGATGCATCATCGGCGCTTAATTCGGAGTGAGCTTACACCAATGATTCCAAATACCCCTGCTGTCCTTCTGTTTGTAGCCACTGACATAACCCTTAACAGCTAGTCTTGCCTCTTCTATCAATCCCCTTGACCGCCACCAGACTGCTGATTGCTGACACGAGCTTATTTATTGGATTTAGATCGACTCCTGCACCCTCTTCCTACCTCAGCCCGGTTGATCTCGCCTACTTACCATCCGTATTAATCTGACAAGACTGCGGTCCAACTATCAAATAATGGTTTAGCGCTGACAGCGTTATAACAATATTGTTGCTTACTACTGGCATGAGTCACTTGCGGGCACTCAAAGTGGCCAGATTGGGGGGAATCATACCTTTGCCTAATGACCTTCCTCATTCGGTAAGCACGAAGACTGTGAACCAGGATCATATGGAGCATATATTATCAAGGCCACTAGATGACTAGGTCGTCACTAAACACTCTTCGACTCCTTCACTCTGTTCAGATAGTACTTAAAATCTGCTGCCAACATGTCTATCGAAACACTCTCCACCGTATTCCAGTCAGCGCGTCTTAGCTACCGCGCATTTGAGAACAACGAAGATGATAAGAAGTTTCTCTCTACGTATATTGAGAACGACCCCACCGTCGCCGCGTTCGCTCACGCCTCCCTTTTGAAACCAAGGAACAAGCAAGCAACCGAAACATTGGCGGAGACCATATTCAAGTCGACTATGGCTGTCATGGTCCACGTTTCCAAGCCGGTTGACGACACCGAGAACTCAACATCGACACCAATTGGTATAGTAGTTCTCGGCGCCGGTGGCTTGCATCTGGATAACGTCCACAACCGCTGTATTGAATTCGGAATTCTTCTGGGCAAGCCGTATCAGAATCAAGGTTACGGCCAAGAGGCAACCAACTGGGCTCTGGACTGGGCGTTCCGTTTCGGGGGCTTTCACCGCGTTGAGCTCAAGACAATGTCACACAATCTGCGAGCCCAGCATGTGTACAAGAAATTGGGTTTTGTGGAAGAGGGTCGCGCCCGCGAGTCGCACTGGCATGACCGTAAGTGGTACGACATGCTTAGTTTTGGGATTCTAGAGAAGGAGTGGGCAGCTCTGAGGGGTCTAACAGACTCTTAATGCAGTGCCTGAAGGATTTCAATTCCTTCAAGTATCTCCCAAGGCCAATCAATCCTTATATGTCATGTTGACTGTAGTGGCCGAGCTTAGAATTAATATTACCATTAGCGGGAGCATCCGCACTTGCTTCTGTCAAATCAACAATCACTTACTTTGATCTACCCACGTGAAGGTTCTATGCCCGGATCTCAGCATTGGCCACGACCTTCTGCAGAAGGCTGAGTTTCGCATGATATCTTGAGTCTGAATTTAGGAAAATCACAGTGGCTGAAGCTGCTAGGGAAAAGGGAGTGGGATTTCCTACTTTGAGTAGTAGGGATACTCAAAACTATTGTTGATTTACTTACCTGTGCATTGTCGCAGTGTTAATTTCGGTTGATTCTGACTGCCTAAGCTACGTGTAGCTGGTAGTGGCCATCAGCCAGCAGCTGCTTGAAATTTCTAGCTTTTGCTAATTATATGTTCAAGGGGCTTAATGACTGGCGGAGATTTCCCTCATATAGATGGATTCCTGTAGCCGGGACAGCGTCGATACTCAATCAAGAAGCGAACCCAGTCACATCTCGTTCTAAAAATAGTACTTGAGAAACGGGATTTTCAATGGTTTACTTGGCCCTCCTACACGGGATGTTTCTTGCTCACATCTAGTTAACTGATTGCAGACTTTTTCGATTAATGAAGCAACCTGTTAGTACTTTGTAGTCCAGGTTGTGGCCCAACATATTCGTAACGCTGTCGGTCAAGCCCAAGGGTTCAGTACCGCACCTACAAAATGGGGGCTCAAAGAGGAAACTCATGACGCTACGTTTGAGATGCGATTGACAGGTGCCTGCCATGCCCACGCGCCGGAAGATAACCATAGCCAACATAACAAGCTTAGACTATTTCCCTTCCATATTCGAGGAATGGGTGTTGCCGTAGCAGAAGCCAATTAATCTTCGGCAAAAAGTCCGAACTTGCCCAGTCATCCTAGCATGTGTTGACTCACCTAGGACCTCTCTGACTGTGCCCTCATATCAGTGTCGTGCAGATTCCACAAGACAAGGAGCACGAGCCTAAGGTGCTAAGTGGGCAAGCCACCTGTACTCCATAATTAATCGAATTATGTTGGTGGCTACGGAGTATAACGCGTGACAATCCCAGTAATCTGCATGGGGCTCCTATTTTGCAGATTTTACTGTAACAAATTCTTATCATCAAACCTAGCAAACCCCGTCTAGCTCGCCCCACTTGGGCAACAAAGAAAGGTTTGATTACGTTGCCCTCGCACCCTCGCAAATGTCACCGCCCCTGCCGCTCGCAAGGGCCGGAGTATACGCAAACTCGCAACCAATGCCAAGAGCTTCAGCACCTCATATTTGGTACCCACGACGCGCGTCGACTTTGCCAAGCACAAGATCCCCTCCTGCGCGGTTTTTCTCTCACACTTCGGTCCCATAATTGACGAGGACACCGTCGTTGACACCGAACAACTAAGACATCTGGGTTACACGATATTCTAGAGTCTGCCTCATTCGTTGGCTTGACAAGATGTCTGACCATGTAAGATGCTACAAAGCTATTTGAGAACCGGAGTGTCGCTAACAAAGTGGCTTTCGTAGCGAGGAGCTTATATGCTACTTTCAGCCGACGACACCAAAACCGACGGTCGAATCTCGAAGACGTTTACATGGCTCGGAGAGCATATGCAACACGTCCGCCAAAGACGCCGCTTCCTTCTATTACTTAGTTGCGCTACTTTGGTCACGTTGGTTATCCACTTCCACGCAACGCCATCTAACACAAAACTGCCGCCAACTAACCAGCATCTTGAACGTCTCGCCGATGTTCATTTGGCCCGCCTGAGTGCCCCTCTCACTGGATATGAGTTCAGTACTCGCCATAACGAGACAGCTTTCATTGTCGGCAACCATCACGCCGTCTCAGGCCGCTACCCACACGACTACCAATGGGTCGAGCCCGAGTCTAGGCTTCCCTTCAAGCATATTATGCGCACAAACGGCATGAACAACAATGCAATGGGGAGGATGCCAGCAGGTAGCCCATACGATGTATTAATTGTGGCGAGGGGGCGGAATGATCGTTACATTGACCCGACAGAGAACATCCCTTATGCGAATCTCACCATTGTTGGGTGAGTGATTGCTACTCTTCCTTACCTTGCATAACACTTGCTTACCACCCCGTCTCTCTCATCCACCAGGTTCTTTGCCAATTTCAATCCCACAACCAAGACTTGGGAGAGGGCAGGACCTGAGCCGTACGTACTTGAACTCCCGGTCTGGAGGCAGTTCCCTCGTCCTTGCAAGAACCTTGTCAACGGTGGCGCTGCAGATCCTCGATTCATCTGGTCTGACGCTGGCGAGCCGCTTGCAGTTATCGGAACCAGTTCGAAGGTCCCAGGTGTGTGCAAGGCCATTGGGCTTGTTGACTTGCGTGCTGTTTGGCCTGGACTGAAAGCACATCTCAAGGAGATCGGATACGGCGACATTCCCATGCAATTTAACACCTTCACCGAAGTCGGCAAGGAGGGGATGAAGATGCCTTATGAGAAAAACTGGGCACCATTCTTCCCCGGGCCTGAACCAGCCACGCCCGCAACTCAACAATTGCCGTGGTACTCATCCCTCTTTGGGTCAAGGCAGACATATCCCGCAACTCAGTCATGGCCCCTCTTCGCCGCGAAGATCGCCAATCGATCTATTGTGGAGGTGGACACAAGCCTGGATACCAGCCAGAGGGCGCCAGGTTCTTACGTCCTGGCAAAAGAAATTGATCTCTCATTGCGTACCAATAATTCGGCCTCAATGGCGGATTCGAGCTGTCTGATGCGATCATTGCCGCATTCATGGGATCCAAGAACACTCCACCAAGCAACACCATTCTACCGTGTCACATTCTGTCCTCGTAACACGTGTGTTCCTAGTCGAGAGAACACAGTCCTCCTCGGGCTTATTCATCGCAAAATGGGACGCAAGAGCTATCGCAGGTGAGTGGCTTCGCCCGGCATACAGAACTTCTTT
Organism: Dactylonectria alcacerensis; assembly: GCA_029931735.1. NCBI lineage: Eukaryota > Fungi > Ascomycota > Sordariomycetes > Hypocreales > Nectriaceae > Dactylonectria > Dactylonectria alcacerensis. The sequence goes on along the minus strand of JAPMUZ010000009.1, from coordinate 3,050,586 downwards.
CTTATGATTAGAGAATGTCTGACTGACCGCCATTTTCTCTTTAGAATGTTTGTTACAATGAGCACCGACGCACCTTTCCAGATCTTGTCTGTGTCGCCGCCACTACATTTTGGTGAGCATGGAACCCCCCTACCCAACCCGGGGATTATCTATAATTGGAAGCTGACTTGTTGTTGCTGACAGGCTCTGTGGAGATTGACGATGACGTCGTCTTCTCTGTTTCAATGGCCTTCTTTCCTACTAAGAGCGTTAGCGAATTAGTAGAAGGCGAATCCCCATTTGGGGAATCACAGGATCTGCCGGGTGGTTACCTAGCGCATGGATGGTTGGATGACACAATTGTCGTGGGAGCAGGACTCCGCGACGAAGCATACGATAGCATTCACTTGCCTGTGAGGACCGCACTACGGGGCCACACTTTGTGCGGAAGTGGAGTGTAAGAGCGGATAGGGTGAGAACTGCGAAGTTCTATGGATTTAATAATAGTCGTAAAACATAGATAGATTTGATGGACTACATAGAAATGGGCTTCAAGACCGATAACAGGAGTGTTCTGTGCCTCGTTTCCAGGATTCTTTCGTACATGGACCAGCCTTTATCTCATTAGAAGTGGATTTTAGGCCAACTAAAAGCTGACTGGATTGCACTCTTTATCTAAATTAAATACGGGAGCACATTGAAAGAAAAGTGTAATATTTCTCCGTGGGTGCCCATGGGCTCATTGATCAATGGCCGTCACAATATCACCAGTCCATCATGACACAGCCTTGTTTATGCATGAATGATGTCTTGAGGAATGTCCTAACAGTTCAAGCACCTCTCCTCACAGGGTTGCTAACTGCATTTACACAGACGCAGCCGCAAAATCATTTCACCGACCAGGCCGCTTGCTCCCTATGGCCTAGTGCGTGTAAACACGCGTCTGTACGACCCAAACGCAAACCCCCCAAAATACTAAAACAATTCGAAAAAAGCACTCGATGGACACCGTCAGTGGCATCTATCCGGCCTATGCATCTCTCAAAGACGGGCAAATCCGGCTCCTACGCTTAAACCCCACTGCGGACAGCAGCAGTCCTGTCCGATGCAACTTCATAGTCGTCTCCATGGCTAACAAGCCATGTTACGAAGCTCTCTCTTACGTCTGGGGAGAAACCTCCCATCCGAAGACTATCAGAATGGAAGACGTAGTAGTTACAGTTACCAACAACTTGTTCCTCGCGTTGTCAAACTTGAGACGTCAAGATAAAGACCGCGTTCTATGGGTTGATGCACTATGCATCAATCAGGAAGACATCAACGAGCGCTCACGGCAAGTCAGCCTAATGGGGAGCATATATAAAGAAGCTCAAAGCGTCGCGGTCTATCTAGGACAAAAGTGGGACGGTCACGACATCGCTTTTGACTACCTCGAGCTCGCAGCTGAGCAGAGTGACTATCACTTTTCCCCATCATTGACACCACGTTTAGAGGTCAGTTTCTCATAGATACACGGGTATCAAGGCAGGAAATAATTCCTACCTGTTCAATCAGAATTCCTGACTCGCTTCATAATGGTTCATGTTTCATGAAGCTATACTGACAGACGCTAGGTGCGCGGCAATGATGCCTCATCAACAATAATGAGAGAAAACCTAATCAGGTTCTTTGAATCGCAATGGTTCCGTCGAGTCTGGACCGTGCAAGAATATGTCCTTGCAAGGAGAGCCACGTTTCAATACGGGAGCACTCTGATTGAGAGCCAGCGCGTTCAAGACGCTTTTAGCAATCTTAGAAACCACGCTGCAATGGATTGCTGTGGAAGGCACGCCTCTATTCTCGAAGAGTGTCCTGTTTATGGCACAAACTTATTCTTCGCACTGTCCCGTATTGACGACCTCGACAGTATGAGGAGGTACAGGAATCAAAACGACGTCCTAGAAACGTTGTCGATGTACCGCCAGCGAGGATGTTCAGACCCCCGCGACAGAGTCTACGGAATCCTAGGCATGGATTTCAGAGGCTACGGGAGCCAGATTCGACCCGACTATTCGATCGAGGTGAAGGAACTGTTCGTCCAACTTGCGCAAGAACAAATACAGCAAACCCAGTCACTGGACGTGCTTACTCATGTGCTGCGCGGCGAGGACTCAGTACCTGGACTTCCCTCATATGTACCGGACTGGAACATCTCTTTGACTCCCATCACTCTGTTTCGATGCAAAGGGCGCGCATTGATGTTGATGTACTACAATGCATCAGCAGGTGTCGCTGCTGAGTTCAAGTTAACCTTAGCGTCGCAGGCCACCTCAAAGGGAATAATTGTAGACGAAATCAAAACGGTTGGCATGATCACTAGCTTTTCAAAAATCGAAGATGCAGCGCGCACGAAGGCCATCGTAGACGAGGCACGCTCGTTGTCGGGGTTGCCCAGCCGGCTTCCAGTGTCCTTCCAAGAGGCCAACGCTGAAGAGATTGCCTTCTGGCAGACTCTTTGTGGAAACCTATCCACTCATATGCACAACGGAGTTGGCGTTTACGAGTTTGCCGATCCCCCTGTTGACTATGAACGGTACCTGCGATGGAGTCGTCTCGTTGAGTCACACGCAAGTCACGAACTGGATCTGCCCACTGCTGATGTGGAAGTATTTGGTAATACCTTGCTGCCCAACATAGCTGCGAAGAGGTTTATGCGCACCAGGACGGGTCTCATGGGCTTTGTTCCCGCAGAGTCTCTTCCCGGTGATCCGGTGGTGGTTCTCGCTGGAGGCAAGGTACCGTATGTCCTCCGCAAGCAACCAAACACAGACAATAGCAACTCGGATGTGGCCTATTCTTTCCTTGGAGATGCGTACGTCACTGGGCTAATGAATGGGGAGGCTATTCAAAAGGGGCCAATTTGGACGTCTCTCAACCTAGTCTGAACAGCAAGAGAATAGCCTGATGTTTGGTTGCTTTAATTCAACAAACTGATTTTTCCTACTGCCAGAGCCATGAATACCTGGTCTATTACCTTGTGATCCAATGTTTCGAGAAATTCCACTTGTCTCATTCGTCTTCTTGATCCCAAGGCCACGTCGTCGAGTTGACGGAACTCACCCCACGGCCCGAACGCAGCGGACAAATCTAGAGACCAAGGCTCCTCAGAGTGAATAAACTCAATCCACTTCTTGCGCATCTGGATCCCAGTTTTGTGTACAGTAGGCGAAAAAGACAGATCGAAACCTCCGAAAAGTACAATGAGATCGAGACCGTGATGTGATCCGCTTGACGGTTGCCAGGGGTTGAGCTCGTCCAGAAGGCATCGGAAGACAGGTTTCTGTGCCATGCGCCACATTTGTGTCATCTTTTTGATTGGGAGGACGAATCTGCAATCGTTGAGGAAATCGAGAGCCCCGGTCTTGGATGCGGATGGTCTCTCTAAATGGATGTTGTACAGTCGCTTCAGTTCAGGCCCGTTTTCACCAGCTAAGTCAAATGCATTCACAATGACATTAGTGTCCGTAGCCCACATGCCTCTATGCCAGAGGATTGCCTTTCTTTATCAGCGTGTTGTCTTCAACTTCGGTTTCAAGGGGTTCATACCTCGTTTTGGACGTCACTTAATAGTAGCCTCTCTGCAGCCCCGGTGGAATGCTGCCAGTTCTCAAGACGTGGATCTTCTTGAATATACCAGGACTGGATGCCAGATTGCTTCAACGCCTCTATGACAATTGAAACGGGGGCAGAGCGCAGGTTGTAGTCACCAAGCCCTCGAAGATGCTTCTGGACCAGCTGGCGCATAGCCGAGGACTTATCTTGCGGCAAGGGAGGCGACAGATGCAAGGAGCCCGATGATAGGATATACTGCCTAGCAGGGGCTTCTGTTACTAGGTGTGCATGACTGAACACTGCTCCGGCACTCTCTCCAGCGACTGTAACTCGATTCTTGACACAGAAGTCAGCGCAAAACATCCCTTCAAACCTTTGCTATTGCGCTACACCTACCGGGTCGCCCCCAAAGCCAGATATATGGTTTTGCACCCATTTCAAAGCCAATGCCTGGTCCTGTAAAGACAGGTTCTTGGAGCTTGTATCGTCGCCAAATGCGAAGATGTTGAGCCTGTACTGAATGGCAACCACAATAATAGATTTCCCTAGATGCAAGGAATCCTCCACGATCTTGGTCATATCTAGAAGATCAGTATCAATAAGCTGTGCAAAGTTTTGCGAGTCAAACCGAAACTAGCCGAATATCTAGGATCGAGAAACGTACCACAGACTCCAGATGCTGCACTCCCGAATGTCACCGCTTGCGAGCCACCTAACAGTTGAATTAGCCTACAATGACATTGTGTAAGCGCTGTATGAACATACCATGTATCCATACCATGACAGGCAGCTTCTTGGTCGCGACAGTAAGATGTGTCTTCGGTATGACAACGTCCAGGTTCAGACACTGATATTCGTCCTCAGGCTCTATCGGAAGCGCATGTTCGCGAGGAATCCGAAGGAGATGGCCGACATCTATGGGAACCTGCGGGCATCGAGGGCTGATGACCAGGTAGCATCGTCAGCATAATTCGGGATGCTACAGAATGTTGGGAAGCTACCCATAGCGAGTACAGTCGAGTCTCTCTGGGTATGTCGTAATGGTCTGCGGCTGGGCAAATCGCTCGGGGATTTGACCGTAGGGGATGCCTCGAAACTGCACGACTGATGACATCTCGATACCGGTCAGAGTTGACTGTAGAGATCCATGTTGGAGCGACAACATGATGTTATTGCCACCTGTTTTATCGTTTGAAGGATTGGAGAGAGCACAATTGTATTTACGGTGCTGCATAATTTGCGCCCCGCCCAGCGATAACGTTGAGCACACTACAATGCAATGTCAGGAGAGAGTTTACAATAGCAGGCTGAGAAGCGGGCAACCACAGACATAATTTGAAAGCGAGCGAGGCTAGAGCCCATCGACACTTGTGTAAACAACCCCGCATCGGCAAATCCGAAACGCCGAGGGATAACAACTTGCATCGTCTTCATCCTCTCTGACCCCACATTGACTGGTGGGGAAGCGGAAACAGCGATGTCAACCAGAAGAGGTTTATCATCATCTTTTTTTTTCTTAACGTGAAATGATCCATGCTTGCCCGTCAATGTGATTAATTATTGAATAAGTTCTAAGAAGATATATGTTTACATGTGCAGAAGCGAGCCAGCAAGTGCATAACTACTGTGCCCAGCCTTGGTCATCCATCGACAATGCCGCCTCTACATCTCATTGCGTCTCCTGGGAAACCCGCTCAAAAACCTTTTGTCTCTCAGCTTGCAGCAGCCTTCGTGCCTCCTCAAGGCTCTGTTCTCGCTCCTTCAGCTCTCCCTCGACCGCGTTCAGCCGATCTTTGGAGGCGGCGAGTCTATCCTGCAAAGCGCGGGCAAAGGTAGCCACCTCGGCCTGGCCACGCTTGATTTCTTCGTGAAACTGCATGTCCGTGACGATATTGTCGAAAAATACGTCGCGCATAATGTGGCCCTGGTTGATGCCGACTCTTGGCAGGTCATCAAAATGGGCGCGCGAAGTGAGAGTGCGCGCTTCACGGATCGCGATGTCGGCCTTGCTGAGGGCACTTCTCTCCATGGCATCGGCCAAGAGACCGCCGCCGAACAGGTCCATTCGAGAGGCGCTGCGAGCCTCTTCCATCTGTATGCTTGCGTACTTGACCCGCTCTACCGCCTTGAGGATCAGGGAGACGACGTTCTTTTCCTCTTCGTGCCGCACGCGCGTGTCGTGATACCTTTGGAGAGCCGAATCGCTCTGCTTTTCGAGCTCGTCTTCTTCGGGGAAGTGTGGCGTTGCGCCAGCAAAGATGGCATTGTACAGATTATCCAGCTCGCGCTGTGTGTTGCTATGAAGAGTGTCTGCTTCTTGGAGCTCTGTTCGAGTATTTTGTGCCTCTTCCAGCTGGAACTTGAGGTTGTTGTTGACCGTTGTGGTCTCATGCTGTTGCTGCAGCACATCGTAGTATTCTTCCTCCTCCTTTGCGGCCCTGGCTTCGAACTTCTCCTTGCGGCCCGTGGCCTTGAACATGAAGCGGCGAACGTGTGAGTCGCGGTATTTAACGTGGTCGGCGAGCTCTAACACGCGCTTGGCCTCTAGGGTCTTAAGCTGTTTGTTTGTTGTTGCAAGCTGAGCCTCTAGATCCTTAATGAAGCGGAGCTGCTCTTGCAGGGCGGGCGCCGCATGATCGGTCTGGGCAAGGACGAGCAGAAGCTCAGCGTTTCTTGCCGAGGCCTGCTGTATCTGTTGTTTGATGTCGGACATGTCCGGTGTTTTTAGTTCGGGATGATTTAGCTCGGGATGATTTAGCTCGGGATGTTAAGATGAAGCACTCCTCGCGTAGGAGAAATTAGGTTTGAAGTGTTGGTGCGGATAAAATTGCGTGGCTTCATTCACCAACTAATATATATTTTCTAGACCTAAGATTAATTATCAGCCTTCATTCGTCTCTACTCTTCCAGGCTGACAGTGTGACGCGAGGATGCCTTCAAATGCTTGGCAGTGGCGATGAGGCGAGGCTGTGCACTCGGTGAGTGCCAAAAGAAGCGGGTGATGTGATGCTCTAGACACCTATCACGCTGTATCAGTAGGTGCTTGCGCCACCATACCGCCTGTAAATGGATGAATATGGACGCCCTGGTGGCTGGGACTCACCATTTGCCCCCCCTGGAGCGATCCCTGCCACGTCTGTCAGGAAGGAGTTAGTGCCACAACAAGACAAGGCAGAGTGTTTGGCAGACTTTTGACAGCAGGGGTTACACTATTGTTGTGCGCTAAACTTGTAGGGTTTGATTAGGTTAGTATCAGGCTTCCCGGAATGTCCCACAATGTCACCGATCGCAGATGAATGGCCGTCGAGACTTCAGCCACCTCTTCACTACTGCAGGTACCTACTGATTCGAAGTATGCTGAAGCAGAGCTACTCTGCAAGCCGGGTTGTAAGGGTTGACGCAAGCCGCCAGGCGGCGTTGCACGTGGCATGAATGCTCTTCTTTGACAATGTAGAATAGAATAGAGCTGCACCCAGTTTTCCGATTTTTTAATGAAAGGTATTGCCGCAATTATAAGGTTGTACACTCCTTCCCTTCTGATCGCCTTGGGGTGTCTTCAATGGTGGCATTGTGGGAACTACCCTCCCGAGACATTCCTCGGGCCAATTCAACATCACTCTCGTATCTCATAATATGGCGGATAGGGAGATGCGAAGTATTCCTGACGTTTGAACATGTCGATATTAATGCAAATCCCGCTTTCGGTTCTCCACTAGATTGCTGACTGGTTGACGATTTGTTGACACTCTCCTTGGTCCCATTTCGTCCAAAGTATGGTCGCAGAGACGGCAGACACGCAATCAAAAGCCCAAGATTGGCCTCAAGAGTGGTCCACGATGCTGCAGTACTGTTAGCAAAATACACTTTTCACAAAGGACACTCCAACATGAGGGTGAGGTAGACGGCAAGTTACCAATTGTGCGCACTGAAATGACGTAGTCCTTCTTGAGATCAGCGAGATGTAGCGAACGATGGGAATCGCCATCGTAGTGATGCATGCCTAAAAGGAACGTTGCATATAATCCAGCCTTGAGGTTTTGAGCCATGTTGTTGATTCCGTGTAAGACGAGCGATGGTAGTATAAAAACCGCTATTGTCAGTTCTTATTGAAAATGATCATTTTTTGTTGTCTTGCCAAGTAAATCCCAAAGCTATGAAGGACCCAAGTCGATGTAGGTGCCCCAAGAGGGGACCTGCCCAGACGGAAAATATACATGCACACATACATACATACATACATATATAAAACCGATCGTCACAAATTGAGGCACAAGCTAGAGCATCTCCATTAAGCAGCCAGTTAAGGCGGAGCTGGGATGATATAAGACTGTTGTCGCATTGGGGGCGGTGCAGCAGGCAGACGAGGGGTACCTACACAACCCCGCAATAACCAGTCAGTCCACTATCCATCCAAATAACCAAAGGCGCCTTTATTAATTAATAAACTCACCAATCCAAAAGATCTAGCCCTTGTCATTTAATATTCAAATCCATATGATCCCCCAGTCACCATAGAGTCTGGAGCCTCAATCATGGACCAGTCTACAAATCTACTGCAGCAATATCGCGCCCTACCGGATGGCTACATCCGGCTTCTATTCCTCCAGCCATCCGCCAATCGAGACGCCAAGGTCGAGTGCCATCTTTCGCCAGCAATCATCGACGAGCGGCCCTATGAGGCTCTTTCCTACGTCTGGGGCCAGGAGGATCCAACCCACGGCATTCTCGTGGACGGAGAACAAATGCGGGTGCGATCCAACCTCCACGGCGCCCTCAAAGAGCTGCGCCTGACGGATCAGCCGCGGACATTGTGGATCGATTCCATCTGTATCAACCAGTCGGACATCGCCGAACGCAATCACCAGGTTAGGCAGATGGGAGCCATTTACTCCTCTGCGACTCAGGTCGTTGTCTGGCTGGGCGAAGCGGATAATGACACAGACATGGCACTCGATTTTATTCAAGGCCTATCGACACTCGATCCCGACACCGCAACGCGCATTGTGAAAGGCGGCGATCTAACATGGGAGCACCGCCAGCGCGTGTTCCATGCGCTAGGCATGAAGCATGGCCTTGATAATTATGATGGCGTCGCTGGAGGTCTGGCAAAGCTGATGGATCATGTTTGGTGGACGAGGATCTGGACAGTCCAAGAGATTGTACTGGCCAGATCTGCAACCCTGAGATGCGGCGCAAAATCTGCCTCCTGGAGTCATCTGAACAAGCTGGCCGCATTTGCCCTCGAGGTCTCTCGTCACAACACTCTGGGCCTTGGACGCCCGATGGATGAGGCTATCTTTGATGAAGTGACAGCCCGAGTTTCGAAGCTATATGTCGCTACTGGTGCTCTCGGCAACCTCTCATACAGAGTGACCTCCGGCTCAGATATAAATCTCGAGCAAATGATTTGGTCACAGCTGCTCACTCGACAGGCGACGGACCCGCTAGATGTGATATACGCTCTCCTGGGACTGTCGTCCGAGAAATCCACCATCGAAATTGACTATGGCAAAAGCAAGAAGCAGGTCTACAAGAGCGCCATGAAGGACATGCTCCAACGGAATCGCGCGGGCCCGGCTCCGCTTCACTTCCTGCAGGATTGCTATTCGGAGCGAGATGCCACTATCCCATCTTGGGTTCCTGACTTTGGCATCCTGAATTCTTTCAAGACCATCAACCTAGCCACAACTGGCATTGGAATGTCCCTGGCTCTCGGGTCTTTGTATAATGCGTCGCTTGGCGATGGTTGCTGGGGCCCACCGAAATTCTTTAACGACGACGATGTGTTGGAGATGGAAGGAGTGTCGGTGGATGAGGTTGACAACCTAGGTGATGTTTGTCCTCGCTTCCCTGATGGATGGGAAAGGCGTGAGGCCCAACTTCGAGCAGTTGTCGACCAATGGCGCGAGCTCGTTCCGAACAAGGAAGAGGAGTACATCGGAGGAGGTTCCGCCATCGAAGCGTTTTGGAGAACCGTTACTTTTGATCTCTTGCTGACCGATCGAGACTATCTGGCCGGAGCCCCAGACAGAAGAGACACGAGGCTTCCAAGAGGAGCTGCCGGAATGCCTCCTACAACCGCAGAAGAGGAAGCAGAAGTACGAGAAGGCATAGTTGACGCCCCTCCTCCCAAGACTGTCCTTGAAAAACTCGGCGAAAGACGCTTCTTCGTTGCAAAGACAGGCTATTTTGGGCTTGGGCCAGCCTCCATGCGGGCTGGTGACATCGTCTGTGTCCTGCGAGGGTCTTTCTTCCCCACTGTGGTTCGGCCAGCAACTAACCATTGTTACACGATTGTTGGTGAATGGTAAGCCTCCAGCATTTATCGCTATTTGCTTCAGCACGCTAAAGTATTGGGTTGCCAGTTTTGTTCACGGAATCATGGACGGTGAAATGGTCGATTCTGTAAACAAGGGAAAGTCCACATGGCAACCTTTCTCGTTCATTTAAGACACATCACGATTCAGCAGCGCTTGCGTGTTTGTAAAGCTCATAGCTGCAGTGCAGGATCAAAGAGCCCAATTGTGCCGATTGGTGCAAAAGCGCTACTAAAGTGTCAAATCTTCTCCGGGGTCCGAAGCTCGTGGTTTCGGATTTACGGCTTAGTGAGATCCAAAAACCATCATGCACATCAACGCTAGCTTAGGTTAGATCCAAGAAACAGGGAACATGGAGATGCTTCGGCAGAACGGCACTCAATGCGCCATTGAACCGTGTTTTCCATGGCAATTGGGCAATTAGCATATCGTAATCCCTCAATGCTCAAAGCAGGTCAAAACCTTCCTAGCGAAATGTGAGACAATTGATCGGGTAAAACGGAATCAAGCATTTGAAATGTGGAGTTTTTCTGCATACCACCTGCAAGCCTTTGCGGCCGAACTCGTCACCATCAGCAACAATCTACGTCATAGACAATGAAGCTACGTCAACCATCGTCCACCGGTTTGGCATAAAGTCATGTTCAATTCCCCAAAAAAATTGGTTAATGGTATCTAATCGAGCCTTGAACGAATATCAGGTGTCGGAATTCTCACCCCCTCATACATCCAAGTCACGTCTGCGTAATAGCCAAAATGGTTGTGCAACACGGAGAGGCACATCACATTCCTGTCAAGCACCGGGTTCATAAGTAAGTCAAAACTTGTCATTTGATATTAGTTGATGGGAAAAACCATCTTGGTCGCTAACTCGAATCTGAAGACCTGGAGCTTGGCTGCCCGCCGATCATCGCGTCCACCACGAATACCTGCGCCGCACCACTGACCATGTCGATGCTCATCCTAAGAAACTGAACCCTGTGATACAGGAGTTCAAAGACTTCATTGAGACAACACCGCGCGTTTACATGTATTTTGTTCAGATGTTTGATGAGATCCCGCGGAAGCATCCATACATGAAAGATCCAACAGGGCAGAAGCAAATCCGCGACTACAAGCACATGTTGCAGGTGCTGAACCACATCTTGAGCAGGCCACCTGAGTGGACGGATGCAGCCGAGAGCGTTGGAATGGTGGGAGTGCCAATGTGCGCGCTATTCGACTATCCAATGGGAACCCCGAGGTGAGTAATATGTTCCCGGTGACATGTTGGGGTGAGGCCAAGTTGACAAGTGGTGACTAGCGGATATGCTGCCTTCCTGGACCCGGATGTGAACCGGATGTTGAAGAAGGTCCTCAACGAATGGGGCAAGTATCTGCAGGTAAGTCTCACCTTCAACTCCGGTGTACCAATGTTTGTCTAAGGCGCACTGCTAATGGTTCATCCAGACTCCTGAGTCAGCTGAGGTTCTTGGAAATCACGAACTGGGATGGTTTGGCAAGACAGCTGTGGGCGATCTTATGGAAGTAGCCAACGCACCAAACAAGACAGACTTCAAGTTTGAGGACATGTATGTCTGTGAACCGTCAGCAAAGCATTATGGATATACATCCTGGGATGGTAAGTTTTGCCCATTCGAAGTACCCTCTGTTTTGGATAACGACAATGCTAACACGTCCAAGATTTCTTCACACGCAAGGTTCGAGATGAAGCTCGACCTGTGGCCTCTCCCGAAGACAACACTGTAATCGCCAACGCGTGCGAATCACGCGTGTTCAACATCGAATACAATGTCAAGCTTCGCGACAAGTTCTTCGTCAAAGGCCAGCCGTACTCTGTGCTCGATATGCTCGCGCACGATCCGTCAGCCAAGCACTTCGCAGGTGGCACCATCTATCAAGCCTTCCTCTCGGCGCTTTCCTACCATCGATGGCATTCTCCCATATCCGGGGTAGTCCGCCGCGCTTTTGTGCAAGATGGAACATACTTCAGCGAGCCACTGTTCGAAGGCGTGGGAGACCCTACCGTTTCAGAGATTGACACGGGAGGCATCGGGATCGCCCAAGGCTATTTGTCTGCGCTCGCCACGCGGGCCATCATCATCATCGAGGCGGACAACGCAGATATAGGGCTTGTCGGATTTGTTGGCATCGGCATGGATGAGGTCAGCACGTGCGAAATCACCGTCAAGGAGGGTCAGCACATTGAGAAAGGCCAGGAGACTGGCATGTTTCATTTCGGAGGCTCGAGCCACTGCCTGCTCTTCCGTAAGGAGGTCCAATTGGAAGGGTTTCCAGAGGTCGGCAGAAAGGAGAATGTGCCAGTGCGAGGACGTTTGGCAGCATTGAAAAAGTAACTTATTAGCTGACAATCTAAATCTCAAAATGGCAAGATTTTTACAACTTGCGGAGGAAAGTACGAACGATAAAAGCATTGCGTGTCAACCAGATAGCGAACTTTCCAACTAACGTTAGTCTAGCTGGTTATACACCCTCTCACCACCCATATAATTTTCTTCTTTGTTTGTTTCTCTGGCTAAATAAACATCAAGAAAAGTCAAATCGTGTTGTGGTTTAGGGTAGCCCTGTTTTAACATAATGTGACGCGTTGATTGGTCACATGGCTGGGATGCTCGGCTCAGGGTGGATCATGCTGAGAAAGTGGGATGAGCTAGACTAGGATCAGGGTGTTCACAGTCACAGCCGACAACAGGCATTGGGAGAGTTTGTGACACGCGTAGTTTGCAGCGATCTGAGTTAATGCAAGAGACCTTTATTATTTCTATATTTGTAATTCTACGGCACAGGATCCATACCAGAGCCACGACTGCTCACGGAACCCTCTGCACCAAGCCTAGACACCTGGGATGATTCGGCATAGGCTCCTTGAATCTGCACGGAATAGGGTGCCTCGTCGAGCAACATGTCGGTGTCTGTATGGCTAAACCCACGTGTTGTCTTTGCGGCCGGAGCCCCTTTAGCCTCCATGACGTGCATTTCCACAGTAGTAGTGACCGTTGGCCAAGCCTTCGACCTGGGGCGATCTGGTCCTCCGTCTTGTGTTTTATTCGCCAATGTTGTATCGCCAACTCGGGTTCCTCGGGATCTCGTGCCGGTATGGGTATTGGTATTGTAATCGGACCCGTGAGAATGTCCTGATTGCTTAGCGATCTTGGCGATGAGACTGGCCATGGACATTTCGATGTTGAGTTTGACAATGTAAGCGAGCGGGTGAAACTGCATGTATCTGATACGGCAGACGCCACGGTTAGAATCTTCCAAGAAGCAGGATTGGCGGGTACATACACAAAGGTGTTCTTCAAGCTCATCATGGATACAATGAGAACATCCATGCTCAGCGAGAAGACGATGATGAACATATTGAACCTCACCAGATTGTCATATTTGCTGAGTCCCAATTCCACCAGATTTGATCGGACGATGCGGATGAAGAGAAAGTTGAGGCAAGCATCGACGAGGAGATAGATGACCTTTTCACAACGATCCCAGATCTCGTTGATGTGTATGTACTTCTCAGAAATTTGTAGGCGGGCGGGAATCCAGATGCAGTAGACGGAAATGTTGATGGCAGTGATGAAAGCTGCGACGCCATATTTGATTCGCCAGACCAAAACTCGGTCGTGCATAAGGATTGCACATCGATTGACAATAATTTGCAGCAGGAACTGAACTTGAAGGGCCCATAGTGTAACTTGAACGGAAAAGCGACGTTAGTTTGAGAACATCTCTGGATACAACCGAGACATGTGGGTTAATAGACGTACGGATGCAAAAGTAGAAGGCGAAACTGCATGCGAGGTTAGAAAGACACAACAGATGGATGTATTCAACGATGCACTTACCTAGGCTTAACGACGCCCAAAAGGTACATGAAGCAAATGATGCCAAACCCAAGACAAACGGCAATCTCGCCCCAGATCATCCAGATGTATGGGTTGCGTAGCAGAGCAAAACCGCGCCGACGATAGGCACTGTTGGTCTGCTGGATGGCCGACCATGTCGTCAGCCAGCCGATGCCCAGGGTGAAGCCCCAGGCAAGAGACGCAATGATCAAATCATATGTCGTCACCTCCTCCAGCACAAAGTTGTCGGAAAGCAAGGTGATCATGCTGGAATGGCCAGCGGGGGTATCACAAACACTGAAAGGAATGCGGGCAAGTTGGCGCTGCGTACGGACATGGAACCTGGAACAAGAAACAAAAAACCAAAGAACAGGCCGTGATATAATAAGGAAGAACTAGATCTCGAGGAGTCAGGGGTGATGAGAAGCCTGGGTTTTTTCGTCTTGCACGTATCAAGTACTACACATCTAACTGACGCATTAGCTGAATGGTCGGACCCTCTTGGCCCGAATCTCGCAACGACGTGCTCCGCAGATACTCGGCTTGCAAAAATCCTCGAACTACCGAATGGTTGGTCTCTCATTCGTCTCCCCTTGTCCAAATCTGTAGCGCGAGCACAGGTAAAGTCTAATATCATCCACTAGACGGCGACGGATCGTTCCCGCAGATGTGTTAGCTGCTTTGCTCAGAGCCTAAACGAGCCGGTTAGATGAGAGCCGAACGCTTTGGTATCAGTGCCTTTGGACTCCTAGTTCTCTGTTACTATTACTAAGTGTTACGTAGTACCGCCGCTACTAATTAGTACGAAGTACCACTCCTATGAAGCAGACATGTGGCTTTTGTTCTTCAGACCATCTTCAAACCTTCCTCAAGCCTCCCTTAAGCCACCCTTTGGGGGCTTAAGCCTCTTTCCACCCCTCCTCAGGTTACTCCATGTGGTTGACTCGCGTGGTTCAAACACTAATGCTCTGCTACTGCGATGCCTGCCGCCTCGTCCGTTGTGTGTGTGTGTGCGCCATTATGTGTGTGTCAGTCCCTATATTGTGTGTGTGTCAGTCCCTATTGTGTGTGTCACTCGAGTTTGCCCCTTGTCGCAGTAGAACAAATACGCGAAGTAGCGCGTCACCACATCCCGGAGACTCCAAATGGACAAGCCTGTGTATCGATAGGGAGGAGTCGGCAGGCAAGCATTAGACTGGGAAGCCCTACTATGGTTGCAGGCATAAGTAAAGCCCCCCCCCCCACAGCGGATCTGGACCCGCTTTTTTGTGTTGTAACAGTGTGAGCTCGATATTCATACTACTGGAAGAAAGGTATCTTGCTGGACAGTATTCTTATTAGCTCAGAAAAATGAAACCCTCTTTAAGCCACTACTTTATGTGCATCTCATTAGTTGCTATTGCTGAAGTTGAAAAAAGTAAATTAGGATTGGCTAGAAATTACGTGTAATATGGGAGCAAGGAACGTTGGTGACTACTAGAGACTTTGGAAAGGCCTCGGTCGTAGCTAGTTGACACTGTCGAGGTAGGGAAAAGTGGGGTCAGTTATGCTGTTGGGGGGGGGGCCCTTACTTATGCCTGCAACCATACTAATTTGGTCACCTGGGAGTGCTAGCTAGTGAATGGATGGGATCTGCACAGCGCTCATTTCACGGCCTAGCGCAGTACAGGGCTGGGGTTCAGCTTACGACGTGCTTGGAGTACCGCGTTGGTCGTTATGCTTGGGTACCCTTTTGTGCCCGAAGAGATCTTCATTCACTAACTCGAAGCATAAAGTTCACCGAGGAACGGGTTTCATCGCGGGGGGGCACCAAGGGCACCTAATCTGGCGGCGCCCAAATTACGTAGCATGGAATTTGCCACTTGTCAGCTTCGTTTTGGCTTGAGCATGGCTGACGATGGCTTGCGTCTCTCCATGTGGTGGTGCACACATTTCTATTCCTGAATCCTTCTGTCGCTTGGACGTTCTGATGACCCTTGGACCCTTGATTTTGTCGTCGTGACGCAATTACCCACTGACGTGCTGCATATCCGCAGACCTGATGATAGATCTCCGGATCGTAGGTTGGGAAGATATGACAGATCATTGTCGAACCCGATGAACGCAGCAATGCGGGTCTCATGGTCCCCCGTCTATCAAGGCAGGCCAAACCTGGTTGCGGGTAATAGACCAGGTCGCTGACCAGGCTGCTGACAGACCAGACTGCAGACCAAGCTGTAGATCCATTGATCGCCGGGACTCCAAATCTGTTGATCTGTCTCGGGATCTACCGATACTGTAATCTGTAGAAACTTGGAATTTCTGGCCACCCGGGTTAGCATCCGCAGCCCGACAGCCTAGCCCAGGGGGTTTAATACGAGGCTTGCGAAGCGTCGAGGCCCAAAACCGCACGGTCCCTTGGCTCTAACACGATGCTCCTGGATCTAGACCCTTTCGGTGAGGACTTTGCGCACCCATCTCGAGTCGGACGAAGCACTCACCGTCGAAAAGAGGGTATCACGGGCCTAGATCAAGGTCCGGTCAAGCCTCAAGGTGACCGAACCTGGTTAATACATGCGATTGCGACTAAATTAGCGAGACCGCTGGACGGCTTGGCCCACGGCGATCCTCAGCCATAGCACAGCGGCTTTTGCGCATGCATCCTTGGCATCTTCCACGGCTAGAACCTTTCCGAGCACAACTTGAGACCTTATTCATGACGGAAATCCGTCGGTAGAATCGCGGTGATTGTGCATTGAGGTCCTAGCCGTTTTGCGAGCCACCATCTCCAACACCAGGTGTACGGTAGCGGCGTTGCCGGACCTGTGCCACTCTCGAGCTGACATCTTCCCTGCATTCTGCTGCATAGACAAACCTCCGAACTCTTGGATCATCGCTGAGACTAGGCAAGGGGATTCATGTCCCCCAGAAGACAAAGCGAGATAAGTTGCGTTGCAGCAAGGGAGTCTCGATCGCGTTGATTTGACATGAACATGTGGGACCGGTACCCGTACCTCACTAGCCTGAACATGGCACGAACGTCCGAAATATGACATGAAAGCCTGGTAACTGGGCCCAAAAAGCGGTTTGGGGTAGTCAACCCCGGCACTGAGAGCCGAGCCGCCGTCTTGCTTACCATCTTGCCATCTCTAAATTGCTTGGTATCTATTAGACGCTGTGGCTGACAGGTGGTGGTTTTAACCACATCAAGCGGTCAGTCCGACGCCTCATCGCAGG
Source organism: Dactylonectria alcacerensis (assembly GCA_029931735.1). Lineage (NCBI taxonomy): Eukaryota > Fungi > Ascomycota > Sordariomycetes > Hypocreales > Nectriaceae > Dactylonectria > Dactylonectria alcacerensis. Next base: position 3,033,620 of record JAPMUZ010000009.1, on the reverse strand, counting down.
CTCCCACTTTACAGATAGCCACTGTATTCGGAACACACGCCAACCGCCCCTGACTCGGAGATACTAGCCGAGAGAAGTAGCGAAAAAGAATATCTATTCGACCATGACTCGAATTTGGGTATCAAAATGAGAGAGCCGAGGTTGAATCTCCCAGCGCAAGTACTAATTGACATGTATTCGTTAAAAGAAAACAGGGTTTTTTTACTAATGATACCCTGGATCTACCAACGCTCTCTAACGGACCCATCAGTTGCCCCTGTTGCCCGAGACGAAGAATTAGACTCGATGTACATCTGCTTGTTGATTTGTCCCGCTTTGACAGGTACAATGTTTTCTTGGCTACCACCCTCCGAGGCAGTCCGGTCATCTAGTCGATAACTAGGCCCAGTGGCTCGACTTGAGCTTTGGCCAAACGTATTAATCGCGAAGCCGTGAGGTCCGGAGCGACCGCCTGAGCTGATGTCGCTGAAGCATGGAACTCGTTTTAGTAGCGGACGCAAAGCCGTCAGCGGGGCAGCGAAAATGCTCAAGCCAATCTCGATGATAGAACTGGCGAATGGTTTGTCAGTACGGAGGGCATGGGGGCATGCGCTCAATAGTTGACATGCTAAATTGTTGCTTCAAGCGTGGTTTGAATGAGGTCTGCAGTTGCAAGACCCCCTTGCTTGACATCTGTGCCACTTCGATAACGTACTTAAGCCAGATGATGGTAGCGATCGAGCTTCTAGAACGATGTTGGCCGTTTGTAATCAAGGAAATTCTGGGATAGCCTTATCGACTTGCACTGCGCCCAGTCCGAGCAACAGAAGGATGGAGATTTTGAGTTTGAGGCGTAATTGGGTTTCACCCAACATATGGATCGGCAAAAGCTGAGCAAGTTGTCAGCAATTGGCACGTGTTAAGACCGGCACAGATATCCCGTACAGCATAGAACTAGCTCGTGGTCATATCCATAACTAACAAAGCAATACTAGTATTTCCAATGACGGTTGTTGAGAGGCATGTGCTAGTGCCAACGCCCCAAGCCACCGACAGTGGACGGCATTGCAGGGCAAAGATCAAAGCCACAACCAATGTCCATATACAGACGACGACCATCGACGCTACTAGAGTGAAGCGCACTACTCGCATGTCGGATTTTATCGGCTAGTCGGAAGAGGACAAGTCCTACACCCAGCTTCGAGATGCCTGTGGCAAGGATGTATACTATCTGGGAGACGGTGAAGAACTGAGCGTGAAAGATGTTAGCGCAAATCTCCGCAACGAAGAGAATTGCCTCAAAAGTAAGTAAACCGACCATGGCAGCCTTGATGAGATTAAAATCATCTTCTATTGTCGTTGCTTTAATATCATAGTCGATGGCTTGAAGTTCCATGATGCAGAATATCGTAATTAAACCCGATCTGCTTACATATTAGACCTGCCCTTGCTGAAGCCCGTATTCGATATGTATTTATAAGGGAAACTGCCATTGTGACATCATCATAGCCAACTGCTTTCTTGATGCCGCGAGCCCAGAATCTCAGGCAGACGGCTACGCCGTCCACCACGAGAAACGTGATTACGGTTGGATAGTAGCTGTCCCTCGCCGTCATGATTTCGCATGAGCAACGAGATTTCGAGAGGATAAGTCAGCGACGCCAATGATCTGCAATCAAGTCGGGATTTTCGTTTTCGATCCACAGCAAATGGACGTCTGTGTAATTCGATACGACGATGACGGCTCATCTTTCGTCGGCATACCCCGTCTATTCCCCGAATCCACGTTTAGCAAAGCTACCTCAGCTACTCATGAGGGATCAAGGATGAACATGGCTTTTCAATCGCCTTGTAACTTTTTAAACGGCACCCTTTCGCTAATACATACTCCCTAACTGCCGTAAACGAAGCCGCAGCAGCGGAACCGCAGCATGGCTAGGTGCGTCGTATGAGTGTTGTGTTGCTGGAGTAGTATTTGCTGCTCTAGTGTCCTGCCTAGTGGTGTCACATCACGACGACATCGAACCATTGCAGTCCAGCTCCTAGGCCCTAAGGAACCCACAGCAGGGATATTGTGCAACCTTGCCATTTACCCAACACCAGGATGTAATTTATATCGTCAAACACTTTATGGCCATCTCCAGCTGCCAAGAGCATCTCACAGCAGCTTGACTTCCTTAAACGGGATAGATCGCTGCGGAAGAGGCGTTTCGGGAGGTTGAGACAAGGATATTGTCTGATTGTTCCCCGAATAGGACAGCGAACCCCTTATAGCAGGGTTGAAGGACCGCAAGCAACGAGTAAGGATGGAATACCTGGACGCGACAAGGAAGAGACACCGCATTTCCCGCTCATAATACAGGGACTCCAGATACCAAACACCCGATGAACGGGACTCGCCGGCTTACTTCCTCGGCAACATGTCGCATGCGTAAGTGGGCTTCAGGGATGTCACGTCCATGAGCAGCAATGCATGTCCTGATTGGGTACTAAACGGGATAGATGAGGACAAACACAGACAGAAAGGAGTAAAGTAAGATATATAAGAGCAAGTGAGTTAAATTGACCTGAAGAGCTTTAGAAAATCATGCATCCCTTGAGCGAGCTGTCGATTAGTTAACATGTCCATTCCCGAGACCCAACCACTTCCCACAGAACCAGAGCAGGTCACACCCACGTGGCTCGCCTGTGTACTTGGGCTTGGCGTGAGGTCAATCGAGCTCACAAATAGTGTCCTAAGCGCAACCGCGAGCAAGTTGTTTGTCACCATCACGTATGAAGATGACAACGCTGAGACAGCTCGCCCGACACACGTCTGCCTCAAGGGCGGCTTCAACCCTGCCATGCTTGCGGTAGAAGGGTACAGGGACATATTGATTACCATGTACACGCGCGAGGTCAACTTCTTCAACCTCGTGGCGCCGAAGCTCACTAACATGTCTCTCCCCAAGGTGTGGTGGTCTGGGGCGGACAGCCAACAGGGGATTCTGGTCATGGATGACCTAAACCACAACGGCTTCACGTTTGGAAACCCGGTCGAGGATTGGCCTCTTGACAGAGTCATTACTGGTGTTGAACAGCTTGCTGCTCTGCACGCTGGAACCTGGGGCATGTCCATGGCCGAGCACCCGTGGCTTACTCCCGCGTACGAGCATGTAATGATTGGTCTGACGATGATGTGGGATGACCAAGTTCTCGGTGCCGATCGCCCACCATTCCCCGATATTATCAAGAACCGAGAGCGCACGGTAGCAGCTATGAAGAAGCACTACCTCACCAAGAACCCCAAGTTCATTTGCCTCCTGCATGGAGATCCGCACACTGGCAATACATACATCGACCAAGCAGGCAACCCTCGCTTCCTCGACTGGCAAACTCTACACATCGGCTCCGCCTTCCACGACTTTGCCTACTTCGTCGTCGGTGCCTTGTCCATCGAGAACAGGAGAGCTCACGAGGTGTCCATCCTCGGCCATTACCTTGAGGCACTGGCCAACTTCGGCGGGCCGCCATTTACCACGCGGGATAAGGATGTTGTCAAGGAGTATCACAAGTCTACCATGGCTGGTCTGGGTTGGGTTCTGACGCCATACGATATGCAGACCAAGGAGCGGGTTATTGCGATGTGCGAGCGGTACTGTGCTGCCATCGTGGATCACAAGGCGATTGAGCTTGTCGAGTCGCTGCCAGATCCCGAGTAGAGAGGATTGGACGAGGGGCAGGGTGTTGTCGCAGAATGCAACATTATAAGACGAGGCTTGCATAAAAACTCTAGAATAAACTTGTTGGATAAAATTTTAGACCATGGTGTTCAAGAGTGCCATTTAGTAACGTTCTTTTCTTCACCACGGATCCTAAACTAATCTCACTCGTGTTGTCTCTGCCCGAACAGCCTTCCGGGAGCTCTTCTCAAGTAGACCTAGGCGCCTCATACTTGTGTATGGACCCTGCTGCTCTTTCACTGGAGCCAGAACTAGCCAAAAGTTCTTATAGCTGTAGCGGGGTATCGATGATAGTGTCTGGTTAGGAAGTTCGGGATACCGTCCCCCACCGAGATGGAGACAAAACACCGTGGCTTCTAAAGAAGTTTTACCCACCATCGTATCTTTAGAAACCCTCTTTATGGTAGCAAATGTGCCCTGATTCGTAGAGACCACCCCGTCTGGTAGGAGCACCGTGTCTGGGTGGAACATAAACTCGTTCGATTTTGTCCCTCTGATCTTGTTCAGCGACTTGGATGCCCATGTGTCCAACTTCTCATGGATTTGGATTTGATAGTTGAAGCTCCGAAGCACGTCTACACAAGATAGATCCGCAATGAAGACAGGAGCTTCAACCACGATTGACGCATTCTCCTGCGTTTGTCCATAGGGATTACCTCCAGCTGGGTGACAATCAGCGTCGATTAGCTTTATTGCTGAAAGCTTGTCACTGTCTACACACGCCTCCAGGGCGAAGTGAACCTGTCCCGTGACTGATCCCCAAGACCAACTGGGAATTTCACTAGAGTCCTTTGGCGTCAGCGGCATCGTATTTTCGAAGCCCCATGACGCCTTCCAAACCATGTCAGAGAAAAGCCAGTGTTCCCAGACGCCTGCCAAATATCTGCCAGGAATTGACTTGCTAAAGTGAGCTGCGACACTGCTGATGGCAGGCAATCGATCGCTTTCGTAAGTGAGCTCTCGCTTGGAATACTCCATCACCAGGACCTTCCAGTAGTACTCGAGGTCATCCCCGGCCCTCGCAAAACGGTACGCAAGTCCAACAGCGCACTGGAGTGTCGCCCCATTTTCAAAAGCCTGCTGTGATCGACATTCCCATATGATCTCAGTCTTTGTAAAATGTGCGATACGCGTGGACAAGACGTTCTCTTGCCATGTCCAAGCTCGCGAGGACAGGGGAGAGTTTGCGACCAAGGGGATTCCGGCATAATCCGGGACCCTTCGTGCTACTATCTGCGAGACTGCCCCATCAGGACTGGTAAAGTCAAAGACGGAGAGCAATTCTTTGGGGATTTCATCCCGTGGGACTAGAAACGGTTCTGAAACTTCATTTGCCAACGAAGCTGAGATTGTAAGCACTGCATGCCGATAATATTCTCCCATTTTGGGCGCTTCAGCTTCCCAGTCTTGTTTCTCAGGTTAGAACGCATCTCAAAATGTTTCTTATCGCAGCAACCTACCTTCTTTGTTTCCTTGGATAATACAAAGAGCATCGATCCAGAGATATGGTACACCCAGTCGCCGTGTCAAGGTGATGGCATCCTGTAGCAGCTTGGGGAATGACTCCAAGCCTATACCGTTCATCATGTTGCCAATGTTGATATCAGTGGTTCGCAATGTTTGCTCCGGCGGTCCCCATCGGTAAGACAGCGCGCAGTACTCTCCAAACTGACCAGCCGAATCTCGTAACGTGACCTTATCTCCACGGACATCCAAGACTCGCCTCGGTAAAGGCTTGCTATCGAGCTGTTCGCATGCTTTATGACTCCCGTCACAAGAAGTCAAACACTCATCTAAATGAGCTTTTAAGAACTGAAAGCTTTCATCGGATCCAAGATGATTGAGCTTTTCCCCGGGTCCGCCTAGGCTCGGCCACGAAGAAATAGTTCTTCCTGGCCTATTAGTGTCGCATCGGAAATAAGCGGTGTGCTTTAGGGGTCTAACCTTGCGGCTTGTATAGCAAGTACCAGGAGGAGAAGTGATCATTGAGCGTGTCCTTCAACTTGATGACAATTGGTCGGTCCCAGTTGCACTCAATAACGAGGCCGCTGGTGTTGCTGCTGATGTTATAGCGCTTATAGACTAGGTGTAGTAGTTGACAGTATGGACATTGCGTGGACGATCTCTTTAGCTGGGACAGTGTAATCTCAATAGAGAGGCATTTTTCGGGATCAATAGGTGACATATTCTGACAATGAGGACAGACCGTATCAGGCGAAGATGAAGAGTTTATTGGGAAACTGGGAAAGCACCTTCGATGCCATAATTGCTTCGCCCAAAGTCAAGTGCGTGGTTACTACCAAACTTGACAGGCTGACTCGATGTCGCATTGACTGAAAGGTACTTCTGCCAACGCGATGCTTACTAACTCCCTTGGATAAGATTTACGTCATGCGACGTGATGTTGCCTGTTTCCCCGCACCCCAATAGCACCAATATTGGACAACAGATGCCTTACGTCCCCCCAGTGTTCTCACACTACTCGTTCGGATTTCTCTCGAAGGAAAAAAAACCACAGGACAGTCTTTGATCTTCTTACCACGCAGCAGCCGGTTCAGGAATACGACAACTTCTCTGTAGGAAAGAGTTGTGTTCTGCACCTTTCGGACGGGGAACCTTAGCTGACAATCACCAGAGACGCAACCGACCGATGGAGCTCGCAACCAAGACGTCTTGCGTGCCAAATATCTTGAACCCAACCGCATTGGAAAACGGCGGAGGCATTACCACCAAAGCGCCTGAGATGCCACGATATGGAGATATCATTACTGTCAACTCTCCTTCCGCTTGTTATACAGTTGACCCTGTCCTCCTAAGGGTTACGCCTTCTAATGAAACCGTCAGCTAGCTCTTACTTTGGTATTAGTATCAAGCTAAAGCGCAATCAGATTTCATCGATGGTCTCATCCTTATTGAATAGCTAGCAAATAGTCTCCAGTAATCATTCAGTAGCGTTGTCTAATGTTACAAAGACGCTTCTATCTACATGAATTGTTTCAGACTCTCGACCACCTTCGAGTATGCCATTTCTGTTTCTTTAGCCTTGAAGAGACTGGGTTTGATGGCCTTATCAAATCCGTGCGCGGCACCTTCCACTTTCACGACTTCGATGTCACGGCCAGCCCGTTCCAGCTTCTGTCCAAAAGCCTCTGCTTCAGGAGCCAGGATGTCTCCAGAGCAAACGAAGAGGATAGTATGCGCGGGAAAGGATGACGCCTCGGCGTACATTGGGGAGGCTCTGGGCGACTTGCGATCCTCGAGCCGGGGAATGTAGCTGTCGGTGAAAATGTGCTGAAAGCGGACGGGTAGCGGAGAGATAGGCTCCGGTACCGCCTTCTCCTCGGGAGCAATGGTGAAATCGACACCGGGGTAAAATGAATACACGGCGTTGATGTTGAGGTTTTTGAACTCGCGTCTTAGTTCGGAGGACGCAATGAGTGCCAGGTTCGCGCCCGAGCTGAATCCAGACAGAGCAATCCGTTGAGGTCGAAAAGACGCGGCTGGCTCTCGACCCATCGCAGTGTGTCTTGGGCATCTTCAGCAGCTCCAGGGAAGGGATGCTCAGGTCCTTTGCGGTAATCTGCATCCAGTAAGAGAACGTTGCCCTCTCGGGCTATCCTCTCGCAGAAAGCATGGTCCATGCCAAGATTTGGCAGAATATATCCGCCCCCATGCCAGTTGATGACAAGTCCTCGCGGCTCATCCTCGCTGTAGTTCGGAGGGTAGTAGACCCAGGCGTCGATGAAGCGTCCGAGGTCGTGAGACGGAATACGAACCTTTTTGCGGTTGCACGCTGCAGAGGGTAGGAAATGACGACGCGTGCCAAGGTAGTTGAGAAAGCGAATCAATGAAACGATAATCTTCAGTCTCACATACTGCAAAACGCCGTGAGAAGACATTGCTGAGGAAGGAATAAAATGATGCGCCGTGGGAAAGTTGTTAAACGTGAAATTAAAGGCTCTCGGAACGTAGACCTCAAATGATTTCAGAATTAACCATATGGGCCCTTCATAATGATAACTATTTTAAGCAGGGAACGGGTCCTTGCTGGAAATAACGAGCGGGAATTTGTCGAACGGGCGAATCAGGGATCTATTAAAACCGCTGTTGATGAACAAGTGGAGTGCGCGTCACCGGTGAGTCATTCCCCGATTACCCGGCACCTTTTGTCGATCACCTTTCTACCCTGAGGAACTTGGGAAGTCATGATAGGAGTTTGTTAAAATCATCCCAATGCATCATTTCAATTTTTAATTTACTAGGTGCTTCATCAGATGTATCGTGTGGTTGTTTATGTTTGGGAAATTATGAAGTAGCCACGTGTTGTCCTCAACTCGGTATCTGTACTCAACTCGGTGTCTTGTTCTTGGATGGGGCTCGGAGATATCTATAAGGCTTTGCACGGTTTTGCTCATCTAGGACTGGCATCTTGGCCTTCATAAAGGCCAAGACTGCTAGAAGAAGCGGAGCTTGCAACCATGAAACACTTGCTCGTGACTGCAACCAGCTTCGATACATCTCTTGTATTCGACTGCCTCCATCACAGCTTCGAGCTCTGAGCCATCCCCGAGGAGAGGGCCACTTTTTGAAGCGCCCGTTCCCCCCTTGAGCCCTCCATTAGTTCATTCACTGGTCTTTGATATTTCTTCAAAGACCTCCAACGCCAGGCCTTCATGGCTGGTCTTTCCACACCCTTGCTTTCAATGACATCTACCACCCAGCTTCCGATAGTAGGGAGATACTTAAACGCATGCCCGCTTCCAGCCGTGGCAACCATCAAACCATCGTTGCTTGGGACCCGGTCGATGATGAAGTGGTTGTCGAATGAATCGGTATACCAGCACAGCCTTGTGATAGAGATATCAACGTTGGCTAGCTCGGGTAGGTATTCATCGGTGAACTTGCGCACGACCTTAAGCGCCTGGGCGGGGATCTTTTGAATCTGCTCGTCTTCGGTCCAGCGGGTGATGGGTACACTGCGTTCGTGACCATCTACTTGCATACGAGGGTTTGTATATTTCGTCCCTCGGTAGCCAATCTTGAGCTGGCCCTGTTCGTCCACCGGGAATCCATACAGTCCAGCTTCAGCTCCCTCAGTGATCTTGAATGACCACGCAGGAAACCTGGATGGGGAGAAGCGTGGGCGGAGGTCCTCTGGAAGCTTGAAGATGACGACGGAGCCGGCTGTTGTCTCAGCGAAGCCATCCAGTGACGGCACTAAACTCGGCGTCCATCCACCACATGCCATGATGGTGAGGGCGGCTTGGTGTGTTATTCCATCGGCGGTGCGGACGCCTAATATCTTGCCAGCTGGGCCTTGCACCGTGGAAATGACCTTCCCAGCTATTGGGTCCAGGAGAAAGCGAATGCCTAGACGCTTGGCTTTGTGCAAGGCAAAGCGACAGGCCTTGTCTGCCAGGGTAATGCCGCCAGTGGTGTCCAACACACCGAGCAACTTCTTTGAGAACGGCTGCATGTGCGATGCCAGGCCACTTTCCTCAGCCAGAAGCAGGTGTTTCTTGTTGCTGTTCACAAGTTGCGTGTTGTGATATCCAGCCTTATCCATATTCTCGATCGTCGCCTTCTCGAAGGGAGGTAGGGTATTCGCATCGGTACAGGAAAGATCGCCGTTGTTGATCCAAATATCATCTTGCGAGGTCATACCCGGAGGCACAGCTGGGCCGCCACGTCGAAGTTCTTCGGTCCACGTATTCCAAGCTTTGATGGCATCGATGCTTAGATCCTGGTAAATCGTCTGGGAACCGTAGGCTGAGCGGATGATCTTGTTGATGTCTTGATGACCACATCGGTCAGAGAAAAGTCTCATCATAAGTTGGGTAGTAACTAACCGGCGGAAGCAGCATCGCAACCTTTAGTGTACGAATACAGCGTTTTCTCGTAAGGCTGTCTGTCGATGAGGGTCACGTTTGTGTATCCTCGCTCTGCCAAGTGAATGACAGTGCTAAGACCGAATATCCCGGCACCGACGACTATGATTGCGTCCGTCTTGATAGGAGGGGATGTACTGAGAGTCATCTTGGATAAAGAACATTGAGGAGCGATTCGCTGGCTATGGAGCGATTAACCAGAGGTAGCTTTGGGTCGAGGAAGCTAGCAAAGATATATCATACGCGCCCACTCGTTACTGAGGGTAATGTGCGCCGATGACACGCCGATTGGGGAGTTTGAGTCAGCCGCTACAGTAAAGAAGAAGAGGACGAACTGCCTAAAACCTCGCTTCGACTTATCTCAGACGGCATGGGTTTGCCTTGAGTTGTTAAACCGTCTGAAGCCGTCAATTCCACCCGATCCGATGCACTGGAAATTCCCGCCGCCGCCCCGGATCAGCGACACCGGAGCTGAGAGATATCGACGAAACATCAGTCAGACAGACGGCACAGAGTTCAGCGCGTTGTTATCTGGCTTGGTCTTTTGCGATGGCAACCAAGCATCGGAAACGGCCATCATGATCCAAGATGTCGGAAATAACACCGGCAAATACCGATGCACGGCAGGGTTAGCTCATGATGCTATTGGGCGACCGGAACTTATTTAGTGCTTCAAGACCCCGAATCCATCAATCGGGATTGGGTCTCGGATTGAACCGGTGCAGTGTCCACAGATAAGCTAAGACATCCGACATTCTATGCCATCAGTTTGTATGGGTGGCTAAGTGGCAACCCTGACTCGCCCACCCTGGCAGAAACTTCAGCCAGAACTGTCCATGTCGCCGTCACTATCTCACGGAATAGACGCCCTTTCACGGAAATGACAAACCTTTCTGCCATCATGTCCCAGGTACCCCGCGCAATCTAGCGTCACGCAAGTCACAATATTCGTCCAACGCTTATCTCGCCAAGAGTTCGAGACCAGGGGCTTACCTTGGATGTTGAGATATCGAACTGAGACCAGGGTCAAGGTAAGTTATCCTAGCGCCGCTTTCCCCGCGTCCTGGAAGAGGAAGACGCAGACGGATCGATCGATACCTAGGTGTTCATGCAGGTATTTAATATCACGGCTTCCTCCCAGGTTGCCATACCGGCCGGAGACAACGAAGGTCGCCAGACACCCCGAATTGAACGCAATACTTCGAGACCTTGACCATGGCTCCAACCGAAGAAGAATTCAATGACCCAGCCTGGCCTCCAGGCACTGTCCAGCTCAAAGGTGAGGAATCTCCCCTCAGCATCTATCTGGTGGAGTATCTTTACCTAGGTTCCATTACTAATTCATTTCATCAGAGGAGGATCGGTCAGATGTGGCCATTCTACAGCCGCAGCCTACGCGAGACCCCAATGATCCACTGGTCAGTTACTTTCACCGAACCACTTATGTATGACAGATGCTGACACAAACTCAAGAACTGGCCGAAGGGCCTGAAGTACCTGAACTTTGGCCTCGCCGCATTCTACTCTATGATGGTGTTTGCATTGTAAGTCGGCACTTTAGAACCCAAGCATGTCACTTAGTTACTGACCCTTGTCCAGCATCGATGTCGCTACACCGACTTGGGGTCCCACGCATGAAGAGCTCGGTTTCAGCTACGACATGTTGAACAATAGCTACGCGGCCGGATGCGGTGCCCTAGCCATCGGGGCCGTTGTCCTGATCCCCTTTGCGCTCAAATACGGCCGTCGCCCGGTCTACATCTTCAGCACGGCTATCCAAATGGGCGTCTCCATCTGGTCTGCCCGCCAGCAAACCGTGGCAGATTTGATGCTTGTAAACATCATTAGCTGCTTCGTCGGTGCTCTTGCCGAGGTCGTCGTGCAGATGACTGTCGCCGACGTCTTCTTTGTAAACCAGCGTGGAACGATGAACAGCTTGTTCTTCTGGTCGACAAGGATCGGCGCCTCGTTGGCACCAATGGCGGCGGGCTACTCTACCGTGTCTCAGGGCTGGCGCTGGGTCTGGTGGTGGGTTGCCATCTTCTTCGGGCTGCTCTTGGTGGCCATGATCTTCCTCTATGAGGAGACCAAATTCGTCCCCAGCATGATTGAGGGCGTCGGCTTGAGTCACGACACCAACACCAATGTCGCTGATGACAAAGGAAAAAAGGATCCCGAGCTGGCTCGTACTACAAGTGATGCGGGTGCAAAGTTGACAGCCACTTCTATCGACCCTACCATTCCCAGAAAGACATACAAGCAGCGCCTCGCGCTGACGACTTCATCTCCAGGATCTCTCCACTCTCTCTTCCGCCACTGCTATCAGCCGTTCCAGATCCTCGTTTCAGTACCAGGCGTCTTCTACATGTCGCTTGTCTACGGCGGCATGATGGTCGCATCTAACGTCATCGTCACCACTGTTTCTAACTGGATGACGCGGGCGCCATACAACTTTGATGCATCACAAATTGGGTTGATGAGCCTTGCTCCATTCATCGGGTCGACGCTGGGCACTCTCATCTGCGGCCCGTTTAGCGACTGGTTGATTCTGTTCCTCGCCAAGCGGAATAAGGGTATTTACGAGCCCGAGATGCGCCTCTGGGTCATGACGGCTTTTGCTCCCTTTGTCCCCATCGGAATGGTTCTTTTCGGAGTCGGACTCAACAACGGCTGGCCATGGCCTATTCTCGCTATAGGCTACGGAATGTGTAGCTTTGGCACTGCCCCCGCTGGCACCATCGCTCTGACGTATATCACAGACGCTTACACTGAGGTAAGAAATAGGCGTACGGCCCTGAGTTTATGCAGCGCTAATTTCCTTTTCTCAAAATCAGATTGTCGGCGACGCCATGGTTGGGGTGACTTTTACTCGCAACATGTGCTCTACCATGTTCATCTTTGCTCTCCCGCCCTGGATCGCCGCCGCGGGATTGCAAAGTGTCTATATTACGATGGGTGTCCTGATTTCTGCTATTCTCTTTGGCAGCGGAATCTTTATCGCATTCGGCAAGACCTTTCGGTTTCGGTTCCGAAAAACCTATCGACACTTCGCTACAAAGCAGTTTGAGCCGCGGGTTCTGTAGAGGTGGCATTCAAGAATTGAGGGCATTATTTGAGCTGCTAGGAACCCATAACGGCTACATCACAAATCATTTAACCTTTTGATGCTCATCTTGTAATCGATTCCTCTTACAATCCCCGTTTCATTCTTGTCTAGCTATTTTGTGTATAAACTCTAGCCTAGTTCTAGGTAAATACCATGCAGTTCAATTCGAGTCTAAAAGTGAATATAATTATGTGCAATGTTTTTCATATCATGGACCCAAGGGCTTTGCTTGTTCGTGGACCGTTTTGGAGACTATCCTAGCATGTCATGTCGTGAGTATTGCGTACATTGTATTGCATTGAATCATAATATAGTTGAATAACCAGGTGGGAATGCTGGTGTTTATTATTCATTCGTTCTTGTGCGCTACCATATATGTGTTGAACTGTGTGTTGGTGCCTTTGCAATCGTTTGGTAGACATTTGAACTGTCCATTATGTATCATTGCATGGGGGAGTAGGATGTATTATTATAATTAGCGACTGCATACTTAGTTCATACCTATGATAAACTATTCTTCCCCAACTCCCCGTGACGTCAGTCTGGTGATGAGTGTTGCGTCGGGAAGGTAGTAGATCCCAGAATGATGGCTTGGTCGGGTTTTGATTTATCCGACCCGGGCGTGATGCAAATGACATCGGCGGAGTAGGTTATCAACTTCCCAACACCAACCACTCAGAAGACAGAACCTCAGAGAAAGAAACCCGTCTTCCACTCACTAGGATAGTTGTATGCAACACTTGAGAAGGCGATTTCTCGCTCCCTTCTAGGCCAATAACAAATTGCTCGTCTTGTCATTGGCGAGACATCTTCGATCTGCGAGACACAACATGCTCTCCCACAATCGCCACAGGCGGCCGATGCGGCCTGCTCCTCGACGCAGGGGGACCAGAGCTCAGACGGCCTGCATCAGCTGTAAAGAGCGAAAGCTGAAGGTAATGCGCACTCATCAATGACTCACCGTAATCATCCTTATGCTAACAACCTTCGTAGTGCGACGACCAAGTTCCATCTTGCGCCAACTGCCAACGTCTTGACCTCAGTATGTTGGGAAGCTACCTAAAATCTCTATGTGGTGTGAGTTAACGACAGTGTGTAGCATGCCTCGTGGAAGATCCTTCCACTAAACGACAATTGCCAAGAAACTACCTGGAAACAATGGAAGAACGCGTCGAACTGCTAGAGCGTCTTCTGCAGCAGCAAAGCCAACCGCACGCCTCTGCCGGGCCGCAGATGCCGGTGCTTCGCAACTTTAACTATCCAAGTGCAGTTGCGGCATCATCTGGAGCGAGGGACCGAGATCGAGATGAAAATGATGCAACGACTGATCTCATCTCAAAAGCCGGAGTCTTGAGCCTCCATGCCTCCGGGGCGGAGCCGCATTACTTCGGGCCCTCATCCATCTTCTCATTTTCGCGCGTCATTCATGCATGTGTTCGCCAAGCCGTGCAAGAAAAGCCTGGGAGTGAATTCGACCCTAACTTGGATGAGATGGATGCGTCCTCCTTGGTTCCTTGCCGACTACCGAGTTACGAGGTCGGATTGGCACTCAGCAATGCCTACTTCGATAACGTTCATCTTCAGTATCCTTTCTTGCACGAGCCAACTTTCAGACAGTGGGAAAGCAATGCTGCTGGCCTGGACTCCATGGCGGCCACTCCAACCGAGCTGTTTTTTGTCAACATGGTGAGCAGATGCATTCCCTCTCCAGAAATCCATCACTAACAACACTCAGGTGTATTCAATCGGGGCGCTTCTCAAGCCCAACACCAGGTCTCTACCCCAAGTGAGTTGCTTGAGTTTTGCGTCTCCCTTCAGCCGTTCGGGGCAGACTGATGAGTATACAGCAACTTTATGTCTCAGCTCTCGTGTACATCGACCACGTACTCTCGATGAAGAACGTCGAAGCCATTCAGGCGTTGCTATGCTGCGCATCGTTCTCGATTCGATCTTCCATGGGCCCGTCTGTATGGTTAGTTGAGCGAGATTGAGTAACGATTCACGACTGACAACAGATAGGAACCTTTCTGGACTCGCTTTACGTCAATGCATTGAACTCGGCTATCATCGAAACGTCAAGAAGATCAACTTGAGAACAAATACATTGCGGCTAGAACTGCGGAAGCGAGTGTTTTGGTGCGCATACCAGATGGATTGTGCCTCGTCCGTCAATTTGGGCCTTCCACTAAGCCTCCCGATCCAAGAAGTCGACACTGAGGTGAGAGTTTAGCGCTGACATAGAAGTATCCACGTTGCTAAGAAACTGCCTGTCATCAGTTCCCGATGGATATCGACGACTCGTCTATCACAGAGGCTGGGGTGAACGGGTTGCCACGGCAATCGCCAAGTGACCCTGTAACAACCACATCACATGCGCTGCATCAGTTCCGCGTCCGGTGCATCTGGGCGCGTATTTATGCACAGCTATACTCTAACGCTGCTAGTGAACGTCACGACAACCAAAGCTATCTAGCACAAGTGCAAATATTACGCAAGGAACTTGATGACTGGCTAGCAGACACTCCACCAGAACCTCAACGGTCTAGCGTTCCGATGACCGTCTTTGCGAGCTTGGAAGATTACAAAGCGACCTACAACGAATCCCTCCTGTTCCTCTACCGCGGTCAACTGACAGACAAAGAGAAAGTGCATGACGATGTGTTTCTTGAGTGCATGCAAGCTGCTAGCGACATCTGCCAATCGTGCAAACGCCTCTACATCGGGAAGCCAATCAATTATACCTGGTCGACTCTGCATGTCATCTTCCTAGCAGGCTTGACGAACTTGCATTGCCTTTGGACCTCGGCTGCTGTTCGCCAGGCTGTCAGGATTGACAGCGTCAGCAACACCTTTACGACCTGCACGATGCTGCTCGCTATTATGGCAGAGCGCTGGGAAGGTGCCGCGCCATACCGGGATCTGTTTGAAGCACTGGCGTCGAGAACTATGGCGATGATGGTGGAACGGAAGCAACACGAGACGGCACCGGCCTTGCCAGCTCCTTTAATAGAGTCTGGCAATCCGAACATAGAGGAACTGACGCAGTGGGCGTCCCAAATTGCTGACGTCGGTATGCCAGATGCTTTCGGGAGTCTCTTAAGTGGTCTTATTGGTGATTATAATTTGGAAGGACAGGAGTTTGGTGACAGTTTATGGGAGTTTTAATTCGAGGGCGAAAGCAGCTCTGAAGTTCTGAAGTTATGTTTACATACCACACCACATCCCAAACGAGGACATTTGTTGACCCATGGTACAAATTCTTGTTCTTGCGTTATTGAACCCACTGCAGCTGGTAGATTTGAGCAAGTGTGAAAAGGTGAAAAGAATTATGACCTGATCAATATCACCGTTTTATAACCGATGATGCATGTCCTATGTTATGACCCCGATCCGGGTACAAGCATGTAGTGATGCGGGCTGGTTTGGACTGTGATAGGAGGCTAGGATCACACCATTCTATAATGGACCGCAGCAGGGAGGACCTTTAGACGATTTTTTATGGGCACAGAGATCAAGTAGTAACAGTTTCAACAGCTAGAAGGAACATAACCTCCCTATTAGTTAGCTATTATAAGACTTCACTCTCTTTATTATATTATGACCCTTCTAATAATAATCTTCTCATACATTATTTTCTTTCTTTTTATTATAAATGCCTCTATTTTAAAAAAATTCAATTGTTAAAGTCTGATTATTTTTAACTTCTATATTAATCCTAATTAATAATATGAACTTTAACGCTTCATCACGGTTTATAGCTAAGATCAAATTAAATACAATATCCTCTTAGATGTCTTTATAGCTATGGAGAAATAACTAACCTATTTGCCTCTGTTGTAGTTATGTTACTACTAACTACAATTTACCCTGCTAGAGCAGTTCAGGCACCTACCATTATGACTAGATCCCCTTTTCGCTAGGAGATAACCATCCATTTAGGTGTGGTTTCTTCCTCGTCCACCAAGGCCGTTTCAGTGGAATTCTAGTTAAATATGCCCATTGCAACGCTGAGCTGAGACCTAAATACTACACCCTACACATGTTAGGGGCTTCATCGGTGGTCTAAACATCCTCATCGATGTACTCTACAACAATGACCTTCAGTACTGCGAGGCTGAGGATGAGTTTCAACTAAGTACCCTAACCAATTAAACGGGCTCCAAAGGATCGAAGCCTGCTACATGGTCTATTTTGAGCAAGTAGTGAATGCAAAAATCAACAATACCCACCCCACATCTCAGGTCGCCTTGTTGGTTGTAAGGTTCAGGCCAGTTCGTTCTTCCTCCTACCCTTACGTCAGAGGAAAGGAACTCCCAAATACGAAGAGGGAAATGAAGAGGAAGCCGATGACGGAAAGGGGATTTTCTATCGAATTGAAGGCCTCATTCTCCACCGCTCGTTAGACAAGGGTGAATACGTTCATGTCGGTCTTTTGAATTATGCACCAGCCCGATAACGCCAGCGAAGAAGAAATATCTTGGACTTGTTTTCAAGGAAGGGTGAATCCCTAGGCTGCGACACATATTTAGATGGGTATGTTGCGGTGGAGATTATACCTACACTATTAAGATGGGCTAACTAGGTAGGTAGATGAAGAATAGATGAGTGAAACTTGCATACAGGAGTTAAGGCTGTTCTTTCAGAAGCACCACCAAGCTGCGCCATGGGTGGTCTTGCCTGCCTACCTCACTGCGTACTATGGCAACTTAACACTCTCAGCCCTTGCTTCCGCCGCTAGTGAAGTAATCTACACTACAGCACATCGCTTTTCTCAAGGTAATCAGGTGTCTGTCGGCCTGGGCCACATATACCGCCTGAAGAGTATCTGTTACGTAAATCAAAAGCAGTATGTCGTAGATTTCTTGTCATATTCAGGTCTCTGCAGGTTTAGGTCCACACGTCCCGCTGGGAGGTGATATCTTAGCTACAGTGTCATTGGTAATTTAGTCGAGGACAGTTAACGATATCATCCCAAAGAACAAAGACCTTGATGGCGAACTCTAGGGTAGGTCAAGACTCACCAGGCAGTTGTGGCACACCATTGTTGGATCATGAACATCCGAGTCTTCCCCAGCAAGTATTCGAAACGAGGGTTGTCACATAAGAAGTGCCAACGGCCGATGTCGGGCTAGATTGCGGAGGCTAAGGCATCCTCCATCCCCAGTCATGATGACGTCAATCTTGAATCGTGTCACATTTCCCTCCGTATGCAGGAATGTTTCACTATTATGGTTCGACAGATCATAACTCAATCGTTGGGGACTAGCTTGGCCGCACACCGCACATTGGTGCATCTCACCGGTAGCCGTTTTACTGAACTAAGCTATCCTCCCCGCATCTATCGCGGGCATGGATTTTCAGCCGTCTACACGTTCTTCGAGAAAACATGTCTTTCGTTGGGGGAATCACCAGCTTTAGAGTGGGGAGTGGGCTGCTAAAGGAAAGGGTCACGACACTATCGTCTCTGCCCCGGATTGCCAAGCCCTCGTGTAATACCATGGTCAAAGAGAGGGATTTTATAGCTACTCATTTCCTTTGGAATCCAACACTTTGCTTTTGAAGAAATGTCCCTGCTCTGAATAGACGCAGGCTCTCGGGTTATCTGTCACTGTGCTCGGCTTAAGGCATGCAATGGCCCACATGAGCACGCTAAAAGAGTTTTTTGCCCTCTGCTGACTGCGTCGGATTCTCACTTGTTACGTACTGTATTATTCAACCACACACTCCCCGTCCCCACACCAGTGCAACCAAGCAACGCGCTCAAACCAGGCGGGGAAAATCGGAGGGGTCGAGATGGAGATGAAGCCTGTGAAATCTGGGGTAGTATCGGGATACCCATGTCGGTCGGGTGGTCATTAGCTAACGCAAAAGCTGTGGAGCGGAGCCCCGGAGAGCTTAACACCAGTCGTTGCGGAGATGGTGTCAACACCAACCAATTATCTACACGGGCCTCAAATTGTCTGCGTGACTAGTGAGCAGACATGGCGTGCCGGTACTGCAGTTGGCAGTAGTTTCGTTGGGGCAGAAGCATTCTTTGCTTCTCAAAGTCCTCGGTAATTAGATAATTATTACCTAAATTCTCTGTATGTGAAGCACAAGTCGCAATTTTTTGAGAGGGTTGCAGAAAAGACATCAGAGTGTATAATAAGAAGAAGAGCGCCACTAGTCGTCGAAATAGAAACCGTCTCGTTCAGAATCATCAGTTCTCGATCAACCGCAAAAATGGCATCAAAGCACGATGATGAATATGCTTCAACTCCCATTTCAACCAGCCCAAGTCTGGGACATCGAATTGGGAACCCTGTAAGATTTCCATATGTTAAATCGGCCGGATCGTTACTTACTAGATGCCAAAGTCCCCATTGGCGATGGGAGGGTTTGCCACTACCCTATTGACCCTGTCCTTGGCAATGATGGGATTCCGTGGCGTAGAAACACAGACCGTCTTCATTGCCAACCTGTGCTTTGCCGCTGGTATTGGAATGTTGATCTCTGCCCAATGGGAGATGGTTAGGGGTAACACGTTTGGTTACACATCCCTCAGCGCCTTTGGTACGTTGTCTCATGCCCTTCTTGGCAGACCCTTCTCGATCTGGTTATCTAGATGTACGGCTGACAACATTGGCAGCGCTTTTCTACGGAGGATATGGCGTCATTCTGGCCCCGTCGCTCGGTGTTTTAGAATCATATGGTGGTGCGACTGCTGAATATCACAATGCTCTTGGATTCTTCGTTCTCAGTAAGTAAGAGCAATGGCCGTTGGGGGAAAATGTTACTAACCCATCGTGTGAAGTCTGGGCAGTCCTTGACATATTCTTCATGATTGCATCCTTGCCCATGTAAGTGATGCGTTGCTCCCTCGCCACAGTCATGAACCCAAAATTCACCACCCACTCACAGTAACTTGGTCTCATTCCTCATCTTCACCACCATTGAACTTTGTTTCACCCTAGATGCTGCATCAAACTTTGCTATGGCAGATGGCAAAGTGGAGACTGCAAAGGGATTGATGAAGGCTGCTGGAGCTTTCGGCTTCATCTCTGGCCTGTTGGGTTACTATAGCTGCGCCGCTTCCATGTGCCAGGATGCGCTCCCTTTCTCCCTTCCTGTTGGAGATACGTCTCGCATTTTCCGTCGCTATAAGAAGAACCTGTAAGATATGGACCCTTTTTGAACATTCGTTGGAAAATAGAGTCACGCAGATAAAAACGGGAAGTTGTTCAATGACGCACTATTCATCATCTCTATTATAGACGCATTCCGTGGGAAACGTATTATGCACTAAGCCTCAGGAGAAGTTCATCTAGCTAACTTGTAACCTATTCTGACATACAACCGGAATGACTCTCCTAACAAGGCCACGACTATGATATGTCGGCATCAACATGCTCGGAAATGCTAATTGACGACTAATTCTTCACTCTTTATGCTCAATGTGTTGCTTGTCCAGATCGACAACAATCTCGGCGATGGCGTGGCCACTGTCGCACACATAAGACTCAAACTTTCTCGTGGCTACCTTGTTCGCAAACAGCTCGTCAAGTTCGGTGTAGGTCCTATTCTTCATCTCCGGAATCTCAAACCAGATGATGAGAAATCCAAAGCAGCATAGACCACTGAAGAAGAAGCCAATCTTCCCTCCGAGATCGGCTTGATCGGTGTCAAACAAATAGGGAACAAAGAAGTTAAATAGCCAAGAGAAAAATGCATTGGAAACCCAGGCGATTGCCTGACTCTGGGTACGAAGACGCATAGAGGATGTCTCTGCACTGACAACGGGCCAAGCGCTACCCACGCCGCTCTGAAGGCAAAAGCCGATGACCATGATGCACACACCAATATACCAGAGCGCAGCGGTTGACTTGAAGCAACCAGCAATACCAGTAGACAGCCAAAGAGCGCCGACGACTAAAGTGCTCGCCAGCATGATGAATCGACGGCCGAAACGAGTCATTGTGTACCAGGAGATGACGTTTGCGACTAGAACAAGAGAGACGCCGATTTGAGACATAGTCAGCGACAAAACAGGCGACATGCCGGCCAACTGCAAGAAGTAGGCGCCGTTGGCAATAAGCGTGATGCCTAGGAGCTGCTGCAACAGGTTGACCCAGACTATGATGCGTGTCCGGCGGAGGTCCGTTCCTTTGAAACAATCCTTGATGGAAGCATCGTGCCCAGTAGCTTGTGCGGCTTCGACCTCGTGCAAATATGCTGCCTGCAGAATGGCAAACTGGCTGTCATGATTATGGCCTGGGTTGAGTCTCGCGAATGACTTCTTGGCGTTGGATATATCGCCGCGGCGGAGGTGGAATTGTGGGCTTTCGGGAATGACAAGACCTGCGATAATGGCGACTCCTGTGAGTGCCCACTGTGCTGCAAAAGGTACCTTGAACGCTTGGACGTTGAAGATGGCAATTCTTTTGAAGATCAATGTGATGGCAATAATTTGACCAACAGCCTGTCTCTCATTAGTCTTCTGTCGTGGTGACCGGGCCTTTCACGCACCATAAAAAACGTATATGATGCTAGAAGTGGACCTCTCAACCTAGTTGGAGCCACCTCGGAAACATAGGTTTGCGAGGTAGAGAGCAAAACACCTAGCGACACACCGAGAATGGTCTTGCCGAGGAGGAATACGCCCCTCTTACCAGACAGAGACTCCATATCGTCGGCCGCATAGATGGCACCAACAGCTAGAAGCGTCAGAAAGAATCAACCCAGTTTCTGAGGTCTGAAAGCCTACCAACTGTACCGATGACACCTCCCAGAACAAAACCAAGGCGCCGGCCAAACTTGTCGATGAAAATGCTATTTGCTGCAGCGCCCGCCATGATACCGATCTGGACAAAGGCATTCCACAGGCCGAGCCAAAGAGCCGGTAAGATGAAGGTCTCTCCCGATAGTTGCCCGAATGTCACCCTATTCTGCGTCAGTCTGCCCTCTTGATATGGTGTGATTTTGAACAAGGCTATTCTACTTACTGAAAGAATGGCATTGACGTGACCACGCCGACAATGATGTTGTCAAAGCCGAACATTACTGGGGCAATGGTGGTGAAGAGAATGTAGCCGACCAGTCTCTTTTTCTCGACCAGCACATTCCACATGGACTGAGATCCCTCATTCAGAGAGTTATCCGGGACCGGGCCCATCTCGTCCTGCTTGTCATGCGCCATAGTGTTGTTTCGTGGGTAGGTAGGGTAGCTAGCAAAGACGTGAGAAGCTTCGATGGCGTCTGTAGTAACACAAAAGAAACAGTCCGGGTATCCTCCACATATATAAGAAGAGACCAGATGGTCGAATATGGGGTAAAGAACGGGGCCCAGATTTGCATATTTTTTTCAACATTTTTAGTGTCTCGTTGTGGTGTTGTTTTTAGTTCGCTGTTACACCGACCGCCACTTTCCGAGGCCCCGCTGATGGCGGAACCCCACTGTTGCATATGATTTGGCACCGAAGCTTGCGAGATGGCTTGCGAGCTTCGGCTGAATCCAGACCGAGAGGTTCAACTCGCCTCGGGAATGGCTAGACATCATGCAATCTCGCAAGATCCTTGGAGCATTTGGTAAGATCGGGATGCGATCTGGAATGGCGTCGCCTTGTCGGCTGCATGAACACCGAAAAAGTCATTTGCCAAGCATCACGAGGCACCGTAACGTACTATATCGCAGGGTGCTCCAGCTGAGGCTGACATCTACCATGAATGAAGTTAGCGTCTTAAATAATGCCCAGGTGCTCACTCCTTGGTGGGAATGAAGTAATCTTTTCCTCAGGTGACATCGTGCCCTAGCCTCAGCTAAAAGATGTCTCCATGTGTAACAGACCATGAGAAAAGTAATTGAGTGCCAGCTTCCAGGAAATCATTTCTCAAATGCACTCGATTGTAGAAGGACACAGTCAAAGCAGACTACCATGGTCAATGGTAGAGTCTCGTTCATTTCCGCGCCGCCTCTACGCCACCGTTACTAACTTCTCAAACGCACAACAAGTTTCCCATCTATCTCATTTATCTTCTTGGCGTGTTGGTTCAGCTCCTCGAGGCCAATGGTGACCGTCTTTGGAGCCACAAGCCCTCGCCGAACAAATTCCACCGCCTCTAGGATATCTGCACGGGAGCCGACCAGGGAGCCAACGATTTTGATTCCTCTGTCAATCAAGGCCAAGGGGTGAAAGCTGACCTTTGTCGTTGGAGGCGGAATGCCCACGCAGACTAGAGTGCCGAAATAGTCGATGCAGGTCAATGCTGCCTCGTAGGCCGGCGCTGATCCAGCGCATACGATGGCAGCAGCGCAGAGAAGGCCTTTAGTCTCACGAATGACGGCTTCTTTGAGATTGCTCTCCTTTTCGTAGTCGAGATATATCTCAGCGCCTGCATCCAAGCACTTCTGTCTCTGCCTCTCGCCGCCATCAATGGCAATAGTGCGGTATCCCATGGCCTTTGCGTATTGCACAGCCAGAGCGCCAACGCCTCCCGCGGCCCCAGAGACGGTCACCCACGAGCCGGGAATAGCCTCACTGCTCTTGAGGGCCTTGTAGGCAGTGACGCCCGCGCACATTACGGGGGCCAGCTGCACCGCATCGAGATCTTCAGGCAAGGCGACGACGTACCGCTCCGGCACAACAGTCAGGGTAGCCAGCGTGCCCGCGACATCTCGACCACTAAAGATCTGCAGCCCGCAGTACGTCTCTCCGCCTCGCATGCAAGGGTGACACGACCCGCACGAGTCGCGGAGCCAGCCGACGCCGACACGCTGGCCGACGAGGGCCTTGGAGCTCTCCGATCCGACCGAGACGATGCGGCCGACGCCTTCGTGGCCGATGATGCTGTTGGCTTTGCCCAGGTAGCCGTACGCGAGACCAAGATCGGTGCCGCAGATGCCCGTGACTTCAAGCTCCACGAGGACTTCTCGAGGCCCGACAGTTGGGCTGGGTAGAGATTGGATCTCAAACGAAAAGTCTGGGCCTTGCTGTGACGCTGTCAGTTTTGGATGCCACGTTGGTGCGTGTGGATATAGTATACGTACATTCACGAGAACAGCTACTCGTTGGGAAGCGCGAGACTCGGATTGAGATGCATTTTCATCCATGACGGCAGACATTCGGGTCAAAGGATCTGTCCGCAATGGAAAAGGTGGCTTTTGATTTGCATCCCTCCTTTAACAGTGGATGCACACGCACTCTCAAATAGCATTCCCCTCACAGCCCTCGGCATTTAGTGAATGCGGGGACACCCGTGTTGCCAGGATGGTTGCAAGTGTTGTTTCACTCGCTAATTACTCCTCACTCACTCTCCGTACGTGCTAATGATTCTAGATCTTTGATAGTGCACCACAAGCGTGGGGAATTTCCCGCGCGGGGGAGGGGGTGGGAATACTCCGCTCTTGGTGTCATGTTTTCGTGTCCTTTGGTGTCCAACATCATGTGTCCAATGCGCATCCAACTGCAAGGTATACGACATGGGATCGTCACAATTACCACTGCAGTCCGTATCTGATCCAATCTCAATATCGCACTCTCCCATCCACTGTGGATAGTTTCCCGATCCAAAACCCCGCCATTTGTGGCATGATGATCATCCTCTCCAACACGACTCATGCGCATGTGCAACACAGATTGCTTGAACATATATCTCACTGACTGACACGTTTTGTAAACTTAATCATCCCTATTCCCTGCCAAAACAAAAGAAAGGTTTTTGACACATTGTTCCCAGTTTTCTCCAGCACCACTGTAGTCAACATGTCATCCCGACGCTCAACAATTCCTATCCTGTTGCGCAACCAAGATGCAGACTCCAACGCCACTCACAAGCCTCTCGCTCTTCCACCGCAGGTCGATCTTGATGCATTCAACAAGTTCATAGTTGGCATCATTAACTTGGTTGGCGTGGACAATGTCGATGTCATATCATCCAAAGATCAAATCGACGACTCGTCATATATGAAGCCCGCCTACACTCACGATCCCCACCATGTTCTTCCTCAGGATTACTTCCTGGCGTCTGCCGTCGTTGCTCCTCGCAATGTATCTGATGTTCAGTAAGACCCCGAAGTATTCACTGGCATGCGCGTCATAGCTAATACAGCCAAGAGCCATCGTCCTCGCCGCCAACGAATTATCATTCCCATTGTGGCCCATCTCCATTGGAAGAAATTCCGGTTATGGAGGCGCCGCTCCGCGTGTTAGCGGAAGCTTGGTTCTGAACATGGGAAAGAATATGAACAAGATCCTCGAAGTAAATGTTGAAGGGGCCTACTGTCTAGTAGAGCCAGGTATGAATTTTAAAGGCAGCACGAGAAATTTGCAGCTTACGTGAATTAGGTGTCACATTTGCCGATATGCACGAGTATCTTGTCAAGAACAACCTCCGCGATAAGCTATGGATTGATGTCCCAGACCTTGGAGGAGGCTCTATCCTTGGAAACACGCTCGAGCGTGGTGTGGGATATACACCATACGGAGGCGAGTAGCATGATATCGAGCGAGTATTGGCCTATTTACTGACCCAATTTATCAGATCACTGGATGATGCACAGTGGGATGGAAGTCGTCTTGCCAAGCGGCGAGCTCCTTCGCACAGGAATGGGTGCATTGCCGGACCCGAAGACGCCGCAATCCATGGGTTTGCGGCCCGAAGACCAGCCTTGGAACAAGACAGCTCAGCTATTCCCATATGGCTTCGGCCCATACGTCGACGGTTTGTTCAGCCAGTCCAACCTGGGTATTGTGACGAAAATGGGCATGTGGCTGTTCCCAAACCCCGGAGGATACCAGTCTTACCTCATTACCATCCCCATGGACGAGGACTTGAAACAAGCTGTGGACATTATCAGGCCACTGCGGCTCTCCATGGCTCTTCAGAATGTCCCCACTCTTCGCCATATTCTCCTAGATGCAGCCGTCTTAGGTTCGAAATCCGAGTATACATCCAAAACCGAACCGCTCAACGATGAGGAATTGGACGAAATCGCCAAGAAACTGAACCTGGGGAGATGGAACTTCTACGGTGCACTATATGTAAAGCCCCGGAGATGTTGGAGCCGTACTGCACGAACCCCAGACTAATGAAGTGTCACAGGGACCGGAACCGATCCGAAATGTGCTCTGGACTGTCATCAAGGAGGCATTCTCAGCCATCCCAGGGGCCAAGTTCTACTTCCCTGAAGATGTACCCGCGAACTCGGTTCTTCACACCCGCGACAAGACGCTACAGGGCATCCCTACGTACGACGAGCTGAAGTGGATCGACTGGGTCCCAAACGGCGCCCATCTCTTCTTTTCTCCCATTGCCAAGGTCGGAGGCGACGACGCCATGCTTCAGTATGCAATCACCAAGAAGCGGTGCAAGGAAGCAGGTCTAGATTTCATCGGCACGTTTACCATCGGCATGAGAGAGATGCGTAAGTTACCTATCCACTTTGGTGTTTGGCTAGGTACAACAGACATCACTAATATGCGAACATAGACCATATCGTCTGCATCGTTTTCAACAAGAAATCCGACGAGGATAAGAAAAAGGCCCATTGGTTGATCAAGACGTTGATTGACGACTGCGCGGCCAACGGTTGGGGCGAGTATCGCACGCATCTGGCCGTCATGGATCAAATCATGGGCACCTACTCATGGAATGACAACATCCTGTTGAAGTTTAACGAGGTGATCAAAAACGCCGTCGATCCCAAGGGAATCATTGCGCCTGGAAAGTCGGGTGTCTGGCCGCAGCAGTATAACAAAAATGATTGGAAGTTGTGATTTCTTTCGATTTCCTAGCATATTAACTAATTCATCATGACTGCGTATCCGAGACGAACAATTGCGAAGAGGAAGTGACTGAGATCTGGAGAGACTGTCATGAAAGAAACATCTTGATGATGGCTCTTTGCAGTTAAGTTAATTTCGCCCAGTGCACACTGTAACTAGCTATCAAACAGCATCATCGTATGTAAATTTGTCATTTATTCCTATCCAATGGCAATTTGTCATCGCCCTGTCATCACTCCGAGCAGCTTATTAAACCCTTGAGATTACTTAGCGAACGCCAGTACGGGGTAAGTATGTCGCATTCCCAGCCGGTCTGGAACGTCGGTGGGGGAATTTCCGCTAATCCTAGTTTCGGCAAATGTCCCGACTACTGGCTTCGCCTCATTCATCACGTTTCACCATTTGCCGTAAAGCTCAGTCCAGGCCCTCCGCAACAGGCTAAGTCGCGGGGTTCCGAGGTTAACCGCGAGGTGAACCATTCTGGCTGAGCATTTGATAATATTTAGACGTCACCGCATCCTCGATCTTGGTGGAGTGGAAGCCATATACGCAAAGCGTCTCACAACAGCAGCATTTGACATTTCGCACCGCCGTCATGGATTTCTTCAACATTGTCAATGACGAGAAGAGGAGTAGCGAGAAGGTGATGACCTCGATTGATCCCAGAACGAACCAGAAGCTGTGGAATGCGCCTGTTGCAACGGAAGCAGATTTGAATGACGCTGTGAAATCAGCCAGAGAAGCGTTCAAGAAGTGGAAAATCGTCCCGGTAGAAGAGAGACAAGCGCTCTTGCTCCGACTTGCCGATAAGTTGGAAGCCAGCAGGGCAGAGATCCATGAGATTCTCGCCAAGGAAACGGGCAAATCTGTAAGCGAACGTCGTATGGATATTGAGGACCTGCTAATCCAGTAATGTCAGGGCCTGCTTACAACTATCGAAATTGACGACACCTTGAAGTTTATCAAATTCAATGGTCTGATTCTCTTCCCCGACAGTAAGATCGTTGAGCTGACCCCAAGTAGCGTCTCATTCGCTCCCAGACGAGGTTGAATTCGAGGACGACACAGTCAAAATCATCTCTACGCACCCACCCATAGGTGTAGTCGGCGCCATCTGCCCCTGGAACTTCCCACTCGTCCTTGCAGCCGCAAAGATTGCAGCTTCTCTGGTCATGGGCAACTGCATCATCGTCAAGCCTTCGCCATTCACTCCGTACGCGACTCTCAAGCTCGCCGAGCTCGCCCTGCCCATTTTCCCACCAGGGGTCTTCCAGGTCCTCAACGGCGACAACGATGTCGGAAGGCTCATGACCTTACATGAGGGTATTGACAAGATCACCTTTACTGGCTCGACGGCAACGGGTAGAAAGGTGGCCGAGAGCGCGACCAAGACGCTGAAACGAGTGACTTTAGAGTTGGGTGGAAACGATGCAAGCATCATCTGCCCAGACGTCGATGTCCAGAGCGTCGCCCAAAAGGTGGCAGCCGGGTGTCTATTTCACTCTGGCCAAATGTGCGTCGCGACGAAAAGAGTCTACGTCCACAAGGACATCTTTGAGGAGTTCCGCAGCGTCCTAGTCAAGGCCGTGGAAGCTACCGAAGTCGACATCTCTGGCCAGAAGCCCACATTGTTCAGTCCTATTCAGAACAAAATGCAATATCAGATCGTCAAGGATCTGATTGCAGACAGCAAAGCCAACGGCCACTCCGTCGTAGGCGGCGGAGACTCGAACGAACAACCTGGCCTCTTCATACGTCCCTGCGTCGTGGACCGTCCGCCAGACGACGCAAAGGTCGTCCAAATGGAGCAGTTTGGGCCCATCATCCCGCTGCTAGAATGGAGCTCCGAGGACGAGGTCATCTCGCGAGTGAATGACACGGAGAGCGGCTTGGGATCTTGCGTGTGGGCGAAAGACGCCACCACCGCTGAGCGGATCGCACGGCAGCTTGAGGTCGGTTCGGTTTGGATCAACAGCTTCGAGATTCCGAGTCCACATGGATACTTTTCGGGATGGAAGCAGAGCGGCATTGGTGGTGAATGGGGAAAGCAGGGGCTTCGTTCGTATTCGCAGACGCAGACGTTGCAAATATACAAGTAGATTCCAGGGCTTAGCATGGGATTTCAATTAATCAACTATGTTCATCTGTTTCTATACCATTTATTGAATATGTTACGCTTCATGAATTGTAAAAGTGTCCAACAACAGACCCCTAATCCAGTCAACCATGAAGTTAACACAAAGCTAAATTAAATCAATTCTCCATACGTGGTACAATAACTGCACAGAAATATAACACTATTCGTGACTATTTCGCATTGAGGACTCTTCCAATCCAGATTCGTCGCCATCACCATCTACTTCGATAGTTGTCCGGTACCTGTCAACAGAGACATTGCCACATGTCAGCCCTGACATTCACATGCCGAATGTAACTGCCGTGATTTAACACTGACTACATGCTAATGAACTTAAATTTCTACCGCGGGATTCGAGAGGCTGGTAGTTGACACTAACATGCGGGGTCATGCTTCAACAGCTGGCGGGAAATTCCCCACACGCCAATGCGAGTAAACAAGATACCGTGCTTTGACACTATTCCCGATTTATCTTGGAGATTGCGGGGGAGTCCATCCTGTCTTCTCGTCCACGCGGAATCAACCCACCCAGCATGTCTAAGTGACGGACAATGGCCACTGGTGGTCCAACTAGGCTCTGCGAAATACAGCAAACATCATCAAACAATTCATTTGCTACGCAGCTTGGCCAGTCTGCTGGAGACCTTTCTGGGGATATAGTGTATAATACATGCCGGCTGGGGCTCCAAATGATATGCGGAAGAGGAGCCTGTACAATCACCGACTTCACGCAACTTTCTTATCTTCAGATCGGGAAATACTACTCTTCAAACAATTATCGCGAATATTTCAAAATGCTCACAGGCTCTTTTTCAACCTTTTTTCTCCCCATCTCATGGACACTGTTGAGTCTCGTGTGTTTCTTACTATACTGGGTAGTCTGGATCATCTACGCGAGGTGCTTCCATCCACTAGCGAAGTACCCAGGGCCTTTCCTAGCATCCATCTCCCGATCATGGATGATGATACAAATCTTACGAGCAAAGTCTGAAATAACACAGCGAGAGCTTCATGCCAAACTGGGTAAGCCAATGTCAGCTCTTCGATTCAATGTAGGATAACTAAACGACAGCAACACAGGTCCCATCGTTCGAATCGCCCCCAATGAAGTTGCTATAGCAGACCCAGAAGCCATCAAAGCCATCTACGCCGTAAACTCCGGTTTCACAAAGGTAACTGTAAAAATTTTATCATCATACACTGACTAATATACTAAAACTTCCACAGACGGACTTCTATCCCCCTTTCCGCCCAACTTTCGGTGAGTGAATTCTCCCATTCACCATGAACCAGGTGCTAATTACCATTCAGCCAGGTACCCAGATGCATTCACTTGTCTGGACGAACGAGTCCACGCAAGCCGCCGCAAGCTTGTCAATAATCTCTACTCAATGTCGAACATCGTCCGAGCTGAAGAAGGAATCGATTCATGCACGGAAATGTTCATGTCGCGGATGAAAGAATTTGCCACGACAGGTGAAATCATCGACGTCTCAAAGTGGGCTCAAATGTATGAAGCTGCGACCGACAAAGCATCGCGCGATGTGAACTGACTTTAGTAGGTATGCGTTCGATGTCGTGGGCCAGCTCTTCTTCAGCCGAATGTTTGGATTCATGAAGAACAAGTCTGACTACCGTGGCTACATTCGGTCTCTTGATTTGCTCCTACCTATTCTTACCACTTCATGCGTATTACCAAGCTACATTAGACCGATATTCCTCCTCGGCGTTGTCATGATGCCGGGGGTATACAAGGCTCTTGGCAGCTTGAAGGATATTGAAGCGGCCGCGGAATCCTGTGTCTCCGAGAGACAGCGTCTCGTCGAGAGTAGTGATGCTTCTGAAAAGAAAGATATTCTATCGAGTCTCTTTGACATCGTTCGCGACAAGGGAGAAAAGGTGGATTTTGGAATGACTGAAGTCCAAGTGGAGGTGTATGTTGCATTGTGAGTTTGGTTCCACTGATTTTACGTGTCCCAGATTGCTAACTACATGTAGGTTCGCCGGGTCGGATACGACAGCCGCTGCAATCTCGTCTATTCTCTACCATCTCATGAAGAATCCTGCGGCTTATTGCAAACTAAACGCAGAGATCGATGCAGCAACCAAGTCTGGTCTGCTGAGCACCCCGAATGTGCGATTCAACGAAGCTATGAAGTTGCCGTACTTGGTCGCGTGCTGCAAGGAAGGTATGAGAATGCATCCGAGTGTGGGACTGACTTTGCCACGCAATGTTCCTCGAGGCGGGTGTGAAATTGCAGGCGAGTGGTTCGCAGAAGGGACCAGAGTGGGCGTCAATGCTGCCGTGGTCCACCGCGAGAAGAGTATTTTTGGTCCAGACGCGGACTTCTTTAATCCAGACCGCTGGCTCCGCGAAGAGGCAGTCAACATGGACAGATACATGTTCCAGGTGAGTGGCCCATCACTTCATTTTCCAAACTGGGCTCTTACATGATCCTGTGCAGTTTGGCGGCGGGTCACGAACTTGTATTGGGAAGAATGTGAGTTATTCTTCCTATCTAAGCAGGATCCGGATTGCTAACTATCTAGATCTCTTTGTGTGAGATACACAAGCTCATCCCACAACTTCTTCGTTCCTTCGATATTGAGCTAACCGAACGAGAGTGGACGACTCACAATTTTTGGTTCCACAAGCCAAGCAACGTCAATGTGAGGCTGACATTGAAGAAGGTTGATGATTAGGTCATTGAATAATCGTGTTCTTAGTCGTGTGACAAAGAGGCGATGTGGGGAAATTCCGTTGCGGGGAAGTGAAGAAGGCTGGCCTGTGTGTCACCTACCCTACAGCACCAACTTCTGAGAAGGCTAAATAAAGCATATACAAGTATCTATTCTATCGATATGAAGAGAGAGAAAGCATAAATCCACTCCATTTCATCGGACGCCTTAGTCCCAGTGGCATTCAGTAGAATGCTAAATCAGTGTGTCGATGGGTGTAGTATTAAGCTCTACGCAAACGAGTCAACTAAGAGGGTTCACGCATCATCTTCCTTATGAGAGACCAGTCTTTGGAACTCAGCAGGGCAAGGCTAGTGAGCAAGTTTCATCGAATGAAGAACAGAAGTCACCATTACAACCATGCTCGAGCCCTACCACGCTCAAAGTGATAATCGAGAGAGACCATCTCGATTACGTACTCGTGCGTACCGAGGCCTGTTAGCGTTTCGCGGGGAGATTGCGGGGAAGCTGAATCTGTCCCAACTAAATCGGGCAAAGTGCGTCACCGTCTCCATATATTCGTGCCCCTGCCTACGTACTGAGTTGGCTGTCTTCGCCTGCTTCGATTCATTTCCGCTTTTGACGTTGACGCCACTTCAAACCATCGGAAGGCGTCATACCTCCTATCGTCACCACACATGTCACACTTCTCGTCTTATTGTGACATGGCCTCACCGTTGCTTCCTTCGACGTCCGCTTTTTCATGCTCCACTTGCTCGGCCTCCTTCAGCCGCCGGGAGCATTTGCAGCGCCACCTACTCTCCCGTATGTCCTTGCAGGATCCCGACTATGCTTGTTCTATCAGATGCGATCTTTGTTTTTCTTTCTTTCTTTTTTTTTTTCTCATTTTCTTCCCTGTTGTGCCATAAGCATTGCCCCAGCTCTAGGTGCGGCAAGACCCTGGCTAACGAGACGTAGACAGCTCGGACCGCAGCTTTCATTGCATCTTTTGCGAGCAATCCTTCTACCGCAGGTGTGTTGAAATTCCTACTTTCTATATCTCCCACTGCTCACTTACGTCGATTAGGGATGTCCTGAAGCGCCACTGGACATCCTGCAGGCAGCGGATAGATGCCAATGTCGACATCCCAACCCTTTCTCAGCAGGTAAGAGGCAAGAAACGGAAGTCGTGCGACCGCTGCGTGCGCTTGAAGCGGGCCTGCGACCAAAAGAAACCTTGCCAAACTTGCCTGGCGAGGAAAGAAAGGTGTCTGTATAACAGGGTGGCACACAGAGAACCATCCTCAAGCCCTATAGCTACTCTCCCGCCGCCCCAACGTGTATCTCTTGAAGATCTCGTCCACCATACTGGACGGGAGGAGAATCAGGGCTCAATCGAGAATCAATTCGATGAAACCGCCATAACAAGCCAGATCAATACCTTCCTCATTGATGAGGAGCAAGCAACCTGGGACTCTGTCGCTACGCTGCCATTGCAACTGCAGAATGCGCCACCTACATCTACCAGTCTTATCGGTCAAGAAATGGGCAACCGTCTCTGTGATCAAGCAAACATGTTCAATGTCGCGCTACCACCAGCTTCCGCGGTGTCTACACTTACTCTCAACCCTGGGTGGGCATTTCCATTCCTGAGTAGATTCACCCCTTCGAGCGGCCTTCTGAGCTGCTTCGAGTGCGGGACGGTCTCTGAGAGGCAAAAGCTTGTTCAAAACCACTCGGATCTTTATTATTCTTCATCTGGAGACTTTGTCGCATCCAATGTTATCATTAGCGATACGGAGGCTAGTTGGACTACGCCTGCCGCCCTTCGACGGTCAAACTTCAGCTCCGAATGGATCCCGATATCCAACAACCCTCTCCTGAAGTTGACGAACGAAATTGTTCAGCGAA
The DNA here is from genome assembly GCA_029931735.1 of Dactylonectria alcacerensis. Taxonomy (NCBI): domain Eukaryota; kingdom Fungi; phylum Ascomycota; class Sordariomycetes; order Hypocreales; family Nectriaceae; genus Dactylonectria; species Dactylonectria alcacerensis. Next base: position 3,000,438 of record JAPMUZ010000009.1, on the reverse strand, counting down.
TCAAGGATACCACCATATCAAAACCAAGGGGAACGAAGGTAATGATTGATTGGTCTCCTGCTATAGAGAATATTTGCTACAACTTCTTCTCGCCTGCGAACGTGGAGAAGTTTTTGCGTTTATTCTGGGCTTGCTGGTATCCCAATTGCCCCATCATTCACAAGCCGAGTTTTGCGGCCGAGGCAAGCTCGCCCATCTTGGTTGGCTCAATGGTCCTCGTTGGTGCTTGCCTATCTCCTGATGCCAGCGATCGCACCCATGCAACTGTGTGGTTCAATAGTATGGAGGAAGTGGCCTTCAATGACGACATTCTTCACGACGAATCCATCGTGCTATCCGGATCCATGAGCAATAAAACCAGGATTTGCAAAAGGTTGGAGGCTATCCAAGCTGCATATCTTGTGTGCCTTTTGCAGAATTGGGAAGGTTCCAAGGACA